>JAHQIW010001680.1:0-379146 GCA_019055375.1 Parelaphostrongylus tenuis
ACATTAGCAGGTAAACGTCATACTGGTTACAGGCAAGCGCGCACTGTCAGAATGCAAATTTCTAAAAGCTCATACTTTGAACTTGTTCAGATTCTGTTCCTCGGATTATTTTGGAGCAACTCTAATCTCAACGCACAACATCGTTCCTGTAATTACTTACAGCAGAGTCTACGTGGCAAAACACCATTTTAGAGTATCGAATCGGTGATGTTAAAACCTAGATTTTATAAAGTGTCTTATAAGCACTTGATGCTAATTGAGATAATTCAGCCACCTGGTTCGCAGACCGAAGAGGAGACTACGGTTCGGCCCGGTACGCGAACTAAAAAGCCAAGGACAGCTACCACGAGAACTAGAAAAAGAACGACCACTGAGTCGACACCTACTACCGAACGCGAGGATGATGATGTGTATGTGCCCGTATTAATTTTGGCCTGTGCTCATGAAATACTTCAAAACGGCTGTTCAAGTGCGAACATCTGCACTCCACCTTCTGTGAAGATTATGTCGATGACGAGGACAAAGATCTTTGTGAACCGCTAAGTGCCAACTCTGCTAGCTTCTTCATAAATAAAAGCATTCACATAAGTCTTTAAGCACACATATAGACTGAATATGAGCAAAAATATCAACTCCAATAAGACGACTTATCAAGCCATCCCTTCGGGGTCGATACACTAGAGTTAGTCGGGTTAGTCGCAGACTTGACTGGTAAGATAGGAAGCACTGACTCGATAAAGCGGGAGGCCACAGAGAGTCATTGTGAAGGTCAGATGTGCATTCAACCACTTTAGGGAAGTTGAAAAAGTTGGGAATGAATGCATGGTGCATCCCTTAGGGATTGATCAACGCTGAAAGCTTTATCATTTATTCTTCAATATGAACGGCTGTTGATGCGATGTAAGATCTGTACACAGCACATACAAGAAAAACAATATTCATATGTTAGACAGCGACAAATCCTTAAGACGATCTCATTCGCTGGACAAGAACTTATCAACGGGTTGTTAGTAATCATTCCGAAGCTTGAATTTCTGTCTACAACTCTAGGTCGTAAGTTTTTCAAAATATCTTTTCATAATGCTGTAGCATCCAAATAAGAGTCCTTATTCTCACTCGCCTTTCGCTTTTATTTTTACCATCTGTAAATTCGCTGGAATCATGAAAGATATATCAGCGTGTGAAGAATTTTCCGCAGTATGAGAATCATGTGCTTGTATTTGGAGCTTCTGTTGATTCGTTGAGAAAATCTTCAATAAAATAGTACTAATTGCCGCGGTTTTACGCATAGTGCGGTAGAACGCTATCGAGTTACACGGTGGATTAGGCGATTACCTTACTAACATGTCGTCGCTGTGACTTCCCCTAACGTTTTGCGCAGCTATGAACGTTTTCGACGGCCTTATTTACTGGCCAGCTCACGGTACCGCGCGATCGATCGCTCCTGGAATATTGTTATTCAACTGGGATTTTTTCACCACATCAACAAAAACACTAGATGAAAACGAAGATTTTGGTACTATGGAAAATTCTCTAAAAGCTGATATGCTTTTCATGCTTCAAGCGATTTACGCGCATGATATCAATGAAGGCGAAAGGCGAGTGAAAAATACAATTTTATTCCGGTGCTACAGCATTAGAAAAGAGTCTTTTGGAAAGACCGACAACGCGTTACTGTAGCCAGATATCAACCTTTCGAAGAATTACTAGCACTCTCATGAAAAGTTCCTATTCTGCGAATGAGATCGGCTTATAAATTTGTCTGCGTCTAACATGTAAGTACCAAATTACTTTCGCCTTTAGACAATTACTCATAGGTTACGCTCATTCTTGGTGTAGTGAACAACTATGACAGCTATACCATTCAAGATTGTGAAAAAAATCATCAAAAATTATTGTTCCCACGACTTTCATGAAGGATGATGAAATTTTTTGAGCAGCAGAGTGAGTATCTTTTACTAGAGGATTCACCTCTAGACGAAACTTTCTCTTTTCCAAGAAGATTTATCTCGGCTGCTAGTGCGATGGATAGAAGCGTTTTACTAAAAAGCCAATAATTTTTGAATTTTAGTCACCCATGCCGCTCAGCTCAAAAATCGGCTAGTTCTGAGAATTTTTCTCAAACACATCAAAGTGTTTGTTTTTATCTGACAGCGCTTGTTTATGCTCTGAATATAAGTCGAGTCGAGATGTTTATGTGGTGACACATTTCTGCAACTTGATTATGATGCTCAACTTCACTTGGAATAATGTGTAACATATTCTTTAAGGCTAGCACGGGTTCGAATTCAAGAAGAAATAACTTTCTGTGAAAATTTTCCAACTAGGAGGCACATAGGTATTGAATGCTCATAATCGTCACAATGTTGCACGAGTAGACTCTTGTTCGTGGATATCAATTGTATCATTTGTGCCCTCAGTGATCGTCTAGTGGGATGAGTAAACGTCCTTTGAGAGCACATTTGTCCAAGTCGTGTGCGACAGTATTCCAGTGGTTTCATTGGCTCTAAGATTTCATTGAACTTGAATTTCTCACCGGGATTTCCCTTAAAGTCCTGACCTTTGGTCCGATGGTCACAGTGCACTCAATCTTCGGAATCCTAAACTATATGGAGGAGTCGTCATAACATAGTTGAGGCAGAGCGAAACATATGATCTTTTTCTTTACATGTATGGAGCGGAACACTCTCTAAATTGTCTTACGTGACTTCCTTCTCTAAGAGAATCCTTTCGGTCTGGAGACTCCTACTGTCAACGTTTATATTGAGCTTACAGATTCGTGAAGTACCTTTTATGCTTCTTAATCCTGATAATAGACTGGGGTGCTGCACTATCACATTTTTTGAAACAAATCTATAGTGTTCAAGACGTCCTCGTGAATACAATCTCTAAAGTCTATCGGTATTAAATACTTTGAAAAATAATAAGGATTCTCCGTTGAATTTTTTCACGGCTATTTAGATGGCGCCAATTCGTCGTCGCCATTAGATAATATAAGCACATGGGCAACGATATTCACAAAGCAATAGTTTGCTAATCGTAAGGCTCCGAACTGGACTGTTAGTTTCAAACATTCCGAACCTTAATGGTTATAAATCAAAATGACAAAAGAGTCAATGTTCCATAATCTCCTACTCTTGCATTTCCTGACGGATCGCCTTTTGCGATGCAAAAAATTATCGGTGATAAATTGAAAGCAGTACGACGACGTGGAACTCGGACACCTTCATCAGATCTTGAGCAGACTTTTTAGATATAAATATGAGTGTGTCATAAATGCAATTTGTCACATTAGATTCTTGGGCGGTTGCATACAGTTATGAGAGCTTGCGGTGCTTTCAGCAGAGTCGACTGTTAGAAGTAATTCTCGAAAAACCCTACACTGACATATTATTGACCTTGGATTTGATCGAAGTTCTCTATTTCTTGCTGGAAACGCATGAGATTGTTAAAAGAATTATTTAGTAGAACATTCTTTTGAGCTTTAACACTTTCGCTTTCTTTGGACTTTGAAAGCGTAAAATTGACACGCAGCTTGTTGAGTCATTCGCTTTCCTAACTATGGCAGAAAATCTTAATAGCTAACGAAATTAGGTGGACCACTTTGCGGGCGTATCAACACATAATCATTGAACTTAAAGTTGAACCAAATAATCCACTAGGCGGGTGTAGGGCACAAACACCTAACGGGGAAGATTTCAAGATAGACATTACCATCTTCGCAAAAGAATGTAAAATTTCTCTGCATAAATATATGAATTGGACATATTGAACGCCTTTTATAAGACTGTGTGCTGCTGATCGCAATAAAAGCTAAGGATCTACAAGAAATAGAACGGAAAACGGTGAGTGTTCAGAAGGAGTTATTTACTTTGGGAATTGAAATTTGTCATAATTTCAAACCAATTTCCCTTCAACCTCAGCATTATCAATCAATAATGTTTCCGCATGAATGAGTTAACACTACGAGGTTTTTGAGCAGATTTAGTCGGTTAACGTTGCGGCGTCTACGTCTTCTTCAGAGTCAACGATTCAGATAGATTGTCCACAGTTGTTCGCCTTCGTCGTGGGTTTTATCCTCGTCTTGCAATCTTCGTTAGTGGGCCATCATATGTATGTAGAATCTCACTCAGTAAGTGTCCTAATGTATGGGATGGTTTGCATGCTAATCACCCGCCGTGCTTCGTATTTTCGCATAATCCTCTAGTATTTTTTACATGGACAGTTCTAATCTGAAGGCTGTATACATATATGCTATATCGTTGATGCGCCAGAAAACGAGCTTCCTGATGAGTTCAAAGTCATGCTAAATATTTGTGCAAAAATCATTTTCTTAACAGAATTTTTTGCGGTGGACTTTTTTACAACCTGCTATGTTTCATCAGTAGAATGTACTATGAATATCTTTTCACTTAACAATCCAGTCTCGAAATCACAATTTTCTAAGATATCTATTGATTGAAATACTAACAAAATAAGAAAAATTGTTCAGTAACAAATAGACCCACTGATGTTGAGTGACATGCAAAATTTCAACGTCAAGCGGAACTCGAACCCACATTTCACCTTTCCGGAGGCGGTTGCGATTGATTGGGCGTGCATCCCCGAGAAGGGTGAAATACGGGTTTCAATCCTGCCTATCGTCAAAGTTTTGCATAACCTCATCATTATCGCGTACATTTGTAACATCATAACGTCGTTAAAAACGATCAAATTGAAGGAAGAATTCTGGTAGATAAAAAGTGGGAAAATCTTCCTTTTTGTAAGAAAGTAGTTTCTTCTCAGTTGACCCGAATTTGTATTGGGGCGTGCGTCAGTCTTCGTAGCCGTCGAATTGGGGAGGCACAAATGAAGGTGAAATTGTCCCTAACCGTCGCCAAAAAAACATACATACAGTTGTTGCCATTAATGTTATTGTACTATCGATAAAACTATCACTATTGTTATTATTATTGTCCTTCATTCCTGAGTCTCACTACTTCAAATGATTTTCGATGAGCTACCGCCACATGCGCTCCTCGGAAGGATCTTAATATTGACGATTTGGTTGGCAAAAAAAATTTCCCGGGGATTTTCGTTCTTGTGCAGGTTTATCCCGTTTTTTCAACAAATGAAAACAGCAAGTGATTATAGAAATATTTCCCTTCAGTCAATCACTTGCTTCCATTTGTCTGGCAATTTTATTCCCTTGCGGCGCTAAAACTTAGTGTACTGCAAAGCAAAGAGTTCTTCAACTTGCTTCAACCACCTCATCAACAATCGTTTATGCTCGTAGGACAGTTTCATATTAGAATAAACATATAGGTGTTATATATCAAAATTACCGCAAGAAGCTGCTCTAAACGATAGTAAAGACAAAAACTCAAACACTGACAAGTAACAAAAACGAAATAAACCAAATAATTCAGATTGGTGTGCAGAAACATTTGCGTCAGCAGGGACTCGATCCCAGATCTCACTCTTTCCGCGAGCGCGTGCTGAATTGTTGCACTATCCACGCGTGGTGCGCCAGCCGACATCAGCGCTCCCGGAAAGAGTGAGATCTGAGTTCGAAGCCCGGCCGACGCAGATGTTTTTGCACACAACCCTACATTATTGGATTCGTTGTAACATCATACCACCGCAATACGCGGTGAAATAAAATGAATCCTGTAAAATTATGAAGAATGTTTAGAACCTTACCCGAGATTGGTATGCCAGAGCCATACACGCGTGTTTCGAATGTCTCGCCCTCTTCTTTCTGAATGAATTCTGAGAAACGAAATTGTTCGTAAAGATTTTTTTCTCAACTCATTACCTAAGAGACGAATCAAGACAAACGACTTCCGGCTTCGAAAATTGGATGCCTCGGTGCATGCCTTATTTCCAGGACTAGTTGTCATGTTTTTCTTAGTGTAAGCTTGATAGACGGTAGTTTTAGAGATTAAAATGAGTGAGTACCACTTCAAGAAACATCGAATGTAGTGTTTTTTTTAATTATTCCTCTATATTGATTCGTCGATGTCGATTTTGTACATTTGGTTAGTGTTAGCTCCAGAGGAGACTATTTGATGAGGACTTGGTGCACGGAGTCATAAAATTCCACTCGCTAGGTAGGTGTCCACATAGAAACGGTTAGCTAATTGAGCTAATCCGTTATGTGCTTCCATGACATTACAAAGAAACAGCTTTAAACACTCCTTCAAAATGGCGTGAAACCGTGCTGTTTACTAAACACTGTTTTCAGGATTCGAACGAGGTTATCTTTCGTATAAAGAATGGTACTGCCCTGAGCAAACTAAAACTATTGTACGCCGATCGCATCGGCGTACCTGTTGATGTATTGTGGTGATTTGTGGTTTTTTATACCATAATTAAAACTTTATAGGACTCTTCAACATCAAATAAAGTTAGTGTTCAATTCTTTGCAGTTTCGTAATCGACGGCAGTCGAATAAACGATGGGGATACTCCGAGGAGCCTTGTAATGGAAGAGGACGACATGATCGAGGTAATTTTTTCCATACACTCAAGGAGTATAAACTGCTCGTTGTTGATGAACCCTTGAGGAATGCGCCGCTCGTTCGACACCAGCAATCATAGTGGAAGCGACAGATTGCGTATCTGGTAATTAGAATCATCTGGGATGGCTTACTGTTGCACTGAAATGATGTTTTTGTCATCCCAACAAAGTCTGATCACCAGTTTGGTGACCCCGAAGAATCGAAAGCTCGATGGACACGAGGGGGTGTTTACCGGATATGTATTCAGTAACCTCAATGACAAGTGTTAGAGTACAATACATGGGACATTTCTCAAGGATCGATGAAAGACTAGCAACTTTACCATTTTTAATGGTGGATTTACAAGTGTGTATTATTCTTCATTCTTGCTATTGTTCTGTGCAATAAATTCCCATTGGTATCTACTTCCAGTTTCAGGTCTACCAGGAACAGTACGGAGGCGGTACATAATCGCATCTTGTTTGCCATGCTACGGCTTTTCTTTCATAGTTGACGTGCTGCCCAAAAGAATCTAGCACTGCATTTTTTTGAACTTCTCTATCTTTTTTCAAATAATTCAGCTTATTAATGGAACAGTTGAGAGAAAATATGTTGCTAATAAACTTGTGCTTACCAGTTGCTTTTTGATCCGTCTACAATACTGTGATGTTTGCAGGCTTTGAAATCAAACATTCTACACAATTTCAGCTAGATTCAGATGCTTGTGAAGTTCCTAACTCACTAACAAAGTATGGCCGTCAAGTAAAACTAGACGTTTGTGTCGAAGATCATGGCCCCGTGAAGCATATATTCTAGAACGACGTGTAACCTCAAAAGAGTCGTTGCCCCTTTGTTTTTGTTGCTTTTGTGTAATCTTTGAAAGGATATTTATTGAAGCGATGACTTAATATCGAGGCACTGGAAAGCTTCAAAAATAACAAAAAATACCGGGTACTATTCACTACAGGACGGGAATGAAATGGATAATATGTGATCATCGATGTAAGGAATAAATGGAGGCTAACTTTTGTTCAAATAAGGACGAATGCTCTTTTGCGCAGTAGAGTCGTTAAATTCTCCACTTGACATGAACAGTTCACTTTCTTCTACAGTTCTTGGCTAATCACTCATGTTTTCGCTGCCTTTGAACCATATCATCACATCGTCCTCGATTCGGACCTGAATAACATAATCGTTTATAATGAAAGTATAGTAAACAGGATTCTGGTTGAGGACCTACTCCACCTTGTCCACGATATTTGTCAATTTCTGATTTGACGAGGAATTTCGCTTGGTTCGGATCGTTAAGTGCAGCTTCGAGAAATGTATCGCTGAAGTGGCATCCTGGTTCAATCGTGATGACCTCAAATTATCTAGTCAGAGAATTTGGATAATACTACAAAGCGATTTCCTCCCAGACAAGTCCAAGGGTGTGTACCATTTTTTTTCTGTAATTTGCTTGTTGTGCGCAAGCTCTTTAGATCAGGAGTCTTCGATCTAGGCAGGGCATTTTGTCAAATTTCTGTAATGATTGGCACATAATCAGTTATGGAACTATTTCACATATTCCTAGATAGCTATCACATTCGCGAAAATCATGTCCAATTAAGTGTACTAAAGCATGAGACATGAATACGGCTCCCAATCTAGCTTGTATCATCTCGTCAATGTCACTTGAGAAAGATCTACCTCAGAGAAAAATGTCGATTAAAGAAGTGCCGAGCGAAGACTAGAGATATCGGGAAGACCATGGCCTTTGTGCAGGCTCTCTAAAATTCGTTTGGGTGCATTTTAGCAACGAACCTCTACAAGTCCTGCTTCCATTAGATGTGTGAGTACTACCCGCTCTGCAAGAATATGCATGTCAGTCCAACAGACACCTTAAATGACAAAGAGTGCAAACTTCTCAACATATTGTGAGTGAAAAGAGACAGACATGAAACCGCTTGGTGTGCTTGACGGACTGCGTTGTAGACGATTTTCTGCTTGTCGATGAAGTTTCTATTTTCTGGGAACGATCTGGTGATATCAAAGGCTTTACAGATATCAACTTTTCAGGGAGAAGAACAATTAGTAAGTACAATTATAATCATATTATGATTAAATTATTTCTTAATTTTTATATTTTCTTTTTTTAATTCTATTTGTATTATTTTTTATATTATATTTGTATTAGTTTTCAATTATTAGAGTTAAAAAAGTAGAAACAATTAGTAAGTATATACTTACCATAGCAATTATATTCTGGTCCCCTATCGAACAAGCACATATCACCGTCTTCGATTAGTTTTTCGTATGCGCGCTCGCATGTCCATGATGTAGGATAGAACTGTTGTCTCCCCTTTAAATGTTTTGGACACTGAGAAGTTTCTAGGCTTGTATTCCTGTGATAGAGCTAAAGAATAAGCTCTCGGTGTTGATTAATCCCTGAGGGATACGCCGTACATTCGACTCCATCAAGAATCATTAGATGTATTCAATGTCTATCTGGCCTGTACAATATCTCGCAGTGGCCAGCCGACGCATCAAGTCAGTGGTCTATACTGTTAGACGAGTTTGTGCTAACACTGACCCGGAGCGAGAGAAGGCTTGGTGAGCCTTGGGAGGGCTCGAGCCATCGACTCTGTGTGCAATGGAGAGCACCTCGAACCGCTGCGTTACACCGCTCATTTATCCAATATTAAGAGGATGTAACTCACCGAAAGAGAGCACTAGTTTTTCAAATAAAAACATGTGTCGGACTAATTTCAAGGGAAAACTAAGTATGGTCATATTCTCATTGACATTCACAGAATATTTCATCAAGAGGGCTAGTCAGTTTAAAGAAATATGGAGGCACTTATTGATCCAGAATTGATCAAATATCGATACAGAATCTTCGGAATCGAATATTTCTGTTTGAACCAAAACAAAAAACCTACGATATTGCGATACACTTGTAAGCCAAATAACGACAACCACCATGATAGTAAGATGTATGACGAAGAACGCTATAAAAATATTACATCGAAGTTGAACGTGTAGACAACAAATGCAACGTTTTATTGCTTTTTTCGTAATCTCATGATGTCGCAAATATACCTAAGAGAAGTCAGTGATGAACGACAATCCTACCTCAGACGGGAGTTAAACCCGTGTTTCATTCATACAGGGTGCGCGTGCTACCAATGCACCACCGAGGCCACCGCTGCCCACTATTCATTTTTCAAGTATATCGTTCTCATAGCTATTTCCGTGTGAGGTCGAACTCAACACTCAGTTTTCTTGGGTATATTTTGAACGTATAGACATTGTGTAAATACGTAATACATATTCAGTTGTGCCAAGTGATGATATGCAAATCTTGGAGCACCAGGCGGGAGTTGAACCCGTGTCCCACACTTTGCAGGAGTACGTGCTAACCACTGCATTACCAGGCTCCTGTTTTTCTATTACTTACCAACTAATTTAAAGCCGATATGTGATCACTGAAGCACGCCTAAATGAAGAGTAATAGCAAAACAGGAGCCGCGATAGTGTAGTGGCTAGCACGCACCCTCGCAAGGCGTTGGACACGGGTCCAGTTTCTTCCTGACGTTCTGAGATTTGCATATCACTCCACATCATTGTGTAGATAGTCACACGTTAGATCTCAGCTTCAGCCGGTCGACTTCCGTGGACCCGCACTGAGCGTGTCGGGCTCCATCTCCTCTTCCCCGCAAACTGCAGTACTAGTTTTCGTTACAAAACCGCACGCGAACCAGTTCAAAACTTAGCTGCGGGTTTTGCAACGAAAATTAGTGCTGTAGTCGGCGACTAATCGAGAAGTCGATTGGTTGAGAAATACAATGAAATGAAAAGCATCCCTCTTGCAAAAAGGTATTGAAGAGTTATACCGCTACATTTAATATTCATAGAGTCCATCACACAAGGTTTTTACAGCGCCACGTTGAATCTCAGAGGCAATTTTACTGGCATATCTGATCACGGAACACACCTTGTTTACTGCTGCCTGCTTTACTGCGAGACGTGAAGCCGCCACAACAGTAGCTGAATGGAGCGCAACGTCGCACGGTTTGCTACGTTTTGTAGCACATGGTCCCAAAAGGGTTAAACGATCGATCGGTTATGTTCTTCACAAGAATCGAAGCATAAAGGCCTCTAGATCTAAATTCTAACTCCTTGTCGATCTTGAAGCATAGGCATACATATGACACCATTTCACTGCTAAAATAGCATATAAATGAAGTTTTGTTGTATCAATATTGCTGGATTCAGAGCTGACTTCCTATCCCAGATCGCATAGTTTGGATCGAACGTCGGTGGAAAAAGGTACGACTTTCCTGAGTCAATATTATTCTGTCCATAGAAATCACTTTCATGTACACCAAAAAGCCGAAAGAAATAAGATAATCCTCTGCATCCGTATCATAGCAATACTTTTCAACGCCTTTTTGAAGAAGTATGACACTCCTTGATGTGATTACAGTGTGTAAATAGTACTAACAATGTATACTCCTTCGTGACTTTGCTATTCCTCGCTATCACATGTATTATGTATAATTCAAATGAACGTAAGAAAACATGTGCACACATTCACATACATAAAAGCCTGAAATTTAGCTCCTCTGCGTGCATGCATTTCTACAGTGCCCAATAGATGTCACATAGTCTACTTTGATTTTGCACCAGATTCGCGACAGTTGTGACATGAACGTACGCATAAAAAAAAACTTTGACGGTATACTAATGAGCAAACAAAAGATATTTCAACATTAAAGTGAATAGTATTCTTTCCTGCAAGCTTTTTGCTTTGTACTCAAGTGGAGCACTCAATAAGAAACTCTATAAAGCAGTGACTATGTGAAAACAGCTTGTTTGGAAATCAGTTTTGTAATTTTGGGCTTTCTTGACAGAGTCATAGAGGTATTTAGCAGACTATATTGTAGTGAACAGGACCATTCCAAGCTTTGTGAAGCCATAATATGTAATTTCGCGTTGCGTGTTGCGACGATGAGCAAACGGATACGAGCAGGCTCATGTCTCGGGTGATAGTAGCATTTCAACAATTGCTACAAATTCCCTCACACGATCTTTCTATGCATTACTTAACAGTGGCTCACAACAAAACAATTTTCAGAACAAGGTGAAAGCGCTCAAGTAACTTGGAAAGCCCGTCATCTAAAGAGGAATGACGCAGAGAAAGCATTAGATTGCGTTCATACTTACCTAACAAACTTCGCTCTATTCCCTAAAATACTGGAGAGAAAATTATTTGAACTAGCTACTTTCCGCGGTCTATGAAGAAGAAGGAATCCTTGTCAATAACCGAGATAACACGAATAGTGCAACAAGACCTTAATGGAGAATGAATTAGAGCAAATGAATCGAAGACAAGGAGTGCTGACATCCGCGCAGTAAACTGGGATCACGGGCCAAGCAGCTAAATGAAATAAAGACACATTTCGACATTGTTCGTTACCTATTGTTTTTTTAGTACTTGATAACTTTCTCTCTCTTGTTCATTTCCAACACTTCCATATGATGGTAGGACTGCACATGTGCATTATTGGACGCATATCTTGCTGGATGAGTTAAACAGGATTTTCACTATAGTCCAACCTTAAGATTCAGTTTAATCTAGCCACATATTAGTCATAGTTCAAAAGCAGTTCAAGGGTTCTCATAGTTCTTCTCAAAGTTCAAAACTTAGGCAAAATTCAACTTGTTTTCTGTCATGGTACGACACAGGTAAGGAATACTGATTAGAAGCGAAATGGCCATGGAACATGGATACCACCACAATAAAGTAGCTTACTGAAGAGAATTTTTGTCTTTAACATACATACTCTAAATTTTTTTCCTACAATAATTCAAAAATAGCAGCCAAGAACAACTGAGTGTACGACACTGCCGATCTGATGATTTAATTCGCTTGACGGAAGTGTAAATCGTTCGTCGTCGTCTGTTCAAATAGGGGGACTGGAATACCCCAAGAGGATTCTTTAAAGGCTAAGGGTCTGAACGACAGACCAGGCTGCCAAGTATAGAACACATGTATCGGCCTGTACAAGAGCTCATAAACAGACCACATGATATGCTGCAGTAAATAATGATTATGAGCGATAACCTATAACTATGAAGATAACTGGGTTCAATGTCGTTATTGACCACCACGCCAAAAAGTTGACGGTTAGTTGCCGACCGACCGATGCGTCGTAGCAAAGAGAGGTGGCAAAATAGGCTTCGGGAGCGCATCAGGATGAAGCACGTGATCAAGGATAGGGCGAAATAAGAGTGAGAGTTCCGACTGAAGCTAAAATTTGCATATCTCTTAACGACATAGGATGGCAAGACCGTTTTTGAGCCTATAACTGACCAAAGTGCTTAGGTTCATTTTCCTTTTCCGCATATAATACATATTTTGTGCATAGCAAGCAGATAATAGGTGAGAGGGTCATCGATATTACCTCCCCTTACATGGGGCTCACCGATAACTTTTCAATATTAACCGTTTGAAGGTCTCCATATTGTTTAAGAATGAAATAGACACTTATCACTTGGAAATTCAAGGCTAATGAGCTCCTGATAGATTGTTTTCAACGACATTTGAATTATCTGAGCACACGTCCTTGTAATCTGCTGGGCGCAGAAGCAAATGGACAAACGTATCCAAATCCTTTCTATGACGCGACATTATGTTTATCAGCCCTTTCAGGATGGAATGTAATCAACAGGATACACGAACCGATGGAGGCTTCTCACGCTGTGAAAAACTTCTCCCCAATCTCCTTGTAATCATTTAGTCTTTAATCTCGGCAGCTAAAAGGCACGTTTATGTTGGCATGAAAGGGACGATGGATTCCCTAATAGACGCAAATTTTCAAAGCTCGAGCATTTGAGGAGCTATGTGCAGTCCGTCCAATCAGTCATTTATACCTTATGAGAGAAACGAAGGCCCTTAGCAACGCTCTTAGAACTATCAGTTATGTAGCGCAATGGGATCCAATATAGAGGCACAGGGCAACGATAATGAACCTGAAATAATTCCGCGACTCTTGCTTCCTAACAAATACAGTCTTGAGCTGGACACTCTGACGTTTCCATCTTGTTAACAATTTTTTTCGCTCAGCGGTGTAATTCAGAACTACTGGACCTTATTACAATCAGCTTCCGTATGTCTTTCATAAATATATACATCTCACAAATACTTTGAAAACGTATTTATCTTGGGTCTCTGCATTAGCAAACATTAAAAACGCTGAAATCCAGTTGATAGGGTGAAGTTGATCAAAAGAACTTTGTTCGAATAACGTTTCATCTTCTTCTTCTGCTTCAGGGCAATCATTTGAGAAACGGTGTTCAAATTAAGTGAAGGGAAGAAGTAGATTTACAGAGAAGACGCGCAACTGTGAATAAAGACCTTTGAATGTAAACCAAAATAAGTTCTTTCATGAATCTCGTGGCAGTAGTCGAAGAGTAATAGAAACATGACTATTATGTTTATAAAAAGAAAAACCATTGACCCATGCCGTTCAAACTTATTAGCGCCGCTGATTTCGGCTCGAAATTTCGTGTATTGAAATCCATAGGAGTTTCTAGTTAAATTTATGTATTTTGAATTTTCAGCGAGTGTTAAAGAACCTTTTCCCTCATCTTATGCTCTGAAGACGACAAAAGAAAAAAATTTCAAAAATATCGATCTACAAGGAAGTGTATCAGATATACAACGCTCTCTTGAAACTCAAGACAACATTCACAAATATTTCCGACGGCCAATAGTAATGACCAACGGTCTTTTGAAAATTCCACTTGCTTTTGCGAAGGAAATCAACTCAAACTGTGTTTGGTCACAGAGTTTCACTCCTGAAGACTGTTCGGTGTGGTTGGTCAATCCCACATCAAGTATCACAAGTCACTCGCCGCTCCCCGGTCCGGTCATAACACATCCACAAAAAACATCCCCGTATTCTGCTGTCCATAGGTTTTCTCATGTCGGGGTGGAAATATCAAATTTATCTTGTGCGCGGAGTAATATAAGTCAAGTAAAAAGTTATTTAACTCAGTAAAACCGTCGAAGAATGTGGATGACTAATAACATGACATGTTTGGTACATAAATAGAGAATTTTTCAGGAATGAGATTGATGGTCACTTAATGAGGCTGTATTAGAAGGAAAAGAAGTGACGTTTCGCTGAAAAAAAAGTAAACGACCAACAATCCGTTGAAGACTTCAGCTTTTATCACTGTTAGCAAGTATGGGTCATGCTAACTCAATATACTATTTTCACAAGTTCTTTGTAGAATTGTGGCAAAACAGAGAAATTATAGTTTCAAACAATTTACTCACCAGAAAAATTCACAACAAACATAGTAAAAGAGCAGAAAAAAAATTAAAAACGGGAAGCTCAAAATGGTTTTCAAGGAGAACAACCCCAATCCAAATTCTTCCAATGAATATTTAGATGTAATAAATATAACTGATGGAAAGTGTGACAAAACCAATATGTAAATTGGAAAACAATTGCCGCGTACTTACTAGTGAAAACGCCTAAATTTCAGGATGGAATGTATCCATCAGGATACACGAAGCGATGGAGGCTTCTCACGTTGTGAAAAACTTTTCCCCAAATCTCTTTGTAGTCATTTAGTCTTAAATCTCGGCAACTAAAAGGTACATTTGATTTATGTCGGCATGAAAGGGACGATTGATTCCCCAGAAGATGTAAATTTTCGAAACTCAAACATTCGAGAAGCTATATGCAGTCCGTTTATTTGGTCATTTAAACATTATGAGAGAAACGAAGGCCCGCAGTAACGTTCTTAAAACTACCTATTATATAGCGCAATGAGAACCACTATAGTGACACAGGGCAACGATATTGAAGATAAAATTATTCCACGACTATTGCTCCATAACAAATTTCTCTCAGCAGTATAGCTCATAACTGTGGACCTGATTATAATCAGCATCCATATGTCTCTCATAAATATGCATCCACTCAAAAGCATGAAGGATAAAGCTCTCGGAGTTGATCAATCCCTGAGAGATGCGCCATGCATTCGTTTTGGGCTGTAAACTTCGTTCGAGGTGATTAAATACATATCTGGTCCCTGCAATTCGCGTTCGCCTCTCGCTGTATCTGGATAGTGTTTCTTTTCCCTCAGACCAGTCTGGTACGAATTTAGCCACTCCAAAGAAATGGATGGCTTGGTGAGAAACGAGCGCGAGATCGAATCATCGGCCTTCTATGTGAGATAGAGCACCTCTAATCAGTAAGCTATATGCGCTCTTATACATGCACTTAGGTATGTGATTGTGTAGGTTCGTCGTGAATTATGTAATAGCACAAGTGATAAAGCAGAATAACAAACTCGCTCCATATACGACGCGACAATTCCTCACTTCTCCTGGGAGGAGGCCCACGGTCGAGTTGCGCTTACTGCCCAGCGTTACTGTGCCGCATGCCGTAACAACGGGGTAATCTGGACTCATGCCAAGTTTGCTTCGTCTTCCTGGTCTAAGTGTCGGGGAAGGCAGCCTTAGAAACACGTACATGGAGGCAAGGATTTCGATGGGATTGGAGTTGGTTTATGGTGAGCCGTAATTTCACAATTTTAAGAAGGAAGATTTGTCCCTATGATTAGTCGCACTTGCTGGCTTACCAACAAAACATAAAAAAGCTAGGGACATGAGTCAATGTGGATATCATAGCATAGAAATGTTCAGTGACAATTTCATGTACGACTTTTTTGTGAGCAACTTGCTTTTTTCTTCAAAAGTGTTTGCTTCAGAGGATGTAGTGGCGTTGTTCCTACTACTTATAGCGTTACTGAGGTTTCTTTTATCACATATTACGGGATGGTGAAAAGTCACTGTGGTTCATACGATGATGAAATGCACCTCTGTTCTTCCAGCGCATACCATAATAAACGTACTTATGTTAACCTTGTTATAAGTACATTTCTCACTATTTCTTTGGTTGCCAATAAAGTTGCGATAGCTGTTATTTCACATTTTTTGAGACCAGTGAAAGAATGCCTCTTGCTGCAAATGTATTTTCGCTTTTAGACCGTCAGTCCAGAATGGGTAAAAGAGCACAAACGGCTCGAAATATCAACAATACATTGCTAGGAAAATGCTAGACCAAGTGCCTTTACAAGCCCACATAGTCGTGTTTTTAATCAATAGTTAGCTTAGAAAATTACGATATTGATACTAGATTCTTAAGTGAAAAGATTTTCATAGTACATTCTACTGATGAAACATAGTAGGTTGTAAAAAAAATTCTACCGCAAAAAAAATTCTGTTAAGAATATGATTTTTGCACAAGTGTTTTGCGTGACTTTAAACTCATCATAAAGCTCGTTTTCTGGCGCATCAAATGATATAGCATATATGTATACAGATTTCAGATTAGAACTGTCAATGTAAAAAATATTAGAGGATTATGTGAAAATACAAAGCGCAGCGGGTGATTAGCATACAAACCATCCCATACATTAGGACACTTACTGAGTGAGATTCTTCATACATATGATGGCCCACTAACGAAGATTGCAAGACGAGGACGAAACCCACGACGAAGGCGAACAAATGTGGACAATCGATCTGAATCAGTGACTTTGAAGAAGACGTAGACGCCGCAACGTTAATCGACTAAATCTGCTCAAAAACTCGTAGTGTTAACTCATTCATACGGAAACATTATTGATTGATAATGCTGAGGTTGAAGGGAAATTGGTTTGAAATTATGACAAATTTTAATTCCCAAAGTAAATAACTCCTTCTGAACACTCACCGTTTTCCATTATGAAAGGCGGGCAATATACCCAATTCAGATCTTTCCGCAGAATATTTTATATTTTTTGCGAAGATGGTGATGTCTGTTCTGAAATCTTCCCCGTTAGGTGTTTGTGCCCTACACCCGCCTAGTGGATTATTTGGTTCAATTTTAAGTTCAATGATCAGGTGTTGATACGCCCGCAAAGTGGCTCACCCAATTTCGTTAACTATTAAGATTTTCTGCCATAGTTAGGAATGCGAATGACTAAATAAGCTGCGTGTCAATTTACGCTTGTAAAGTCCGAATAAAGAGAAAGTGTTAAAACTCAAAAAATTGTTTTACTAAATGATTCTTGTTAACAATCTCGTACGCGTCCAGCAACAAATAGAGAACTTCGATCAAATTCAAGGTCAATAAGAAGTCGGTGTAGGGTTTTCAGAAAATTACTTTTAATCAATCGACTCTGCTGAAAGCACCGCAAGCTCTCATAACTATATGCAACCGCGCAAGAATCTAAGGTGACAAACTGCATTCATGACACACTCAAATTTATATCTAAAAAGTCTGCTAAAGATTTGATGGAGGTGTCCGAGTACCACGTCGTTGTACTGCTTTCAATTTGTCACCGATGATTTTTTGCATCGCAAAAGACGATCCGTCAGGAAATGCAACAGCAGGAGATTAT
Organism: Parelaphostrongylus tenuis; assembly: GCA_019055375.1. Lineage (NCBI taxonomy): Eukaryota > Metazoa > Nematoda > Chromadorea > Rhabditida > Metastrongylidae > Parelaphostrongylus > Parelaphostrongylus tenuis. Next base: position 17,933 of record JAHQIW010001680.1, read on the forward strand.
GGAGCATTGACTCATTTGTCATATTGATTCATAACCATCAAGGATAGGAATGTTTGAAACTAACAGTTCAGTTGGGAGCCTTACGACTAGCAAACTATTGCTTTGTGAATATCGTTGCCCATGTGCTTATATTATCTAATGACGACGACGAAATTGGCGCCATCTAAATAGCCGTGAAAAAATTTTATGGAGAATCCCTATTATTTTTCAAAGTCTGTAATACCGATAGACTTTAGAGATTGTATTCACGAGGACGTCTTGAACACTATAGATTTGTTTCAAAATATGTGATGGTGCAGTACCCCAGTCTATTATCAGGATTAAGAGCATACTTGGTACTTCACGAATCAATAAGCTCAATATAAACGTTGACCGTAGGAGTCTCCAGACCGAGCGAATTCTCCTAGAGAAAGAAATCACGTAAGATAATTCAGAGAGTGTTCCGCTCCACACATGTAAAGAAAGAGATCATATGTTTCGGTCTGCCTCCGCTATTAATGACGATTCCTCCTTATACTTTAAGATTCCGAAGATTCAGTGAACGGTGACCATCGGACAAAAGGTCGGAACTTTAAGGGAAATCCGGGTGAGAAATTCAAGTTCAATGAAATCCTCAATGAAATCAATTTGACCTTTCCAGGCTCTGAAGATGGCGAACCTTGCCGAAACGTAAGCCACCACGACTGTTGTAATATTCATGCTTGCATTATTAACTGTATTGTTATATGCTTTGCTGATATTCAATAAATAATATCAATAACACCTCGGAGGGGCTAAACAGAAGAAGATATTCATTCAAACTATGCCGAGGTTAGTAGATAGTCGGTCTTGGGATTTCTTGCAAAAAGATGCAATGCTGTTAATGTGGAAGATATTAAATTCAACTTTGCACAACGTCCGCCATTTTGAACTGATTTGAATTCGATAATTGATCTTACTGAGTATTCAATCAATTCCAAGGTCTATATGTAGTCGGTCCTGAAATTTCTTGCGTAATATGCCAGCAGAATATTACCGACTACTAAGAGAAATCCCGTCACCAAAACAAAAAATTTTCTGAATTAGTCAAACAATATAACAACACTGTATGTCAAGATGCCTCGAACGCCTCACATGATGGAGGACTACACAAATTATGCGACCCGGCAAATGAGAGTCATCGAACATCGAGATGTGACTACTGCGTTAATCTCTTACAATGAAAAGAAGACAAGGTGATGGTCAGCTGAAGAAATACGAGTCGAAGCGACATTGTTGTTTTCAATGCTTAGTGGATCACTTCTGAAGCAGGATTGTGAGTGAAAGTAACCCTATGATTGAAACTTGAAATCGTACATTATACATAGCTTATTACGGCAATCAACCGCAGTAAAGCACTGAAACGCTGTTTACGAAATTTTCAGGACAACGTTCTGAGTAAGTCAATGATCACAGTGTTAGTAAGCATAACTTCTTCCTCACAGCGCATGCTCACTGTTCGAATTTCTCTCAAGTTCCTCACCGGCGCAACTCTTTGTTGATGAGACTTTGCATAGGATCGTATGCATATTGCACAAACTTTAAGATCGATTCCGTTACAAAACTAGGTTCGACACATTCAGTAAGCACGAGCAACAAAAAGATTTTCACCAAGCACTCATTAAACAACAAGATCCTAACGGGTGAATGAAAAATAGACTTTCACATCTATCGAAAGAAATTCTCGAGATTTTTGAGCACCGAAGTGTGAAGGAGGATAGTTTCAAATTGAATATCGCGAAAAAGTAACATGCTACACGTCAGAAATCTAATATAACCAAAAGCTACCAAACAAGCAGTGAGTGGATAGAGTGCATTATTAGTAATATTCCACAATGGGCGGAAAACTCTTCGGCAATACTTACATTTATAGTCTGTCATCCGAAAAGGAGGTTGGAAGGTATCTCCAAGAGTTGAACAGGGAATGGGTCAAAATGACAAGCTTGGTCGATTTAGAGCCATCACTTATTTTGCGACTCACAATTGATCTATTAATATGGAACGTCTTATTTTTATTGAACAAAAATCAACATACAGTGATCATTTTGCGTTCACCGATCCCCCCAGTTTGAGGTTAGACCAGTCATCAGCCGTGTAGAGGGGAGGGCAAATAGAATAACGTAACATAGAACCCTATGTCTAATCCAGTTACCAAGACACAATCCAACATCTCGTAGACACCAGAATGATTTTGAGTCGTCTGCGTAACTCGCTCTCAACATCGCGTACTCAAGGCGCCTTTCGAAGTGATCAATTCTTATACAAACGTGCCGCATGACTCCACCATGCAGGCCATCCCCAAGCTCCTCACGAAGCACAAAAGAGCTATGAGCGCGAATATGACTTGGTGAAGAGGGAGGTGGAGTGAGGAGGAGGGGGGGGAGGGGCTAAACTGGTCAATCTTGAAATGGTCAAGGAATTATTTTGCACACATGAGGTTGGTTAGCAATGCGACAACAACTGGCCCTAGTCTCTGCTGTAGTCTTTATTTCTAATATGGGCTCCCCGATAATCAATTAAGAGCCATCACTCTACTGTTTAAATAAAGATGGATAAATAAATAAATAAATAAACACACATATCCCTTTGCGGACGATGAGGGTCATTATGACCCTCAGCTGGGCGCACGACTCGGATGGTTACGAAGAGTGGTGCGTGCTTCAATACAAATTTGTGGTTGATTAAGTTCTCAAAGGAAAATCATCATCAAAAAACAATGCAATATTACTGATGATACTTCTGTGTGCACGATTATAGCAAGATTAACGCTAATGCTTCACAAGATTTTGCCTTTCTCAAAAAAAGACATCCTCGCAAATAAGAAGAGTTTTTTACCTTCTTGAACAATTTCTCCTACTATCTTGATGTTTTTGCAGTCAATTGATAGGTCATAAAACTCTGGCGCTAACCTTGAGCTTGTTGTTTGACAACAATTCTACAATACTTCTATAAACAAAACATTACCTTATGCATGACAGTGCAGTTTTATTAATTCATGGAGGAATTGTTGCGATTATCTGGCTAATTCAAATTCTTATATTAATAAAACATAAATCATCATTGATAGAACTTTTGTATACCTAATTCTAAAATGAACAATGTCCAACTGTCTTCAATATCCTTACTTTTGGAAGCAATTTCTGTACGTTCAATCGCATTTTGAGAATTGTGCTCATGAGCCTCTGGTTTTTTCTAGAAAAGACCCTTTCCATTAGAGCATTAGTATTTATTTGACAGATCAAATCGAATGAATATAAATGGTGTATTATGTTTGTCAAATGACTAGCTTTTTGTGTTGTAACAGTCGAGATAAAATTTTGCTTCACATTCAAAGGCATTTTACCGGATAGAATTTGTTCTATATGCAGTCATTAATTACTCGATGTGTAAATCTCAGCGATTTTGAAGACGTAGCTTAATTTCAGAGAAAACTCCTTAGAGAGGTGTGACAGTCAAAAGAAAACTGCTTTTCAACCTTCAAAGGGGGAGGGGGGATTTCTCGACATTGGTCTCCAGCCACAGTGCCTTCAGCATCGCATCAACTAACTGTGTCTTCTTTCGACTGCTACAGCACAATAAAAATTTTTTTAAAAGCAAAGCTGTTGCGAAAATCGTTGAAATTTAAGGTTTCGAAATATTGCTAAAAGTTTGGCGAAAAAGCTTTCTTCAGTGGGAAAGCTTGAACTCGAAGGTAGTTTAATTTTTACTTTTAAAGCGCATTATGTAATCTATTATAAAAATAAGTTATACCATCAAAATTACTCAAATTTCAACTATTGAATGGCTATTATACCTCTGAAAAAAAACGAAGAACCGTTTTTCTCAAGAGGTCGAAACAGGATGCGGACATCGAAAATGATTCAAATTTTCGAAATGTAATTATCTGTTGACTGTCACAGCATTCTAGGAAGTCCTTTTCAAAAACCAAGTACACATAAAATTGTTAAGTTCTGTTTAATGATTATTGGCTGCTTTTGCTAAACCTTTATCCATCGAAGAATGCTTGAATTTGCAAGAAAATTCTTCGGCTGTTACAGCGAAGAAATCGGCCACTTAAGGAATAGAATACAACGTACAAATTCACTTAATTCTCGTTATTAAATATCTACCAAAACGTTTTAGAAAAGAAAACCACGTTTTTAGCAGAGGGCTCAAGCAGGGTGGAGATAACGGGATGAAACCGTATCCCTCCATCACTTCTTGGCATACCATAGCTATGATAGAGAATTCGAACGAAGTTACGCATTGATCTGGAAAATGGGAATCTGAACTGCACTAATAATCAAAAAAATATTAAGGATTCTCGATGAAGTGGATAGCATGCAACAAACAGAGCTATTTTTGACAAACTGTTCATTGCTTTCCAATTTTTTTAGTTTGATAAATTTTATGTACTTTATGCATTGAACTGTATGATGAATTTGACTGAATTGTGGATAAGTATAGATGAAATATCACAAAAATGTTCGATAAAGCTTCTGAATATATATCATAGCTTTCTTTTCGAGTGTTTTCTTAAGAACAAAGGTTAAAATTCAATATGCCTTGAAATCAATTTTAAGCCACGCATGTCAGTGGTCTGTTAAAGGAGGGCTAACTTATAGAGCCCGATACACGTGTTTCGATCTTGCGATCTCGTCAGTCGGGCAGTTACCCTTTCTCGTCTCGTCGGGTCTCTATAAGTCAGCCCTCCTTTAACAGACCACTGACATGCGTGGCTTAAAAATGATTGCAAGGCATATTGAATTCTGAGCTGTGGTCTTAAGAAAACACTCGAAATGAAAGTTATGATATATTGAATATACTAGCCACGAGAAATCGAGTGTACAACATTTTGTGTTCATTGAGTTTTTCACTGAACATAGAGTGTAAATCGTACGTCGTCGCTAACTCTTATTGTGGGGACTGGAGCACCCACAGAGATTAGTAAAAGATGAGAAAGGGTAACTGCCCGACTGACGAGATTGCAAGATCGAAACACGTGTTTCGGGCTCTATAAGTCAGCCCTCCTTTAACAGACCACTGACATGCGTGGCTCAAAAATGATTGCAAAGCTTCTAAATATAGTTTTTTCATGAATACTTGGTTTTACCTTTTGAAGTGTGGACTATGAATGAAGCAATTACATTATTTCCAGCGGATTTGACCACTTCGAAGTCTGTTCTATCACATTTAACAATTTACTGACACAAAACGTTCAATTATTGACGAAAAAAAGTGTAAATTTCATTGGAAAACCACCACATTAGCGTAGGAGCAGGCGCTGGCGGCCTTTCTTCGTAGCCGTCCGAACTGCCCGCCAGCCGAAAATGGCCCCGTCCGCGTTGATCAATGTTCCTCAATGTGCATTCAACCCTCCCACATAGAGGAGACAAAAGCCTACTCTTTACACGCACCCTTAAGTGAAAATATTATTGAATGAGCAATGTTGCAAACTCGATTGCTCTTGACTGGTATCCACAAATATATCATATCTTTCGTTGCGAGTGTCTGTTTAAAACTCGCTCAAACTTCATTACACATGATATTTACCGTTGAGCCGTGCATGAGAGATTGACTAAGATGAAAACCGTGCTAATGACAAGGCTGTACAGGGCCGAAACACGTGTATAACACAGGATAAGTGCCCATAACAGACCTCATGCATGGCTTAGAAATAACTATCAGGCACATTGGAATTTGAGTGTGATCCAAAGAACCACTCAAAAAGAAGGTATAAAATTGATTCAGTCATGCAATTAAGTTGCTTTGACAATGACTGATCATGAAGATAAATGGAAATCACTACAACGTTATTGTTCTATGAATCACTAACGCTTGCATCCAGATAAGAAAAGCTACTCAATAACCTAGATTCAGAAATAATTACCAGGACCAACTATCTATTAACCTCGGCTTAGTTGGAGTAAATCACTAGTTTCTTCTGTCAAGCAGTTCTAAGGTGTTAAGAACAGTACTCATTGAATGTCAATGTTGCACTACAGAATTACAGTGTAGTAATGCAGCACAAAAAGCAAAGGGGTAATCGTGCTTTGGTTAACGTTTCGGTGAGTCCCTCCTTCTTCAGAGCCTGGAAAGGTCAAATTGATCCGCAACTCGTTCAGTCAAAAACCTCCATAACCTGAGCAAAAGTCATGAAAAACGAATTTCGTATCGCGTATGGAAACCTTCACTTTGAAACACACCGATTAGATGTTTTAGGTCTCCCAAATATTCATTGAAGACCGGCCGCTTAGAGTCAATGAATAAGTGAGGCTGTGCCTGACTCAGGCTGTGGAGATTAGTCTGAGGTAGGGTGCGAGATCATGCATCAGTACGAGACACCACACTTTGCCCAAAAAGCTTCTGAACTTTCACGCGCTGCTGTTCTTGAATCCTATACAAGCATCGTAAATTCAACAGTAAAATCTGTTACTTTATGCTTTTGCTCCCTATGCGTGCCTAGTGGAGTCTTGGGGTCTGGAGTAACGTTCCCAGCGTGGGTATTCTTTTACACAGACGCAGAGCGGTCTACCCGTTTCGTCAATGTGTTCATTCCGGCATGCATGCCGTTTAAACAGACTTGGCTGTATTTGGCTTTATGGATGCGGTCATACAGTCGGCTGCGGACTAATTGGTGCTTTAGCGTATTCCAGGGTTTCTCTACTACTGCTACCGAATTATCCAAACTGCCCTTTTCAGACAACGATTAATAGCTGTACTTACTTCATTGAAAATAAAGGGCAGGTTGAATGGAATTTTTTTCTCGCCAGATTTTATTCAGAAGCGCCCAATTTCCTCTAAATCTAACCTGAGGAGCTCCTGTCGTATCGTAGCCATTAGAGATGTCAAATGTTCACGCTATGTTAGGAATTATAACTTATGTTCTTTTTCTATGTACGCATTGATAGCTGTTCGAAGCATGTTTTTCACAATGCACGTTTTGTGTGTGACGGATGAGAAGAGAGATAATGAACCAAGATGTTCTTGCTGCATAGCTTGTGGTAGCATTTTGCTGGGAGTTTTCGAATCGATTGACTTTAACGTTTAAAAATGGAATTCAGTTTACTTTCAGTTTCACACGGGTGTACTTTATGCACTCTAATTGGCTAATTAACAACTCAAAACGTCTATTCATATTCTCTTATGTAGAGTAGACGACAAAGCAATCATCTTACTCACAGTAAAGAAAGAGCGGAAATTGATTACTCGGGCCTACACATTAGACGTAAAGGCTATAGTAAGGGTTGGAACTAGTCGTTGTCAGATTGTCAGCCCTCTCGTAGATGCGAAATATTCCCAGACCATCTGAATAGTGAGCAGTTAAGGCATTCTTTCAAAAGAGCCATGACCTATCGAATGGAAAAACCATACATGTTTGAGACTCTTTCGTGCTCTGTTGGAAGCTCGTAGATGGCTTGCATTGCGAACTCATTGGACATTTGTATAAAGAACGGTCATGTCGAAACATTCCATTACATAAGCGTTCTTCGAAGACACGTCATGTAAACAGTCTAGGAACATTTGAGTATTGCGAATTGGGATGGAATGTGTTTCAGTAGTTGGGCTAGCGTTAAGTTTATAAATCACGTTGTTCTATCCGTTGGCCAGTCTACACAGCTGACGATGGGTCTAAGTTTGAATTTTGATGGATTCATAGACGCAAGATCATCAGTGTGTACCAACTTATAAGCTTTAGAAAGTAAGTACAAGACGGGACATGATGGTGAATCAAATTTTGGTTAGGAAATAATAGAAGGCTTCTAACCGGCTGAGCTTCCTATTTTTACAAGTAGTGAGTCCACTATGTGTGGAATGAAATTTGAGAATATGTATCCCCTTTGCTCTTCGATTATGAGTTAGTCAAAAGTGGTTACTTCATAAAGGGTCCGACTCTCAAAGAGTCTTTAAATACATTTAGTTTGTACTTCAGTTTGCCAAATGTTTCAATAGTCGTTCTTGGCTCTTCACCTTTTTCTCCAGCGGGAAACCAACCGATTTAAAGTTGCTTTCGGACTTACGTCAAACTTTGCCGGTTTCCTGGTGACGTCTTGTAGAAAATAGGCTCCTTTTCTATTTAAACTTACTTTTTAAATCATTGCATATTAGTATCCATGTTTGTTCTAATGCCTTTAAATAAGCAGTGATTAACGGTATGATGACATTGAGCAATTGAAGCTCCTACATCTTCCTTTTTATATCCTCAACCACAATCAGCGACGATTTTTTCGTAGCAATAGCTGAAGTGTTCACGCTTGATATCTGACATTCTGCCATTTTTCAGATTTTTCGTTCTCGTTCTCCATTCAGTTTCCATCCATGATCACAAATCCGCTACTCCAACTGATAGATGACTTTCTTTCCGTTGTTCAGTGCAGTTGCTTTAGCTTCGCCAAGACAATCTTTTTTCTTTCGCTCCGATGTGCCAACTTGTAGGTTTGTGAAGTACTCTCTATCTTCATCTGCTCGATCTGAATTGCAAGGCTTTCGTGAATACGTTTCGTGTGCATGCTATCCTTTGTTCCTGACGAAGCTCTGGAACCATGCGTGCAACGTCGACAGGAGCCTGTGGAGAAGTCTCTAAGTGGAGATTGAGGATCTGTTGGAATTTAAATGTCGCGTTCTTTTCTATCTCGTCGAGGTCACTTATTCTTGCAGAAGTTTTGCTCAGTTTGACTTACAAAAATGTTTTGAGTAATTTAGTGTCTTCTCTTTGTTACTCTGTTTAGTCAACATGTTTGTAGATTTTTGGAATACTTCGATACTCCATAATTTTCTATATATCTTCGCATGTTTTGGTGCACACAGAACTCAGATACCATACACAATGTGTTAAAAGTGCAATGAAATAACAACTTATGGTGTTAGAAATGACGTTTTTTTAATTATGGAATGTTCGCTAAGAGTGCAGTAAAAGAGTCTGTACAGCAAAGAAGAGTTTTCAAGTTAGCGTGCATGATGTGTAAAACAGGTATTCTCAAAGAGCTAATTAGAATCTGACTCATTGTGAAGGTATTGTGCATTTGTCTGATAGTCTCATCGAAATTTCTGCAGTCTGCAATCTGACCGCGCTACTGGTCATTCTCTTGCATTGCCTGTAGCTCTCCTTTGAGCTTTCGCTTCACTGCAGCAATATCACTTATTTCGAACAACAGATCGTTGTTGTTCCCCAGTTCGATATGTTCGGTTTCGACGATGAGTGCTCGTTCTGCTGATACGACCTGAGTTTCCATTTATTTTTGCTTAAAATTCCATGTCTTTCCAAAAACATACATTAATATTCATTGCTTCGAGGCTTATAGTTGGAAATATTCTCATCAATTTCATGAAGAGTACTGATAGGTATTCCACTGAATTGCGACGAATAAAGTCTCCACCCCTTTCGCTGTGCAGGAACTTTTCGTAAGGGTATTAGTAATCACTCAAAAGCTTAAATCTCTGGCTAGCGCAAGACGTTATCAGTGTTTTTCAAAATAATCTTTGATATCGCTGTGAAACTCAAAATAACACTACGATTTACGTCGGCCACGCGACTGAAAGCTGGAGGTGCGAAAACCATATGAACGTGTAGAGAAATTCTTTTGAAATCACAGTTAGGCGTTCAATCTGAAGCTTATTTTAGAGCAGAGAAATTCCTAATCAAATAACAAAAATCGCACTTCACATAGGCGCTTCGATCTATAATCGCGCCAGTCCCGCTCACCTTCCACCCCACAGCTCGTGCGTGAATTGACCAAAGAACGCTTGCTATATGTAAATCAATTTTATTTTCCCTGGTGCACTGCGCAAAAACGGTCTTTCCCAATAAATGATTACATAGTTGGAGTTTCCTACATCCTGCGCTATTGAGTGATTACCACTTGCTTTAAGAAAGAGCTCTGTCTTGCGAGAAAACGCGTAAAAAACTTTTCAAAAGCCGGCCACCTACCGCGCCAGCCAGAGATTCAAGCTTTCGAGTGACTACTAACACTTTTATGAAAAATTCTTTTCCTGCAAAAGAGGTCGAATGCTCTTTTATTGCCATATAATGGCTAAGTGCTGATTCATAAATATCATCCCTCCTGCTGTTGATTTCGACTGGATTCCATAATTCAGCATCAGGATATATGAATAGAATTGATAAGTTCTGCCACCCAAATCTTGTGTGAGAAAATCTTCCTTTCAAAAACTCTAGTTTCCTATTGTATATTATACTTTATCATTACAAAACTATAATGAACTTAGCAAAAGCGATTAATGTTTCTTTCAAATTCGAAAAAATGCGTTACGCTTCATCAGAGTTCAGGAATTGTTCTTTAGAAGTACTGTATATACTGGTTCAGACTTCGAAACTTTATAAATATCATCAGTATGTCATAATTGTGCGTTTGGATCGCACTTCTTTCGAATAGAATAATTTTTGAGATTTCCCGTTTTCACAATATCATCAGACTACAGTAACAAAAGTGATAGCATTTATTGCTACTTAAAGCTATGAATATCTGCATGATGGATTTGCCACTCAACAGCTATTCCTAAGCTTTTGGTAAAGTTTTCCCATGGAATAGATGTTGATGACGTTGTGTGACCAAAGTAATTTTTGAACCACAAAGAAACAGTATTAATGCTGACATATGGGCTCATTGTCCATAATCATTTTGAGCTCACCTAAACGACACAGTTTTCTGTTGAAAGAAATTTTTTTGCTAACCCGACTCTGTCACCTTGCTGTTGTTCATCTCCTCTTAAAAGTGAGATTAGGGCACATTCTACATGACACTCGCAATGGCCTCCTATGCGTCTGCATTGACGCGACAGGCACAATCCGGTGCAGTTCCAAGTTCTCAAAAAGATTTGATATCTCAGTTTTGAGGTACCATAGCAAGATATTAATTACTCGCGCTTGTGAAGGGTGACAATAGAGCCTCGAGTTTCTTCTTGATGAGTAAAACTCGTCTTCTGCTTCGTTTTGTCTTCACAGTCTCTACATGGTTTCTTGCACATAATAATGATTCTTATTAGTAGATGGTTTCATTATTATTTCAGCCAACATGTCATGTGGTCTGGTAAGGACTCTTCTACAGCTCGATGCACGTCTTTCATCCTTACAGACTCGTCAGCCAGGCAGAATCCGTCGTCTTTCGATCTTTTTATTAGTCAGTTCTCTCGGGAGCCTGCTCTCCCTGTAGAGAGATATCGAGGACGAACGTTTTACACTCTAGGTCAGGCAAGATTTTTATTTTCATTTGATGAAAGGATCTATTGAAATTTGAGCGTGTTCCCAATAAAACATTCGAAAGAAATGTATAATATGATAAAAATACCAGCCAAAGAGCAATAGAGTGTGCAACACTTTTTGATAAGTGAAAATGTCGCTTGACATAGAGTGTGAAACGTCCGTTTTCGATATCTTTCTACAGGAAGAGCACGATCCCGAGAGAATTGACTAATAAAAAGATCGAAAGACGACGGGTTCTGCCCGACTGACGAGTCTGTAAGGACGAAACACGTGTATTGAGCTGTATAAGAACCCTTACCAGACCACATGGCATGTTGGCTCAAATATAATATAAAAATCTAATGAAATTTGAGCGTGGGTGCAATAAAACACTCGAAGGAAAGATTCTTATCAGTGTTTTCAAACTCTTCTTAAATTAGGTTATATAGCTACATCACACTCTAAGATCAGACATCTATACCAGGAAACTCGTTTTCCTGTATGCGCTTCTAAATATTTGAAAGGATTTGGAACACAATGACTTGAGCATGGAGTACTAAATAAAATTCATCACCATAACAGACTATTCAGTGATAGCCATAGGCGGCGACGATAACGAATTACTCCACCTGCTTCGACTTCCAGAGCCGCTTCAGTTTCGGCTTTTTGGCGTTCTGCCTTCTCTACTTTAAGGCGACGAACCATTCTGTATAGTCCATAAATGAGACTGGAAGAGATTGTCTCATCAATAGAAGTAACTAAATGTGGTTGGAAGTTATTAACCTTATAACCTACAGTATAAATATTGTGAAATTTAGGAAAGCCGTAGACGAATCAGTACTAGTACTTTCTGTGACAGTCATAACTGCTGTAGACTTACAACTTGTAATCATTGCATCGTTACATTACTTTGAAAATTTAAAACGTAGAACCAGGCTGCATAAACTATGTCTATTTTAATATTATAAGGCATCACTGGAAGCGCAGTCGAACGGTCGATGTTAGTAGTATTCCGTATCTCGCAAATGAGAAAAAGGATGCCAAGTTCTGACATATGTCAGCGATCGAATATCAAAGATGACGTTCGGCACGCTAGGCTAGCGAAAATAAATGGGCCGGACACGTAATGCGCTTCAACGAAAACTGGTGGACGAGAGCCGTTACCGGTTGGATTCCTCGGGACAACAAGCGCTCTACAGGAAGACCAGCTATCCGTTGGTCCCATTTCTTCACGAAAGCCCTAGAAGAAAGACACAATGCTCAGCCGATCCCTAGAGGAAGGAGAACGCACTGGGCTACTCTAGCACGCGATAGGGAAAAATGGAAGTGTTGTTAGAACCCGATCGAGTCATGCGACAATCAATAGGACGGCAGGTGGTACACATCAAACATAATTGTCATATATTTTGTAATCTTCAAATAAGCAGCATTAGCAGCATTTGAACCAAATATGTACTCGTAAAGCATCAAGAAGCGTTTTTGATCCCTGCACAATTCCATTGCGCAGTAGATATACATAAATTATATATCAATGGATGCTCAAGTAGACCTTCCAAATGATATGAAAAACACACACGATTAAAGCGAAAAACGACATTCCCATCCAAAAGATGAAAATTTTCTTATCAACCTAATCTTTGCTTGGAAGAACAGTCGACAAATAATGGTAGCTTCAAAATTGTTGCTCCGAGCCACCATATTGGATCTCCTACCGCCATATAATAGGAACCTGCTGAAAGCTTCCGTTTATCTAAGAGAGTCCAATTACCGGTTGTACGGCCTCTACGAGGTTATACTACCATCTCAACATACCAACTTTAACTGGATCATAACAGCCCCTCAAATCTACAAGTTTTGGAAGACTCTCATCTATTAGGGGAAAAAAATCTAATTTCTCATCTCATCCATGATCCCATATAAGCGGTGATAAGTCAAACATGCCAAGATTTATGCTTTTGAGGTCTCGGGCTGTACAAGAGCCCTTACCAGACCACATGACATGTTGGCTCAAATAATAATGAAAAACTAGTAAGAGTTATGAAGAAAAGTTTCTCTGAGCTTGAAAGGCTTTTGAATGCTTGCGTATACAAATGGATATATATTTCGTTCTGAAAGGTTAATAAACATAATGGCGCATCTCAGTAAGGATTTGTTTATGCTTGACCTTGCTTCTGAACCCAGCAGATGACAAGGCGTTTGCCCAAATAAACGTTACCAGAAGCAATTTTTTAAATCACTCAGTAGATTTTGAATCGCAGAGTGATAAGTGTCTATTTCATTTTTACACAATATGAAAATCTGAAAGACGGCTTGTATTGAAAAGTTATCCGTTAAGCCCATGTAGAATGAGGTAATATTGACTGACGCTTTTATCTATTATCTGTTTGCATGTGTGCAAAATAGGTTTTATATGTAGAAAAGGGAACTGATGTGAGCATAAGCACTTCAGTCAGTAAGAGGTTCAAAAACTATCTTCCCATTCAATGGTGTTAAGTGATGTGCAGAACTTTAGCGGCAAGTGGGACATGAACTTCATTTCAACATATCCGGGTGCACGTGCTCTACCGCGATGTACTACTGAAGCCTGTTTTGAAATCACTCTACGCTACAACGTATCATTCTGTCAGCAACCAGCTAACAGATGTACGATATATATGTTAGAGGCAAGAATTTTTTTTATCCAGCCGTTTTAAAGTGGGAAAACTACGGACCTCCGTCTCTGAGGGATCCCGCCCGATTAGTCGCGATGGCACATGGCGCACTCCCAGGTGGTGGATTGGAGAACAAACGCGAGCTAAAACCGACTACGTGCTTCCCAGAGACGTAGGTATATTTAGAGGATAAGCTCCCTGCTTCTGCAGCACCGATCTGACAAAACTTTATTTCTACGTGTCAAGTTGACCAAAAGCCTGCAACCAAGCGGCTGGAAAGTACCTGAAAGGCGGTTAAGGGTTGTCTCCAACAAGTAAGCTCCTCCCGCCCCTCCCAGAGAGACTGACAAGCTATTCGTGAGTATCCAGTCCCCATGTTTAGAGCCTAGCAAGCTATACGTTTGGTATCAAATTGCCAAAAACGGTAAGAAATATGGGCCTCAATCCCCTGATCCCGAAAGAGCCCCTGTTACGGCAACGCTGGGTAGGAGGAAAACGGAGGGGCTGCTAAGATCTTAGGGCGGAACTAGGCTGCCAAATTGGAAAAGGACTAAGATGACAATCTGTACCTATGATGCACGAACACTTGCTCACGAATTCGCTATACAACATCTATTGATTCAAGCAAGAGGGATGAGTTACGACGTCACTGGCCTTGCTAAGACGAGAATACGCCACCCTTCTCACGCAGTTTATGACAACGGAGAAAGAACTGTTCCCTGGAACATACGATCGCAGAGGTGTCGAAGGTGTTGGCGCCCTCGTCAAATCGAGTTTGATCGTGAACATCGATTCATTCGAACATCTAACAACCCGTATTGGGCGATTACGGTTGAAACGATGTGGTTCAATGCCGGCTTTGACCATATTTGTTGTTCACGCACCAACATCAAGCTCTGAGGAAGACGAAGTCGAAGCGTTCTATATGGACCACGAAAAGTTCTTCAGAGAAGACCATACATTCTTCAAGGTCATTGTTGGAGATTTTAACGCGAAGACTGGATCTAGAAGAACTTCTGAGGAATGCCACACTAGTACCCACGGATTAGAATGGAATGAACAGGGTGAGAAGCTATCTGAGTATATCATGACAACCCAAACCATCCACGGTAACTCACAATTCCAAAAACCTCACTCTCAGTGATGGACTTGGCAGTCTTCCAATAGAGAGTACTATAACGAAATAGACCATCTTAGTTGATCGAAGGTATTGGCTGACCGATGTCGCTGTTGATCCTAAGTTCTACATGGGATCAGACCGTTGCCTCCTTCGCGCAGCGTTTCGCTTTTCGCGAAAAGAAGGGAAAGCCACTAAATTCAAACAACGAAGTCCCAGAACTACCATAATCGGGATGTATTAAAATCATTAGTTGGCTCTTGGATAGATACCGTTGTCGAGAACATTGACGAAGAATACGCCGACTATCTTCACGGTAGCGCCTTTGAAAGCCGAGAGTTCTAAAGCCACGAAGAGACGATTGTCTCCGCAGACACTCGAGCTGATATGTCAACGTGAGATCGCAAGAACTACAGGCAACCGAACCTCCACGTTCGAACTTGCGAAACGCTGAGAGAAGCGATAAAATAGGGTTACAACGAGAGAAGAGCAGCAATCATGGCAGAACCTGCAAAAGCTGGAAATAGCATGAGCAAAACCCAGCGAAGCTTCGCCAATTACAAGACCAAGACGATTGTACTTCGACGCCCTGATGGGACGCTTACAACCTGCAAAGGGGCAATGGAGAAGATCATCCACCGGTATTAACTCGGAACTTTTCGCTAGCCGCGTCCTCTTACCGCCATATAAATTGAAGGAGGATAAATCAGTTGCTCCACCGGTTCTCCGTTCTGAAATCCGACATACTATATCGTTGGTGAAGAACAGTACAACACTCGGTCCAGACAGGATTAGGTCAGCACACTTGAAGAACCTACCGCCTGTCTTCATCAACACCCTGGCTCGGCTCTTCACTCGTTACCTATCAGAATGCGAGGTGCCCATTCAATGGAAAACCAGCAAGAATGTGTTGTTGTTGAAAGAGAAGACCTTCACGAAATAGGCAATTATCGCCCAATCTGCTTGGCGTACGTTGTCTATAAACTCTTCACTCGAGTGATCCTAAAGAGCATTGACAGAACACTGCACGAAGGGCAACCATGCGAACAAACAGGGGTCCGAAAAAGATTTAGTACTATGGACCACATCCACACGATCACAACTCTCGCTATTCATTCATTATCAAATATCACAAGACTCATTGGAGCTTCACGAGAGTCAATTTAATCCTTCCTTGCTGTCATCCTTTTATGAACGCCGCTCTTCCCATGGTAGCAGAACAATCTCATATTGTTCTAAACAGTGTTTTGTTGTGATTTGTGAGTGTAAATAATGGATAGGAAGAGCTTGCTAGAGAATTTTAAGCAATGGTTGGAATGCAGCTGAACACCCGTGACATGGGCCATTTCGTCCCCGTTTGCTTATCGTCGCAAGACACAGCACAAATAACATATTATCCCCTCCCAAAGCTTGGAATGGTCCTGTTGATTAAAATCTAATTTGCTATTTACCAAGATTCTGCCAGAAAGTCCCAGAATCACAAAACTACATTAGAAACAAGCTGTTTTCATATGGTTACTGCTTAGTATGAGCCTTCCATTGAGTGTTCTAATTGAAGGCACAGCAGAAAGCTTACAGGGATAGATAATATTCATTTTTTACGTTGAAAAATCTTGTTAGCTCATCAGAAAACGTCAAACTTCTCTTTACACTTACGTATATGTAACATTGCTTCGAATTTGGTATATAACCTAAGTCGCGACACCGATACGGTTCAGCATAAATGAATGCTTATAGAAGAAGCATATATTTTCATGCGCTTACGTATGTGAATGTGCATACACGTTTGTGCGTTTTCTCATTTTCACTATATTATACATGTGATAACGCATAGTGATAAACTCGCGCGATATATGACGCCATAGCTCCTGACTCCTCCCAGTGGGGTCGAGTGGTTGTGGGCCATGCGGTGCGCCGCATTGCTGGTTGGGGATGCGTAGCAGCGATGTCCCACAGCTAACAACAATCCAAACCAAGTTTTGTTACAGCCTTCCCGTAAAGTATGTGCGGGAAGGCAGCGCGAAGGACAGGAGCGGGGGCCCTGACTGGTGCTGCTTCATGATGAGTCCCAATTTTGCAATATTGAGAGGGCAGATTTACCCTATGATTAGTCGCACTTACTGACTCATAAACGAAACAAAAAGTGTTAGAAATATGAGTCAGTATAAGGCCCAGAAATTTTCAGTGACAGTTTAATGTACGACTTTTTCGTAAGGATCTTGCTCTCTTCAAATGCGTTTGTTTCAGAGGAAGCAATGGCATTGTTTCTGCTACTCATATCGTTATTGAGGTTTCTTCTATCACAGATTACGGGATGTTGAGAAGTCATCGTGGTTCACATGATGATGAAATGCACCGTTCCATAGTCGGACGTAAACTTGAATAGTTGTGATTATTTCAAACGTCATTATAAACGCATTTTTCGCTCTTTGTTTGGTTGCTAATTACGTCGAAATTGCTGTTATTCTATATTTAATTTAGACTATAGAAGGGATGTTGGTTTGTACAAAAGTAAATTTCCTTTTTTTCATTAGGAGGGGACAAATAAAAAACCGATTTTATTCGCTGGAGAGCATCTTTCCATGGGAATGTTAGCGATCATTCGAAAGCTGAAATACAGGAATATAGCCTCATGTCGGTGGGTCTCGAAAAACTTTTTTTGACGTTGCTAGTGGAAGAGATTTTTTGGCTTTAGACACGCATATTTCTCACTGGACAGAGCATTATCTTTGGGTTATTAGCAACCTTTAGATGGCGTAATCGAATTTGATTCTAACGCCGTGCACATATCCTAAAAAAAACCATTCCTCTGGAACGCATGAGGTTAGATTAGGTAGATTCAAAAATATGCGATCAATGGTATCATCGGCGTACCCAAGTGCGGCTGGCTGGCAATCCCGGCTGACGCGAATGTTTGTGCACACCACTCTACAATACTGGGTTTATTTCGTATTTGTTATTTGAACTTCATTTGAGTTTTGCCTTTACTGTCGTTTAGAGCAGATTCTTGTGGTTATTTTGATATATAAAACCTATATATTTACTCTGATATGAAACTGTCCCAAGAGCAAAAACGATTGTTGATGAGGTGGTTGAAGCAAATTGAAGAATTCTTAGATAAGCAGGACACCAAATCTTACCGGCGCAAAAGAATGAAATTGCCAGAAAAATGGGAGCAAGCGACTGACTGAAGGAAATACTTTTATAATCACTTGCTATTATCATTTGTTGAAAAAAACGGGATAAACGTGCACAAAAACGAAAATGCCTGGGAAATTTTTTTGCCAGCCCAATTCATCAATATTAAGATCCTTCCAAACATAACGTCAATTCAAGGAAATCAAAGGATGCGTATACGACAATCAATAGATCCATACTCTAATATAAAGTACGAAATTTACAAGTAATGCGAGAGACCTCATAATCGCTAACGACCTCCGTTTACGATCCAATACTTATGCTTTGAAATCTGGCTAGTAATTGTAGTATTCTAACTAAAACACTTCGTAAATGCAATGGATTTTTCTGATAAGCTCTTTCTTTCTCCTCTTTTTGCGTTGCAATTATGGGCCACATTTTCCGTGTTGGTATCCGATAGTGCAAGATATTGCGGAAGCCAGTACGAAAACAGTTATCCACATTTTCAGTGAAGAGAAAGAGGGAAAGAGAGAGAAAGGGTGGGGAGGAGAGGGGAGGTAGCAATATACCGACCGGCAACCTTTTTTTGCTGCTCGTCAAGAGATTGGCGAATCATTCGCGAAATTTGGAATTTGTCCTCAGAATGACGCGATGGTTCAAGGTGTTGTGCGTCGCGCACAAGGTCGATGGTTCGAATTCGCGTTCACGGCTCACCAAGTCAGCCAAACCTCCGGGCTTGGTAATGTGGTATCAGGCTGGTCTCAGACATACCTGGGAGGATGAGAGCACTGACTCGTTACAGCGGAACGCCACCGCATGTCATTGTAAATACCAGATATGCGTTAAATCACCTCAAACTAAGCTAAAAATTGAAGACGAATGCATGGTGCATCCCTGAGGGGTTGATCAACGCCGGCAGTTATCGTTTTTCGCTTTGTGGTGATAAGTTTTAGGCGTTCCCTTCAAAGGTGTCTCTCTTCCTTTCTCCCTCTTCCCTCCCCACCCTCTCTCTCTTTTCACTGAAAATGTGGATAACTGTTTTCGTGCTGGCTTTCGTAATATCATGTACTATCGGATACCAACACGAAAAAAGTGGCCCATATTTCCAACGGAAAAAGAGGAGAGAGAGCTCATCAAAAAAACCCACTGCATTTACGAAATGTTTTAGTTAGATTACTACAATTACTAGCCACATTTCAGAGCAGCATAGACCGTAAATGAAGGTGGTAAGCGATCATGACGGCCTTCTCATTAGCTGTAAAGTTTGTACTTTCTATTAAAGTATGGATTTATTGATTGTCGTATGCGTATCCTTTGATCTCCTTGAATTGCGGTTATGTTTGGAGGGATCTTAATATTCCTAATGGGTTGGCAAGAAATTTGTGATTTGTGACTACCAGATGTGATCACAGTTTGTAAATAGTACTGAACAATGTCTACTGCTTCGTGATTTTGTTATTCCTCGCTAGCACATGTGTTAATGCATAGTTCAAATGAACGTACAAACAGGCGTGCACACATTTACATACATAAATGCATGACATTTAGCTCCTCTGTAAGCATGCATTTTTACAGTGCCCAGTAGATGTCACATAGTCTACCGAGATTTTAGACCAGATTCGCGACAATATGACATGAACGTACGCATAAAAGAACTTTGACAGCATACTTATGATTCTTGATTTTCTTCTTTGAGCAGAATCTTCTATACTTATAAGCAAACAAAAGACATTTCAACGTGAAAGTGAATAATATTCCTCCCTGTGAGCTTTCTACTGTGTACTTAAGTGGAACACTCAATGAGAAGCTCATATAAAGCAGTGACTGTATGAAAACAACTTGTTCAGAGATCAATTCTGTAATTTTGGGCTTGCTTGACAGAGTCATGGAGGTATTTAGCCGACTATATTATAGTGAAGAGGACCATTACAAGCTTTGTGAAGCCATAATATGTAATTTCGCGTTGTGTGTTGCGACGATAAGCAAACGGATGCGAGCAGGCTCATGTCTCGGGTGATAGTAGCATTTCAACAATCGCTACAAATTCCCTTACACGATCTTTCTATGCATTACTTAACAGCGGCTCACAACAAAACAATTTTCAGTACAAAGTGAAAGCGCTCAAGTAACTTGGAAAGCCCGGCATCTAAAGAGGAATAACGCAGAAGAAGCATTAGATTGCGTTCATACTAATCTAACAACTTCGCTCTATTCCCTCAAATAGTGGAGAGAAAATTATGTGAACTAGCTACTTTCCGCGATCTATGAAGAAGGAGAAATCCTTGTCAATAACCGAGATAGCACGAAAAGTGCAAGAAGACCTTAGTGGAGAATGAATTAGAGCAAATGAATCAAAGACTAGGAGTGCTGACATCCGCACAGTAAATTGGGAGCATGGGCCAAGAAGCTAAATGAAATAAATATAAAGACACATTTCGACATTATTCGTTACCTATTGATTTTTTAGTACTTTGATTATTTGCTTGAGTAAAAAACAAATTAATTGCTGTTTCTCTCTCCTATTCATTTCCAACACTTCTATAAAATGGTAGGCCTGCACATGTGCATTATTGGACGCATATCTTGCTGGATGTGTTAAACAGGATTTTCACTGTAGTCCAACCTAGTTTAATCTAGCCACATATTAGTCATAGTTCAAAAGCAGTTCAAGGGTTCTCATAGTTCTCCTCAAAGTTCAAAACTTGGACAAAATTCACCTTGTTTTCCGTCATGGTACGACGCAGGTAAGGAATATTGGATAGAAACGAATTGACCATGGAACATGGATACCACCTCTATAAAGTAGCTTACTGAAAAGATTTCTTGTCTTTAACATATATACTCTGAATTTTTTTCCTACAATAATTCAAAAATAGCAGCCAAGAACAACTGAGTGTACGACACTGCCGATCTGATGATTTAATTCGCTTGACGGAAGTGTAAATCGTTCGTCGTCGTCTACTTTACGCAGGGGGACTGGAATACCGCAAGAGAATTTTCTAAAGACGAAGGGTCTGAACGACAGATGAGGCTGCCAACGCCGGAACACATCTATCGGGCTGTACAAGAGCTCATAAACAGGCCACATGATATGCTGCAGTAAATAATGATTATGAGCGATAACCTATAACTATGAAGGTAACTGGGTTCAATGTCGTTATTGACCACCACGCCAAAAAGTTGACGGTTGGTTGCCGACCGACCGATGCGTCGTAGCAAAGAGAGGTGGCAAAATAGGCTTCGGGAGCGCATTAGGATCGAGCAGGTGATCAAGGATAGGGTGAGATAAGAGCGAGAGTTCCGACTGAAGCTAAAATTTGCACATCTCTTAACGACATTGGATGGCAAGACCGTTTTTGAGCCTATAACTGACCAAAGTGCTTAGGTTCATTTTCCTTTTTCGCATATAATACATATTTTGTGCATACGCAAACAGATAATAGGTGAGAGGGTCAATCGATATTACCTCCCCTTACATGGGGCTCACCGATAACTTTTCAATATTAACCGTTTGAAGGTCTCCATATTGTGTAAGAATGAAATAGACACTTATCACTTGGAAATTCAAGTCTAATGAGCATCCTGAGAAAATGCTTCAACGACGTGTGAATTACCTGAGCACACGTTCCTGTAACCTGCTGGGAGTAGAAGCAAATGGACAAACGTATCCAAATCCTTTCTATGACGCGACATTATGTTTATCAGCCCTTTCAGGATGGAATGTAATCAACAGGATACACGAACCGATGGAGGCTTCTCACGCTGTGAAAAACTTTTCCCCAAATCTCCTTGTAATCAGTCTTTAGTCTTTAATCTCGGCAGCTAAGTGGCATGTTTGATTTATGTTGGCATGAAAGGGACGATGGATTCCCTAATAGACGCAAATTTTCAAGGCTCGAACATTTGAGGAGCTATGTGCAGTCCGTCTAATCGGTCATTTATACCTTATGAGAGAAACGAAGGCCCTTAGCAACGCTCTTAGAACTATCAGTTATGTAGCGCAATGGGATCCAATATAGAGGCACAGGGCAACGATAATGAACCTGAAATAATTCCGTGACTCTTGCTTCCTAACGAATACAGTCTTGAGTTGGATACCTGTGAAACTTTCCATCTTGTCAACAATTTTCTTTCTCTCAGCAGTATAGCTCATAACTGTTGGACCTAGTTATAATCAGCATCCGGATGTCTCTCATAAATATGCATCCACTTAAAAGGATGAAGGATAAAGCTCTCGGCGTTGATCAATCCCTGAGAGATGCGCCACGCATTCGTTTTGGATTGTCAACTTCGTTAGAGATGATTAAATGCATATCTGGCTTTTGCAATGACTCGCGTTCGCCTCTCGCTGCCCTAGTTAATGTTTTTTATCCTCCCAGACCAGTCTGGTACGAATTTAGCCACCCGATGAAATGGATGGCTTGGTGAGAAACGAGCACGAGATCGCATCATCGGCCTTCTACCTGAGATAGAGCACCTATAATCACTAAGCTACATGCGCTCTTATATATGCACTAAGATATTTGATTGTGTAGTTTGTCGTGCACTATGTAATAGCACAAGTGATGAAGCAGAATAACAAACTCGCTCCATATACGACGCTATAGTTCCTCACATCGCCCTCGAGGAGGCTCGAGATCGAGTTGCCACTCACTGACTCAAGTTACTGTGCCGTAGGTCGTAACAACGGGGCAACCTTTGTGCGATTCATGGCAAGTTTGCTTCGCCTTCCCGGTCTAAGTGTCAGGGAAGGCAGCATTAGAAACACGTACTTGGAGGCAAGGATTACGATGGGATTGGAGTTTGTTCATATTGATCCGTAATTTTCGCAATTTTAGGAAGAAAGATTTATCGCTATGATTAGTCGCACTTGCTGGCTTACAAACAAAACATAAAGAGCTAGGGATATGAGTCAATGTGGATTTCATAGCATGGAAGTATTCAGTGACAATTTCATGTACGACTTTTTTGTGAACAACTTGCTTTTCTCTCCAAAAGTGTTTGCTTCAGAGGATGTAGTGGCGTTGTTTCTACTACTTATAGCGTTATTGAGGTGTCCTTTATCACATATTGCGGGATGGTGAAAGTCACTGTGGTTCATACGATGATGAAATGCACTGTCTGTTATTCCAGCGCATTCCTAAATAACCGTACTTATGTTGAACCTTGTTATAAGTACATTTCTTACTCTTTCTTTGGTTGCCAATAAAGTTTCGATAGTTGTCATTTCACATTTTTTTTGAGACCAGTGAAAGAATGCCTCTTGCTGCAAATGTATTTTCGCTTTCAGCCCGTCAGTCCAGAGTGGGTCAAAAGAGCGGAAACGACTCGCAATATCAACGACACATTGCTCGGGAAATGCTGGAATTAAGTGCCTTCACAAGCCCACATAGTCCTGCATAATTTTTCCCATTTACCTTCCTCCTTCTTGCTTCCTCCTCTCCTTTTTTATGGAGATACTTTCAATGAAATCAAAAATGCTAGTTTTTCGCCGTCATATTCTGAGATAACCCCAGCAAGATGCTGAAATAACTGCTTTATGCCCCTTGTTTCTTCGCAAAACATGCACCTCAATTTTGAGTGTTATAATAGCCTCTTGTGGATAGACTTGATTGTAAAGGGAACGCGCAGTGACACAAGTAACATATACGTAATTCATCATAGGTCTATTTGTGTCCTGCCATCCTTGTGTTGCTTGATGCAGTTGAAATGGGAGTTTCGCGTTAGTCTTAAGCACTCAGTAAGTATTAAGTAGAAGTAAAGTGCTTGATTTTGTATTGTTTTGTCACGCCGTTACACTTATGTAAGCACAGAAAACAACTTACACGTGTGTTATCACTGTATATAGAAATGATAAAAGAAAAACAGTAGCAATCTGCCGATATGTGACAGCGTATAGGCGCGAACGGAGTTGGATGAAAATCTGTAACACTGGAACACTGGAAAACTGGAACTATGGGACCATCAATAGTGTATAGTGAGAATAGGCTATTTAAGGAGCAACTACTAATGTATAATTTGTTAGGGCGATTCACTAAGGAGAAAGCGCGAGAGATTATAGGCGCGCAACCGATGGGAAAGAAAGTTTGGTGCACGAAAATTTACAAGTGCACACTTCGGTGTAAAAGATTAAAATGTCTCGTAGATGAATTTTGGTACTTTTTCGTTTGATAGCACAGTTTACTAAGCCTGTCTCTTTTGCTGGGAAAGAAAATTTCCATAATGAGTGTTGTTAGTATTCACTCAAAAGCTTACGTCTTTGCTCAGCACGGTGCGTGGTCGGCTTTTGAAAGTCTTTCTCGATGTTCCCTTAATGAAAGTGAAACATGCGTGTTTCACACACGCGTTTTTCTCGCAAGACTAAGCTCTTTTTCTGGCCTAAGAGACAGAGCTCTTTTTTGGACATTCAACAGCATAAGATTGGCTGACTTCAACGCTATGCGTATTTTCAGGAAAGACTTTTTCTCTGCTGCGTAGCAGGAAAAGAGAAGTTGATTCATGTACGCCAGCACGCCATCAGCATTCGAGGGCGCCTATGTGAAATGCAATTTTTATTATTTGATTAGGAATTGTTTCTCCGCTTTGGGAGAGACTCCAGCTCGAAGCCTAATACTGATATTGAATGACTTTCTTTACACGTTCGTGTATTTTGCGTTCTTCCAGCGAAGTAATAGTGAAATTGCGCGGTCGATGTCAGACGTAATTTTATTTTGAAATACACAGCGTTATGAAAAGGTCTCTCTGAAAACCCTCCATGTACGTGCTTTAGCTAGAGATTTACGCCTTCAGATGGTTACTAACACTCTTCATGAAAGTTCCTGTCTAACGAAGGTAATAGCCTCAAAAAAGTGCCCTACCAAACAGAAAAGAATCCAATGTTTACATTAGAGTGAACCTATCGCATCAAGGAAAAATTTATGACTAAGCAATGGGCTAGTTTGGAGTGAAGCCTATATAAAACTACATTTCATTTCGAACCAATGTTTAAGAATCTAGTTGAGAAAGGAATGATGTAAGCTGATGACAAGTAGTCAATCTAGAAAGCTCACGAATAGAAACTTTTTGTGGAGTAGTTACTATATATGTATAGATTTTGTGCGTGTTTTTACCTTTTCACTTATGTTATTTCAGCGCATATTTTTCTACTCTGTGCGTATCCCATCGCCATTCTTTATTCGCCTATTCGTAACCGGAAATAAGTGATCTTAAAAACTGGCACTTGTCTTTATAGTCAACATGCCACCTCTGTTGCGGCCAATTTGCAATCTCGTTTGTGAAAACTACAATAACAATCTCGATGGTTTTTGCCTTTACACGATGTGTTACTAATGTTCATGACACGCATACCACCAAATGTGTTGACATAAATGCATAAGTATAGGCCATAGTAGGTGATTTATGATGAGTTTCATGTACACCTCGCTCGGCAGAAGAATGCGGTATAATTAGGTAACGGAAAAAGCTCCCTAATATTGGCTAAAATTTAAGCTTGTTCATAAATGCTATTGGAACAACAATATGTCATCAAAATAAAGACTAATGCTATCGACGATCCTTTTCCAGCGATCAGCAACATTCCGGGTCTGTTTGAAATAGTTGATTCTTTTGCTTTATATCGGAAATTCCTAGCAAGCCTCTTCAGCTTGTTCAAATGTCTCACCTATGAGCGGAGCTGGACCGTAATCGAAAGGCGTAATATCTGAATTGTAGGTTGGTTACGGTAAGGCCTCGACTCTGTCCATTTCACCGAGCTTTTCCTTAGTCTTCATTGTGGTGGGATGTGAGGGCATTGTTTGACTGAAACAACGCGCGCTTTCGACGAATGTATATCGCATACCTTTTCCTCAACGCATCGTAGACTCGATCAGCTGCTCACAAAAGAATTCGGCCCTGATGGCGCGACTATTTGGAACAAACTAAAGTTGCGAGACACATTCAAAACTCCACCAACCACATATCAAAACCTTTTTGCCAGATGGATTTTGCCGTACAACTGTTGTCGGGGCTTTACCTTCCCAAACCAACCGTTTCACGCGATTGTGACTGACCAGGTGGGAGTTTCTCATCGAAGTATTCCAGAGATATTCCTATGAAATTACAGCAACCGACACTGCGTAAAACAAACATAAAATTTGAATTTTTACGGGTCCTCAACCCAGTATTTCACATTTGAATCATCGTGACTTGGATATTGTCGCTCATGTATTCAAATCATGTTTTTTTTTTTTGAAGAAAATTCCTAGATATTTTACGAGATGTTTCCGTCTCGAATGTCGCGGGCTAGAGAAGAATTGTACTGAGAGTTCATGGAAAAAGTGTATGAGTGAAAACAGCTCTTTAGTTCATATTTGTGCGGCATTGATCTGATTTTCCCAGCTTTTCAACAACTCCTAAAAAATATAAAAACTACGTCTTCATCAAAATAGTAATATTGGCGACTTTCTTAAAGAAACAGTTTAGAGAGTACGTGCTGCCGTATTATTTCTGCTATGATCATCGATGATTTTTCCCAGTTTGGTGCTGTGCCCTTCCCCAATCGCTACGAATTATTCTATATCGTAACAAAATTTTTTCGTTTCAAAAGTACTTGAACTGAAGATGAATGATGGTGGGTCTCTCTTGATAACTTCAATCGTATTCTTGCTATAAAACAAGCATTGATGTGGCCGTATCAGTTAGAAAAATCGGATAGTATATTTCGCATTTAGTCGCAGAAAGTTATCAGTTATGATACATTTGTTCAGAAATTTATTCGTTCGTCAGTTATAGATGTAGTCAGGTTGGTGTGGCGCAGTGACGAGAGGTGCCCTGTGACACATACTTACGTTGTCCGTGGTTCGGCCGCACCCAAAGCTCACAAAGCCGTCCACCCATCCGGGATCGGCCGATTCGTACCAGACGTGCTTGAGAGCGTGGCAGTACCACCATAATAGGTCCACAGAGTGCCGAGAACCATTGCGAAGGTGAGACATTCGTTCAATCACTTCAAATTACGCTTAGTGATGTCGAAGTCAAAGAGTATCATCTTGGATTGACCAACTGTAAAAGCTTTATCCTCCGTTTTATTGCCATAGTTAATTTGAATTCCACATTTTTACAGCTTTTTAGTAGCCTTATGACCTTATAAATATGCACCGAAAGGTACTGGGCGGCATGCAAAACACTTCGCCGAGGCGGGAATCGAGCCAGCGTGTCTCTCATAACGGAGGCGTATTCTACCACTACACCACCGAGACCATCGCTACTATATCACTTTTCCTTTGATATTTCCTATCAGAGCTGCTGGCAATGGGCCTTTGACAAGATTGTCTAAATAGGCACGAATCGGCACTGTACCCAGTTAATGCGACAGCGAGTCAAAATGTAAGGTTTGTCTGAATTTCTCATTTTTACTGCTTTTCATAAGTATCATGATATCATAAACATATATACGAGATCATTTTGTGGAATGAAAAACACTAGCTCCGTGCGAGATTTGAACCCGCGTCCTACCCTTTCCGAGGGCGCGTACTACCACTGCTCCACGGAGGTTACCTCTCTTTCTTACCTCTTTTTGGACCACAGTTCATCGCCGGAGAATGAAATAGTTGAATTTGTCAATCTAACAAGCATTGAAAAATTTAGCGATCAATTATATTGATTAAATAATGACAAAAGACTGTGGCTTAGGTAGTGTAGTGGTGGAAGACGAGTCGGCATGGCGTGACACGCTGGTTCAACTCCTAAATCAAGTTCGATACCTCCTCTGGTGATCAGCACTGATAGATTAATGCTCATGGTTAGCCCGTCGTAATAGATGGCAGTTGAAATTGAAAAAAACCGGTGAGGTGGTGACGTCATCACAATCGAGGTGGTCCTAGAGCGATTGCCTTGCGACAGTATCTTAATCACACGTCGACAATGAATAGAGGCGTATTTAAATAGGGAGCTCAAGTCTGCGTCTACTCATTTTCTTCTTGTTCTTCGTACTTTCATTTTTTTCTACTTGCTTTTCTGCTTTCTATCTTTTACTTTAGGACTTCTCCTAAGGTTATTCTCTTGTCGTTGGTTGTTTAACCCTTTGCGGACGGCGAGGGCCATTTTAAACCCTTAAGTTCCCGGTTGCCTTTTTCCTCTGCTTAGTGCTCGTTTTTACTAGAATTTTAAAGCTCACTCAAAAGCTTAAATCTTGGCGATCCAAGGCTATGCTTGGTTTTTGAAGAGAGCTTTTTAAGACGGTTTAGGAGCGAGAATGAAACTATCCTTCACACTGGGTTTGCATTGTTTTCTTGGTTTAGGTGTATGATTCTCTTTTTATTAGTCTATACTACTGCTCATGAACACGTGTGGCGTAAGGGTTAGAGGTGCCCTGCGTCGCACACGAGGTCAGTGGTTCCATCTCGCGCTCATGGCTCACCGAGCCATCCATTCCTCCGGGGTCGGTAAATTGGTACCAGACAGGTCTCAGACTTGTCTGGGAGGATAAGCAGCACTGACTCGGTTCAGCGGGAGGCCACCGCGAGTCATTGTAAAGGCCTGATATGCATTCAATCACCTCAAACGAAGTTAAAAATTGAAGTCGAATGCATGGCGCATCTCTCAGGGATCAATCACGCCGAGAGCTTTATCCTTTATTATACTACTGCTCATTCGATAGCACAAATTTCGTCGATTCCGAAGTTAATTTTGTTTTTTGGAAAGTCTTTCATAATGCGCTGTAAACGCTGAAACTAAGTTGACGTTCCATACTCGGAGTTTTCTTCGCATATAAAAATTGTATATGCACAAAAATATATGAGCGTATAGGGGAAATTAGGTCTTATCAGGTTAGTATAAAAAACTCAAGTTTTTTCTTTAGAGTAAAAAAAAATCTTTGGTAACCCGTTGGGACAGTAGCTGGTCGGTCACGCGGCGCGATTCGCAAGAGGTGCGCGATTTCCGTTCATTTAATTGGAGTTTTTTCTCCGTTTTCGTAGAAAAAACTCTAGGTTTTTAGTGTTATTCTGATAATCCAGAGTTTTCCCTAGGCGATCATATGCTTTGGTTCTTCTAGAACTCTTGTGTACGAAGAAAACTTTGACGGTAAAACGTAGTCTTCTTTCCGTTTGTAGAGCGCTTTTTGAAAACCTTTATAGAAATCAGACTTAATTTCAAAATGCTCAGGATTCATGCTAGCAAATAGTTACCAAGCTTCTAATGGAAAATCGTCCACAGACTTTAGCGAGCCAAAAATGTGCACCTGGGGTGAAACGTAATCTTATTTTCGCTGTTACAGCGCACTCAGAAGACCTTTCCGAAAGCAAGCGCAGTACTGAAATCAACGAGATTTAAGCTTTCAAACAGTTCCCAAAAGTACAGGAGAAAAGCTTTGTTCAGAGAAGAAGAACGTTAAATAGCTGTGTACCCGGAGAGGTACACGCCGCTCCGAACAGCTTGATCCTTTCTGGATCGTGGCTCGCGGCATCTGCATTTCTAGCCGGCAACTCTGGACTGACAGTCTCCTCCATCTGCTCCTCATCACGAACTCCGAGCGTGCTGCGTGTGACAATGGCAAGTTGTTGAGTGGAACAGTTGCGCGTCACTGCGTCTTACACTGGCAAGCTGAGGAAAGAGAGAGAGAGAGAGAGAGAGAGAGAGAGGTCAAAGATGCAGAGGCAGTGGTTCTACGGTCCCGAAAGGGTTGAACGAAAATCGTGAATAGCTTGCGAAATAATTATACTGTCGTCCGTAAAGGGTTAAGTGCCGTAAGACTATGACTTTCTCGCTTTACAGCTCATTCGTCAACTAAAGCATCACTGAGGGACTGATGACCCTGTGGTCATTCTGGCTTGCTCCATTACTGGGTTTCATTACGTCAATATGTCTATTTATTGGTGGGACAGGTGTGTTATCGTAGAGTTTGTGTCGAACTCTCGAGAGTTGCCGTCATCGCCGTCGTCATATTGCAAATCAATTTAGATGCCGCTCTGGCAGCAATGTCGATCGATCTCGGAAGTGAATTCATCAAGATTGGACTTGTCAAGCCGGGAGTACCGATGGAAATCGTCCTAAATAAGGAAAGTCGTCGTAAAACACCGAATGTTCTCGTAATTCGGAACAACGAGCGATTGTTTGCCGAAGCTGCAGCCGCAGTTGTAAGTGATGAATCTGACGAATCATACATTGGTACTTGGTTTGGACGGCGGCGTATTTCTAAGTCGATCTTATTCACTGGACAAGAACTTTCCGTAGGAGTGTTACTAGTCGTTCGAAATAAATCTTTAGCTACATCTCAACGTCGCCGATTTTTCAAAACACTCTTTTGTAATAATGTAGCATTCAGAATAGATTTTTGTTTTGAACCAGCCTTTCGTCTTTCTTTTCAACTAAACGTATAAGTCGTTGGAAGCACGAAATGCATATCAGCATGTAGAAAACTTTCCATATATCAGATTCAGTGTCTTCATCTGAAGTTTCAGTCAATGCGGCGAAAAAATCCCGAAATTGGTAACAATATCTTAAACGCGATCGATCGCCTGCCCCTGCACCGCTCGGCGAAATGACCGGTAAACAGGGTCGTCGATTATGTCAAACTCGATCGATTTTCCTTACGAAACGGTATTTCGAAAAGATAAGCACAACGTTGAAATCTCTGGAATTCTCGATATCGTATATTTATTAATAGGTTTACAAAGAGTTCTGTCCGGCGAGATGTAAAGCATAGGTCTTGTCTTTCTCGAACAGCGCTACCAAAAGAGCTCTTCCAGAAAGCAGACACATTTTTGAGTTCTTCGAAACGTGGAATATCGAGTGAGTAATAGCATACTAATTAACGAGCCTTGTTTAGCGAAGTATAGCTGAGAGAAAGAAAAAAACGCGTGATTGTATGGTACATGATTTTATTCTACATTTTACAACGCTATAATAGGATGTTTCGAAAAACTGACCACGCAGGACTCTAGCCAGAGATTCAAGCTTTCCGAAGATTGCTTTTCTGTAAAAAATTCCTGTCCAGCGAATGAGATCGATTTATTAATTTGTCGCCGTCTAACAAATAAGTACCCATACATTTCGTTACCGCATCTCACTCATCCCGGTGGCAAGCCCAAACCTATTGCGCCAGTGGGGCTCATGTTCTGCTGTAACTCTTTATGCGATATGAGGTATCGATCTATCAGTAAGCAATCGTCAACGGTTTGGCTTGTCAAGCTGATATTGACACTGAACCCAGTATCGCTGAAAGAGTGATAGGAGAACAGGAGCCTTTGCAGATCAAATGGTTAGCACGCACCCGAGGAAAGGGTGAGATGCGGGTTCAATTCCTATTTTTTCTTGCCTTTGATTTGGTTTTGAATTTCTTTGGATTCTCAGTTTCTTCGAATTAACTGTTTCAGGCGGCTAAATATCCGAATTCCGCCTACTGGTACATTCTGTCCCTGTTGGCGAAGGAACGTGGTGATCCCAATGTCGAGTTGTATAGAACTCGATTTCCATTCACTTCCTTTACTTTTGACGAAGTGAGGAACACTGTATTGTTCCCATCAGAGTATGTTTTGTCTTAAAATCAAGGATTTCATTACATTATGCCCAATAGTTATCTTTGAGCCATGCATGTCTTCTGCTGTGGACACCTACACGGTGCTATGCACGTTCTTCGACTTTTCACACTCTCGTCAGTAGTGCAGAACCTTTTGTCTTAGCTAGTATTTCGGGGAAAATCCCTCTAGAGAAAGACGCAGACGTACTGTTTACACGCTTAACTGAGTGAAAATATCACTAAATGGGCCATGTTGTACACTCTTCGTGAAGGAGGTTCGCTTCCTCACGAGAAGACTGGCTAAGACGAAATGCACTGTGCTACTGACGAGGGTGTGCAAGGTGGAAAAACGTGTATAGCACCGTATAAGCGCCCATAACAGAGCACGTGCATGGCTCAGAAATAATTACCAGGCATATTAGAATTTGGGCGTGGTCCTGAGAAACACTCAAAAGGTTGAATTTTTATCGCGATTGTCACTATAATTAAATCGTCCCATAAATTTTTGGTGTTAGAGCAGTAAATCCCAAATGCATTTACCAGATGTAACTAAAATTGCATTATTTGAGTAGATTCAACCGCGCATTTTCTTGCGAAAATTTTAGTACACAACTTGCCTGTACTTGCCTCAAGATGGGGCTGTCATGGGCACAAATTCGCTTAGTATTCATGCAGGAAAGGCGCGTGTGGGAAAACGCTAGTGAAGCGGCGCGCAAGATGGAGCTTGGTTCGATGACATGGTTGCAGAAAGTACATCTTGGAAGTTGTTCGCGAAGTTTAGAGCTGGAACAACAGTTTGGAGAATCAGTCGCGCTTGGGTTGTTGACAGAAAGTTTCATTAATCTTGCGCGCAACTTCACTATCATTTTCTCCTACGCGCTTTTTCTGCATGCGTAGTAAGGGAATTTGTGCCCAAGACAGGCTCCATCTTGAAATAAGTATAGGCAAGTTGTATACCAAAATGTTTGCAAGAAAGTGCGCAATTGACCTTCTGTATAGTAAGTTTAGTGTTTACTGCTCTAGTGCCAAAACTCACGGAGCGGCCTAATATTGTTGGGTACTTGTCCATTATGAAGTGACAGCTGAAGAACCGACATTGTTTGTTGGATACAAACTATTCATGAAAGCGTTAGTAAGCATTCGAAAGCTTAGAATTGTGAACAACACCACTTCACCGGATTAGTACCCTTCATAATCGTTCAATAGCGCAATTGTTGCTGATTCCGACGCTCCGCTTATTTTCTGGAAAACCGTCTCTGCAATATAACAGGACACAGGAGTCACATATGCGAACAAGGTGGTCTTTGGCCAATTCACGTGCCGCCGACTAAGGCAACTTGTGCGCTGACGCGATGATAATCGATTTTCGGGCATATGAGCATGTTAGCATGTGGAGAAGTATCGTGTCAGCCGTTCACATGGCTGCCTCACCCACCGGCACGTGAATTTACTAAAGATCCCTTTGCTCGCGTGTGCAAATTCAAATTGTCTTCCCTGTTGCATTGCAGAAAAGCGGTCTTTCTAGAAAATAAGCGCAGCGTTAGAGTCATCAACCATTACGCTATCGAATGATTTCTTATAATTCAAAAAAAAAGCTCTGCCCGGCGAGAAATGTACGCGTCCAAAAACACAAGTAATTTCCTTCTGTAACAACGTCAAAAAAGGGCTTTTTCGACAACCGGCCACGTGGGCCCCAGCCAGAAATGTGAGCTTTCGATCAATCACTGACTTCCTGTACAGCGAATGAGATCGGTTTGTGAATTGTCACGTCATAATGGACAAGCACTTGCTATACTTTGCGAAAAGTACCAATTGTTACACTGTGATAAAATGATACTATGGCCAGTGGTCGAATGGTTTCGATATTCGGTGCAATTCGACTGAGGCTGGACCCTCTCAGTTTATTTCGGTCATAGCGAACGCCTCAGCCTGGCTATCCTCGCATGGAGCGAGACGCGATCTTTCATTATCTTGTGAGTTCGTGAAGAAGCTGAAATTCTGCAAGCGAGGAGACGAATCGAAGACCAGTAGTACTGGGACCCGCGCAGTAGAAAGAAAAAGCTGGTGTGGGTCAAATGGAGTGGCAAGAAGTATACTGTAAAAATAGGTTGCCTTTTTTTGTTCGTCGTTGTGGTTCCTTGTATTGAAATAATTTTAGGGTACTTGGAGCGTGAGCTTGCGTGCAGTCGTAGTAGTGGCTTTGTTCACTTTTTCACTCTATTGATTCGTCTTCATAGTGTTTTTTTTTTTTCATTGTGCGAATCCCAGTACTTTAGCATTTAATTCGTTTTTTTTTTTTCATCTGATTTTTGAACGTCTTAGAATACTGGTTGAGCAGGTATACTTGCAGTCTCAGTGATAGCCTGGCTGTGGCGTGGCGGTTGTTGTTGACTGCCGGAAGGTGTTGGGGTGGGGTTCGGCCCCACGTGCGCTACAACGGGCATCATGGCCACTCGGGCACGGCGGCCACTCCCTCCCCTCCTTCGGTTTTTGGCTTCAATTAACTATTTTTTTTTCAGCAGTGAAGTTTACAACGTTGAAACACTTTTGGCAATGATTCTGTGGTCAGCCAAAAAAACGACGGAGTCATTTGCGGGGCAGCGAGTTAAGGTAATTCCCTACTTATGGACTTATTTTTCCCGTTAGGCAAACAAGTTTTTAGTCTTAAAATATTAAAAAAAACATTCTTTGGTCGGTTGATAAAGTGTAAGTCAGTGGTTTTCCATATCTAACATTGTTAAGTGCTATATAGAAGTATTCGAGCCTAGGCAAGTGTTGAACTCGCGTTTCACTCATCCCAGAGGCGCGTGCTACCACTACACCACGGACGAAGCCGCTTTGCTACCACACTTTCTTCGTTATTTAACGGATTTGGTCCAGCACACATCGACACCAACTTCAGTCAACTGAGCGCTATTCAGATACTGAAGAAAAAGGGTTAACAAAGCAGTAGTCTGTGGTGTACTGGTAGGAGGCGCCCCCAATGTCGGTGGGACGCGGGTTTAACTTTCGGCTCGGGTTGGATATATATATATTTATTTATTTATTTATACATATATACATTAGAACTTTACATATAAAGAACTTCAGATTTTCTTGTACTTCTGTGATACTCCGTATTTGTCCCTATTAGCTCATGTATTTTATGTGCACATCTCTTCCACGACCGTGGACCCACCTCTTCCGATTCTGTGGCCCCCAGCTTGGGAGCGCATTGGATGTGTTATTGTATCATTTCAACTGTAGTATTGTTGTTTCTTTCTGGGTTGTGTTATATGTAAATATATTACGCTGTTTTAAGTACGAAAATAACAACAATAATACATTGAGTTCTTTGTAGTTTTGAGGGGACTACTGAAAACCGGCCTTATTCACTGGACAGGAACCTTTCATAGGAGTGTTTGTAACCATTCCAATGCTGAGATTTCTGGCTTTTTGAAAAGCCAACGGCGTGGGGCAGTAGTTAGAAATCTCAGCTTTCGAATGCTTACTAACACTCTTGTGAAAAGTTCTAGTGCAGCGAATGAGGTCGATTTTTCATTAGTAGCCTTATAATCAAAAAGAATCTACAATTGAGATATTATTATAATACATCCAACATATTCCTACGCTTAGGTTGGAGATGCAGAGAAGTTGGGTCCATGGTCCCGAAAGGGAGATATATAGCCTTTATATGCGGAGAAAACTGCGAGTGTGAGACTTAGTTTTTTTTTTGTTTTGCTCATACAGCGAGCTTTGAAATTGCCGAGATTATGCTATCGAATGAGTTTTAGTCGGGTCTAATGGAAAACCATTCACGGATCCTAGCTGTGCAAACAAGGCTTCCTGAATCTGGGATATAATTTAATTTTTGCTGCTACAGCACACTAAGAAAGCCTCTTTAGAAACCAAACCTAACTTTCGAATGATGTGAAATTACTCTGTCCACTGAGAAAAAACCTTGAAAGTTGTGCGTTGAAAACGGGTGCACGAGATCCACAAAGGTCAAGGAAGTACAATTCCTGCAGTAATGCGTGTGATACACGTAATGTCGATTGACATCACATCTAAAGTCGTTT
Organism: Parelaphostrongylus tenuis; assembly: GCA_019055375.1. Lineage (NCBI taxonomy): Eukaryota > Metazoa > Nematoda > Chromadorea > Rhabditida > Metastrongylidae > Parelaphostrongylus > Parelaphostrongylus tenuis. Next base: position 53,586 of record JAHQIW010001680.1, read on the forward strand.
AGGATGTCGTCATCACTGTGCCGATTTTCTTCAACCAAGCAGAGCGTCGTGCACTGATAGCCGCAGCCAACATTGCTGGCTTAAATCTGCTACAAGTATGCCCTTCAAGTATCATGTATTGTTGCGATTGTGTATCTATAAATGTCTAACACTTTGTACAACTTCGAGCCTCAAACGAGAAGCGAACTCGCATTTTACTCTATTCGGGCGTGAGTGCTAGAAAACAGGAGCCTCGCTAGGGCGAATGGTTAGCACGCGCTTCCAGAAAGAGTGAAATCCGCGTTCGACTCCCGTCTGAGGTGCAGAGCTATGCATATTATTCTACACCATTGAATAGATTAGTGTAACATAATACCACCGCTAAGAGAGCGATTAGATAAAGATTTATTTTCATATATTGAGCGCTTTGGGCTTCTATTTAAAGTGTATTCCTAGTTGATAAATGATGGATCAGCGGCTGCTCTCAACTATGGTGTTTTTCGAAGGAAGGAAATTACGGACAAGCCTCAAACAATGATGATCTACGATATGGGTGCTTCTAAGGTATGCTCTTATGTGGCTCATTCTTGTCATTAGATCGTTCAATAGGTTTTGGCATAAGAGTAATAAGCACTAAAGCTATTCACTAGAAGAGGGTACTTTTTTGCTCGACGGCGATTAGTGAATATTTGGTCTGGATTGCTGGACTAGAAATCTTAAATCTCTGGCTGGAAACCTACTTGGTCGTTTCTCGAAAACCCTTCTATAACGTGTAAAATCCAAAGTAGATTTATGTTGCGCACGACCACACGTTTTTTTTTTCTTATCTGGCTCATATTTCGCTGAATAGAGTTCTTACCTTTGACTGCTACTACTAGCGCTATAGGTGGAAAATTTGTGCTTGAATACACGCCGGACAGAGCCCTTTCTTTAGAGTATTAGAAGTCATTAGTGAAGTCATAGCGAAGGTTTCAAAAACTCCAGCGCTGTGTTTGTTTTCCGGAAAAGACCGTTTCACTGTTTGTAGCAGGGTAAAAAAAGATTGAGCTTTACATATTTGACGATTTATTTGCCGGCTATTCTACGGGCGATGGGATCGATCGATGGCACGGCGGGTCAGACGTGTGCGGAGCAGCTTGTTATTCAAATTGGAATCTTTTTCCGATTTGAATAAAAGTCCCTATCAATTTTCTTCACACGTTCATATGCTTTTCGTGCTTCCAGAGAATTTTACTTTTGATAACAAGGTAGGCGCGGAGCGGATGTAAAACAATTTTATTTTTGGTTTTACTGCGTGATAAAAAGGCACTTCGAAAAACCAGCCACGTACTGCTTTAACCAGGGATTCAAGCTTTCGAACGATTGCTAACACTCCGCTGAGAAATTCTTGTACAGCAAATATGGTCGAATATACATTTGTCGCCGTCTAACAGAGAGGCACTTGAGAAGTGATCAATATTGCATGATTTTGGTATAGTTGAACTGCACATTTTCTAGCTGACATTTTAGTACACAACTTGCTTATTATTGCTGTGAGATGCAACTTTCTTGGGAACAAATTGGCTTGCTACTCATGCGATTGGCGCGTAAGAGAAAATGCTAGTGAAGCGCCATGCAAGATTAATGGAAACTTGGGGGCGGTGATACGATTTTACAAAGGACGGCAGGGAAATGGTTCGCGAAGAGTTCTAAACAGGTGAGAACAGTCTAGATGGTGGGTCACAATTAGGCCGTCCACAGGAAGCTACATTAATTTTGAGCGTTGCTTCACTAGCGTTTTACTTTACGTACCATTCGTGTTTGAATAAGTAATGAATTTGTTTTTAAGACAGCACCATCTCAAAGGTGGTCGAGGTAAGTTGTACATCATGGTGTCCTTGAGAAATTACGCAATTGCACGATGCCAAAATCGTGCAGTTTTGATTACTTCTTATTAATAAATTGGCGTTTATTGCCTTAGCGCCAAAATATATGGAGCGATTCAATGCTTGCCGAGCTTATCCACTATATGAGCATTTAGACTATTGCGACAGTTGTTGAGTATGTTTTGGAGAAAGACAAGAGCAGTAAGATAGCGAATATCTCGAATCCTGTAGTCAGAACTATCGGCGTCGGCTTCGATAGATTTTTAGGAGGCTTCGAGATCACTATAAGGCTGGCAAAACATCTTGAAAAAGTAAGTTGACTGGCCAACTAGCTAATTCTACTGTGTGAATGAGTTCACAGGTTTTTCGTGAGACTGTGAAGACTACCAATGATATCACGACAAACGCTCGAAGCATGGCTAAATTGCTCAAAGAGGCCGAACGTGTCAAGCAAGTGGGCCATATGCCATTCTAATAAGCTATTTTCTTCTGCTCTCAACGTTGTTCTTCTCCGTTCTACCTGATAATCATTTGGTTCTAGGTGTTATCTGCTAACAAATACCATTATGCTCAAGTAGAGAGCCTTCATGAAGACCAGAACTTCAAGGCCAAAGTATAAGTTATTTTTATCTTCTCAAGCTTTTCAGCTTATTCCTGAAGGCTCTAACGGCTTTGCTTTAGATAACGCGTGAAGAACTTGAAGAAATGATAGGTGACATGGAACCTCGGGTTACACAACCCATCAAGGATGCTCTAGCGATGGCTGGAAAATCTATTGAAGAGGTTCTTTTGGACTTTACGTTGTCTCTAAACGCTGTTTTGCATATTCAACTATCTAGATCGATCAGTTCGTCCTCATGGGTGCTGGTACTCGGGTACCAAAAGTTCTAGATTTCTTGAAGACTGTCCTAAAGGATAAGGTCAGTGATTTACATAAGGTCATATTTTCAAGTGTTATCGTCTATGACTCTATCTCTCTACTCTTGTACGGATTTTAGGAGATCGGTCGATTCTTGAATACCGATGAAGCCATAGCTCTTGGAGCTGTTTATCAAGCTGCTGAGTTATCAAAGTCATTCAAAGTTCTCCCATTTGGAGTGAAAGAACTAATCATATACCCCGTACAGGTACTCACAATGCTTGTTTGTAATAAAACGTGCTTCTGTTGGTACTGTTCGGTTGTGTGTAATCATTTTCAACTCTTTGGCTGCAACAAGTTTTTTGCTTTTCTTCTATAGTTTCGTTAGTCGTCAGCATGAATCTCTACAATTTCTGTTAATGTATCTTCATTTCTCAATCAGCCTTTTTAATGTGCTGTAGCAGGAAACTAAAAGTTAGTTTTACCTTCGACGCGTTTTTCGCTTAACAGAGCTTTTCTCCTAAATACTCAACATCATTGGAAAGTTGTAGTAATGGGCTGCAGCATGAAGAATGAAAATGAGTTCTACAGTCGACGTGTTTTCCGTTGAATAAAGCTTTTCCTCTAGGCTCTCAAAATCATTGAAAAGCCTAAATCTTGCTGATTTAAGTGGTATACCTGGTTTATGACTCAGTGCGCTATAGCAGCCAAGGAAGATTAGGATTCGCACGCAGTGCGCATGCTTTCGTTGATTATCCAAGAATCTTTTCTTTGTTTCGTAAAGATTTCCAAGTTTCTCTTATTGTAAATGTGAGAAAAGTTTGTTCAACCGGCCTGTAACACTAGATTTTTTTTTCATTGATACTGTTAAATTAACCTGCTTTAACACTTTGAGGACCACAGTTGATAGGCAGGCGGCATCCGCTTGTTTATGCATACATGCCTTGCCTGCCTAATTTCTCACGAGGCGCGACGCCGCCATTACAGTAGCCAAGTGAGATTTGGCCTCGTGAAGCACGGCGCAAGACGTAACGTGTAGTGTCTGAGGGTCGTGAACCCTGTAGTATATGTTATTGGAGTATCAGAGTCCTAGGTTTTATCTGTTTTTCCCTTTCAGTCAAGCTCAAAATTTGATGTCTAAGGTCGCACGTCTCTATCCAGCGAAATACTCGCCGAAGTGGAACAGTATTTGATTTTTATTGCTACAGTTCACCAAAAAAAGCCATTCTAAAAATGAAGAACGACATCAAAATTGTTGTGTTTCAAGATTTGAATGGCATAAAATTCAGGAAAAATAGAAGACTCATTATCTACAAGGAGTTGAAATTGATCACCAATAACCAAAAAGTAGCCTTTATATCTACTCATTGAAAGTTCAGGTCAAATTCTTATCAAAAACTGAAGATGGTGGCCTCAAAGAAGCGACACGCCAGGTTTTTAGTCATAAGTCCTACTATCCGACTAGTAATAAGATTGTCACGTTTCAGTCATATACTGATGACTTTGAGGTAAGCTGATGTTTACGTTGGAAATATCGCTCATCTAAAGTTCAGTTGTAGATTTCCCTCGGCTACGACACTCTTGATCATCTCAATGTTGACCAGAGAAGGTTAGGAATACCCTAGTAAATATCAGGTCGTTCCATAAGTTTTGGCATCATAGCTAAAAACACTAAATTTGCAATTTTGATGTCATTCAATTGAGCATTTTTTTGCGAACATTTTGGTATACAACTTGCCTATACTTGCTTTGAGATAAAACTGTCTTGGGAACAAAATCGCTTTCTACTCAAGCACGAATGGCGCGTAGGGTAAAATGATAGTGAAGCGGCGCACAAAATTGATGGAGCTTGAGGCGGTAATACGGTTACAGGAAAGGACGGCTGGGAAGTGGTTCGGGAAGTTCAAAGCTGGAGGGACTAATCTGGAGGATCAGTCGCGCTCAGGTCGTCCACAGGAAGCTCTGTTAACCTGCTTGCCTCTCCACTGGCATTTTTACATACGCACCAACCGTGCATAAGTAGCAAGTGAATTTGTTCCCACGAATTTGCTTCATTTTCAAAAAAAAACTATGACAAAGTTGTATACCAAAGTGTTTGCAAGAAGATGGGAAATTGAGCGATGTGAAAATCATGCAATTTCCTTTTTTTATTGTTGATAAATTTGCTGTTTTTTGCTCTAGTGCTAAAGCTTGTGGAACTACGTAATATTGAGGGTCGCTCATTTAGTAATTGTCTCATTTCAGGCATTTTAAGCGTACTGACCTAGCACAAGTTTCTGTCCAAGGACTTGCTATTACTGTGAAGAACAATGCAAGTTGTGCAGAATGTGAAATGAAGGTAACTCAAGCTAACGACAATCAAATTGTCAGGAAGTTCTGCTAACGTTGTACTTGTCGTAATTTGAGTGCGTGTAGCGCAGTGATTACAAATGCTCTGCGACACATACGTGGTCGATGACGGAATGGTATAGTTCGATCTCGCGCTCAAGGTCCACCAACCCTTGCATCTCTCTAAGGTCGTTTAATTGGTGCCAGGCTTGTCTGGGAGTAGAACAGCACTGATCTGATACATCATTGGGCCGCCACAAGTCATTCTAAAGTCAAATATACATCCAGTCACATCGAACGATGTTACGAATGGAGTCGGATGCATAGCACATCCTTCAGAGCTTGATCAACACTGAGAGCTCTATCTTTCATCCTTTTTATCTCATATCGTAGTTAAGTGTGTTCGTCAAAATCAAGGATGTTAGAATCCACCTTCTTACAAACGAGTTAGAAGATTAGTTATTTTGCAAGAGGAGATTCTAGGTTTTGGTCTCCCGATATTCTGTACTGAGGCTATTCTAGGGCGTAAAGACCACATTCTCTATCGACTTGTCAGGGATTGTATCAGTTCTAAAATCGGAATTTGTGATGGAGAAAAAGCCATCTGCGGAAGGTAAAGTTTAGACTATCGTTCTTGACAGTTGTCGTTATTCAAGCTTTTGGATCCGAGTGCGGAGTTATTTAAAGGCTTTGAATTCACGATCCCGGTATATTTCTTATTACAGAAATCGCAGCATACCAAGAAGCATTGCAGCAGTATCAGGAAGCCGAAAAAATGCGTCGCGAAAAGGAGGAAATTGAAAAGAATGCAGAGCGGAAGGGAAAGGAAGATAGCCACGAAGATGGGGACAATATAGAAAAACAGAATGCTGCGAATGATTCTGTGTCTCTACCGAGCGCTGAAAATGCGGACAACACTGTTTCAGCTCCTCTTGACAGCCAACATTCCACAGAGTCCGTTAGAAAGGACGATATAGCTAAGGAGGTGGTTTCTTTGTCTTGGGGTGGTACTGAACATTCCTGAAGCTTTTTTTTTCAGCTAGAGAATAAGGCAGTGCTAAGAGAGCCTACGGAGCCGAAGTCGAAAACATTAAAAATCAAACTGAACACAACCGTTACTTTTAAGGATGTCAAAGATCTGACTAGTGAGCAGTTAGAGTCGGCACGAATCATGTATGTCCGTCCACTAATTGACTTATCCATTTAGTTTTATTGAAGTTTATTCTGAATAATCATTTCTGAGCTACGCATGTCATGTGGTCTGCTCAAATGGGCTGGCTTATAGAGCCCGATACAGATGTTTCGAACTTGCGGTCTCGTCAGTCGGGGAGTTATCGTTTCGTCTTTTGCCAATCCTGTGTGTTATCTCCAGTCCTCACACTAAGATTAGAGGAGACGAACGTTTTACACTTTATGCCCAATGAAATTAACACTGAACACATATGAAATATATGATATATCAAATATACTAGCCAAGAGCAGTCGAGTGTACAACACTCTGTGTTCTGTGGTAATTTCACTGGGCATAGAGTGTAAAGCGTTCGTCGTCGCTAACTTTTAGTGTCGGGACTGACGTACCCACGCAGGATTGGCAAAAGACGAAAGGGTAACTGCTCGACTGACGAGACCGCAAGGTTGAAACACGTGGTCGGGCTCTTTTATCTGGCATATTGAAATCTAAGCTGCGGTTTTGAGAGAACATTCGAAACGAGTGATATAAAGTCCATTCTGACATTTAGTACAATTGGATCGGTACTTATATTGTCATACGGCGACAAATGAAAAACCAATCTCATTCGCTTTACAGAAACTTTCCATAGGCGTGTTGGTAATCATTCGAAAACTGAAATCTCTAACTAGAGCCATACGTAGCCGGTTTTCAAAACATTCCTTTCTAATACTGTAGCATCAAAAACGACAGTCATTTATCTGGAGTTTCTTTCAAAGCGGAGAGAAAATCCACAATTGAATAACAAGCCTCATCCCACAATTCAACGGCTCGTATATCAATCAATTCTCCCCGACCCCCATGTATCACCTGTATCACCCGTCGTCCCGTTGATCGTCGAGTGACCCGAGCGGGTATCAGCAACGCTTACATTTTTCCCGATCGCGTGCAAGAGTACCCAGTGGGTCCTACTCGCTCGAGGGATTCGCTGAGCATCATGTTTTCCTTCTGTACTTAAACGACCCCATGTACTGGCCAATGAACAAGGTCGCCGAAAATGTGAAGCTCGATATCATTTTCCCTGCTAACGACATTTCCAGAAAATAAGCAAAGCGTTGGAATCATTGGAATTTGACTATCAAATGACTACTCGTAGACTAAAAAGAGTGCTCTGTCCGATGAGATGTACATCACAATTATTTTTTTTTCTCCCACAGAGCTATTCAAAGAGTTTTTCCGAAAAGGAAGCACATCTTCAACTTTATTCTAACTTGTGCTATCGAATGAGTACTAGCACTCTAAGAAAGGAGTTTTGTCCAGCGAAATATAAGCGATGTAAGAAAAAACACCTAGTCGTGTGAAACATAATTTTATTTTAAATTTTACAGCGTTACAAAGGGGTGTTTTGAAAGATCAGCCACGTGGGTCTCTAGTCAGGGATTCAAGCTTTCGAATGATTACTAACACTTCTTTGAAAAATTCCTGTCCAGCGTATGAGATTGGTTTTTCGTTTGTCGCCGTTTCACATTTAGTCACCATCGAATTGATTATAAGTCGTTTTTTCTTTTGCAATTTTCAGTCTGGAGAACTTTGAGAATGCTGAGAACGCCAAGCATAGGCGTGAGGAAGCTATGAATTCTCTGGAAGCATTAGTGAGCCTTTTTTTTTCTTAGAAGAGTTGTTGACATTTTCTGCAGGCCTTAACAGGTTTTTCTCTTGTGATTACTTATATCAACCCTTTCCGGACGGTGGGGATCGTTTTCGAGCCTCAACTTTTCAGAGCTGTTTTTTCATTGAGCAAAGTTTTCTTCTTCTTTTAAAATTTCAGTAGTCATTCGTAATCTTAAACCTCAACAATTTCAACACTGCTTTCCTCCCGAAAGCGCCATGTTTGTGCGTTGTGCGACGAAGAGAAAATTATTTTCCACACTCGGAGTGTTTTGTTAGCACGACCTAGGACTTGAGAATGGTTTTTCATTAGACTATACTAAACTCATTCTATAGCCCAAATCTAGATGATTATTAAGAAGATCCTCATAATGCGGTGTACAAATGAATATTAGGTCTTTCCATCTATTTTGGCACTAGAGCAACGAGCACCAATTTTGTTAACCAGAAGTGATTAAAATTACATGATTTGGTTATCGTTCTATAGCACATTTTCTTGCGAGCATTTCATATACAACTTGCCTTTACCGGCTTTGAGATGGAACTGTCTTAAGAACAAATTCATAGCTTACTCAAGCACGAGTGGCGCGTGGGGAAAATTGCTAGTGAAAGACTAAAAAAAAGCCAGTAAAAGTCAGAGCAATAATAGGTTGAGGAGAAAGTTGCCGGAATTTGCCCATAACTTTAACATGTTCGCATCTTTTATATACGATTTTCACATGGTTTGAAAGCTCGTTTTCTTGCGCATCGATTGATATATAACTCTTCTATACTGCCGCAAGATGGAACTGAACCGCGAACAGAAACGACTGATAATGCTTCACGAGTACAAAGTGGGCACAAATGCCGCTGACACTGTTCGTCAAATCAATGAGCCATGGGGCGAAGGAACTGTTGGAAAGACAGCTGTCTACGATCACTTCAAGGAGTTCAAGGCAGGAAATGAGGGTCTGTCTGACAAGCCATAATCGGGACGTTCACGAGAACTCGACCGCCAAGCAGTTCTTGACCGGAACTCTGGTCGAGAACTGTCGAGGTCGAGAAAACTTTTCGAATTTTCTTCAACTCCAAGGACAGTGTTTTCTACCGCCGCGGGATCTTCATGTTGCCAGATCTGTGGCTGAACGTTATCGACTCAGAAGGAGACTACTTTGACTATTAAATTGTCTTTTGTTCGAACTCAATTGATGCATAAATAAAGTTTCTCAAAAGCAAATTCCAGAGACTTTCTCCTCAACCTATTAGAAGAACCCAAAATTTTCCCAAAACAAAAAAAAAATACTCATCATATTATATGAAATGCCCGCCGCGTGCAAAAATCCATCAACAGCCGTCCGAGAAAAGTTTGAGTGATTTTATCAGACCTTACTGTATTTTCAGGTATACGACCTTGCAATAAAAATTGAGGACGGTGAGGAGTTTGCTGAGTATCTGACTTCTGAAGAGAAGGTGCAAATAGCTGAAGAGGTAAAAGAGCAATCATTAGGCGTTCCTCATTTTCCTAATCTACGTTTCTTGTATTAGCTAAAGCGACTACGTTCGTGGATGGAGGATGAAGCTGACATGAACACCTCTGCCGATGAATTTGTTTCAAAGAAGGAAATTTTGGACAAGCTTACAGCCAGTGGACATAGCCGCAAAAACGAAAGGCTGGTAGGATGAAAGGGTCGACTGTTGGGCGCTTTACTTTTGCCGAGTTGTGCAATTTCTATGGCAGTGCTCATTGTGAATTTCATTGATCTCTGTTATAGATGCTTCCGAAAGCGATTGAATCACTAACCAACCTGTTAAATCATAGCTCTGCATTTTATGATGTCGTGCTCAATATGACTACATCTGATGATCCTGTTTTTACTACAACGGAGCTTGAGGTGTGCCAATTTCCTATTCTAATTTACTTAGTGTTATGGTAAGGGCGCAAATGGCGTAGTGCTTAGAGGTGCTCTGCGACAGACATGGTAGATCAGTTCATGACTTGATTCCAATCAAGGCTCACAGCGGATTGGTGAATTCGCACCAGACCTGTTTGAAATAGCACTACTGACTGGGTACATCGGTCGGTCATCGCGAGTAGTTGTAAAAGCCAGAAATATAGTCATTCATTTCAAACGAAGCCAAAAATCAAGAGCGAATGCATTCCGCGCCCGTCAGGGAATGAACAGCGCCGAGAGCTTCACCCTTCTCTTAACAGCACGCTCTATGTGGCTCGACGACAAGCAGTCCACAGTGACAAGTGCTTCGCCCTACTGTCCATCGCGAAGAAGGTTCCTGCTTCGATCCCCTACCACGTCGCTTCACTGTAGCCTTTTTGGTGTTATTTTTTGGTGTGGGTCGGTATTGAACGTTTTTCTATAACTAAATATTGTAGCGAAAAACGCACAGTTATTAGCATTTCATTACTTTTTGATAGAGAACGTAGACCTATGGGGTAGCGTTTGTCTCACGGTGTTACTATATGAGATTTGTTGAAATATGGTGTGTCAATGATTTGAACACGTTTTCTGGAAGCAAAATGATAACACCAAAAAACTGCAGTAAAGCGTCGTAGCAGGGGATCAAACCGGAAACTACGACAGCACGAAGCACCCGTCACAGTGGACTGCTCGCCGTCGACCCGCCACGGTGGCGACGGTACGGGGCTGGCGCCATGGGACTGTCGCTCTCAAGGTGTTGATGTGATGATTTCAAAAATGCCCCTGTGGCAATCTCAAAATTCCAGGTGTTCTCTAAACTAATTAATAGTACTACTGAATGGTGGAAGGAAAAGAATGCGTCATATGTGCAGCAGCACAAGCACGAGGATCTCGTCATGACAACGGAAGACATTGCTGCTAAGGTGAGTGTGGGTTTCGCGTAGCTCGTACCTAAGGGCGACTCGATTACGTAGGAGTATGTAAACAGATGGATAGGAGAACTGAAGCATCAACGATTGAGCATATCAGATGTTGATGTAATTAGTACGTTTTTGAATGGGACAATAAGAAAACTGTTATTATGATTTAGTCAAAGTTGTGGAGTGATGTGTAAAACGTATACGTTACTCTACATCATCGATAGATCTATAGCATCATACCTCTCTAAAAGCAGCTAAATAGAAATAATTCTATTCAATTATCCAATATCCAATATCCGTCATCTTAACTGGGTTCTATGTCAGTGGCGAGCAAACCAGACTACCCAGAGCAAACCGTTCGCGGTTGGTTGCTGAGCGAGGTGAGTTGTACTAGTTCTAGGATTAACTTTCCGAACTTGATTCAAAAATTCAAAAATTTGTTTTTTCAAGTATTCGAAAGAATCAAATAACATTAATTAAAGTATTCTCCGTCTTCCTGGATGCAATTCTGTTGGCGCTCCGGTAACAAGTCAATTCCGCTCTCATGAAATTCACTATTCTTTGATGCAAGCCAACAAGTCAACTCTCGACGCAAATGACTGATGTCTCAAAACTTCTTCTTGTCCAACCAGTACTCCAATGATCTGAAGAGATAGAAATCGGATGGAGATAGATCTGGCGAATACGGCGGATGATTCAAGTGTTCCCAGCCCAAATTGGTCAACTTCTTCCTTGTTTTCTTGGCAACATGTGGTTTTGCACTGTCTTGAAGCAAAATGACTTGGAGACGGTGGTCACGTGGAATTTTTTGATTGCAACGGTGCAGTTGCTCACAGAATCGCTCAGCGTTGATGGTCTGACCGGTCTTGCAACAAGTCTAAATGAATTGGCCCGCCTCGGTTCCAGAAAATGATCAACATTGCTTTTGGCGCAAATCGATTTGGTTTCGGTGTTGGGGTTCCTTGCTGACCTGGTGACAACCAGTGATTTGGACGATTTGTTGCCAGAGCGTTGGCAGAATTGTATCCAGGCAGACGGAGTACACTTCATTTAATGTTATTTTATATTTTTTGATTACATGGAAGAAATTTTTCGAATTTTTGGATCAAGTTCGGAAATTTATTTGGGGACTTAATAGCTTAGAAAGAGTGGTATCAAAACAGGCATCAATAACTACAACGGTTCGAGCACGCACCTTCGATGCGGTGGAATGTGGGATCGAGTCCCACCTGACGCAAAAGTTTTACGCATCACTCTACATCAGTTGTAGTGCAGTATCAGTGGTTTTTATCGTGTGGTCTTCTGTATTGTCTCGGGCAGTGATCCAATCGATGTCCAAAGATGGTCGGATTCTCCTTAACGGCTCACTGATCTTTGTGCCGTCACGCGTTGGACTTCCAAGTCGCGACAGCTTTTGCTCTTTGAAGTGGCTCGTTGCACTTACGGGTTCGCGGGCTGAATTTCGGACTGTGATCGATTGGCCTTCTGCCAACTTGTGTCTTGTAACGGACAAGAGCACAAAGTTCAAATCCTTTATATGGGTTAAACCTAACAATAGGGTGGAACCAAACTTGGCGTACTTGGTGTGGTGCCAAACAGCTTGGTAGTACCAAACAATATGGTAGATGCAAGCAACCTATAATATACTTGTAACATCATTATATCAATACATTAACAGTATGTACATTACTAGGACATATCGTTATGTGTAGATATGATTGTGAATGTGCTGTATCGTCGTGTGACGACACTACGAATGTTGTAATTGACGGAGCATGACTAGGCGGCGAATCCCGTTTTTGTTGCCGTGTTCGCCCCAGAGTACAAGCACTGGCGGAAGGATCTAGTGGCTCGGTATATTGTGATGACAGTGGGGTCACTATTCATTATAAATGGGCTGGATCCCTTAAACACGGTGGTAGGTCGAGCATAGCCTATGTGAGTTTGCTCCGCCACGTAAGTGATATGTTCCGCTCACAATTTTATTGAGTTCATCTGCTTATATGACCGAAACCTTAGACAGCAGTTAGATACACTACAACGAGAATGGTGAAGAGAGCTACAATGGATCGATGACGAACCGAGGTGAGATGGTCCGGGTGATGTCAGACGACCGTTTGGATGATGTCCGGCGATCGAACTGACTGCTGCGGTTGGTGGCAGCTGGGTGCCGCCCTCGCCACTTGAACCATTTTCTAAGGTTACACGTCTGCGATGCCATTTGCTCTCTAGGGTCTTAGACCACCTGCATTGCCTAAATTATCATATAATTCCCGAAATGATAGCAAAGCTCCCTTGGGAGGTTTGCTATATTCATTGATGAAAAGGATTTCAATTTGATTCACATGTTTTGAACCTTTTATGAGGTCTGTTACGACACTATGCATTACTAGGCAGCTGCTGTTCCGTTCTTGTAGGCTGCTCAGTAGCAGCGTGCCTTTCGGTTCAGCCGATCCTTTGCGCGGAGATATGCCCCTACTTATGAAAGAATGAGCTCCATGAATCTTATAAAGGCTCAAAATATGTTACCCGTTTACCAGATTATCGGAATGTTATTTTTCAAAGCAACATCTATATAAACAGTCGAGAGTAAAGGTATGAATTATTCTACCAGTCATAAGAGCTCGACTGTGGTCACTGCAGTGTCGGGGAATTTTGTCACTCGACATACGGTGATCTATTATCTGTCGATTCTTTCAAATGTGAAGGTATATACACCTGCAAGGGATCGGCTGACACCGTGGTACTGAGGAGCCTGCAAGGTCGAGAACAGCAGCTGTGTAGTACTGTATAAGTGGCGATCTCTTGACCAAAACCTCGTAAAAGACTCAAAACACGTCATCGTGTTGTCAGATTATCACAATGTAATTTTTCTGAGCGTAGTCTAAATAGGCAGTCGAGACTAAGGGTTAAAAGAAATCTGTTATTATGATTGTCAACACCAGTTTCTGAGCGCGTATAGCAGTTGTTAGAGGCCCTCTGCGATGCAGGATCGATTAATCAATGGTTGATGGTTCGATTCGCGCTTGTGACTCACCGAGCCTTCCATCCATTCGGGATTGTTTGACTGATAGCAGACTTGTCTAGGAAGATAGCAACGATGGCTCGATACGCGGTTAGGCCAACGCGAGTCATTGTGCAGAATAGATTTGCATTGAAATCATCTAAGGCGAAGCAAAAAATTGAAGGTGAATGCATAACGCATCTTTCAGGAATTGATCTACGCCGAGAGCTTAATACTTTATCATTCAACACTTAATTGAAGAATGGAAAATAGTCTATGTTTTTTTCAGATAATGGATCTAGATAGAGAGATGAAGTATTTGTTGAATAAGATGAGAATCTTCAAACCGAAGAAAAAGGATGAACTGAAAAAGTCACTTGACTCTAATGACACTGATGATGCATCAGCAACAGCTACCAATGGAAGTGCTCAAGTTGATGACGGTATAAATGGAGGGAAAACATCTAACGTGAGCAGTTTCTTCTGGAGAAAGTGTGCTAACTTTTCTTTTCATTTTCCACTACTATAAGAGTGCTCTGCCAAAAGTCCTATTTGATCTGCTCTTTATAACTTTCTAGGAAGCTAAGGTCGTTTGTATGCTTCGTATATTTCTAGGAAACAGAGGTCGAAGACGGGTTGAGTGGAAAAGGACAAGAACACGATCCATCTGAACTCTAGAAGTTTAAAAATGTAGGCGTTTTCACTAATAAGTACGCGGTAATTGTTTTCCAATTTACATATTGATTTTGTGACACTTTCCCTAATTTATATTTATTACATCTAAATATTCATTGAAAGAATTTGAATTGGGGTTGTTCTCCGTGAAAACCATTTGGAGCTTTCCGTTTTTGATTTTTTTCTGCTGTTTTACTATTTTTGTTGTGAATTTTCTGGTGAGTAAATTGTTTGAAACTATAATGGCCTTGACTTGCCACAGTTCTACAAGGAACGTGTGAAAATGGTACATTGAGTTAGCATGACCCATACTTGCTAGCAGTGATAAAAGCTGAAGTCTTAAACGGAATGTTGGTCGTCTACCTTTTTTTCCAACGAAACGTCACTTCTTTTCAATCGGATGCAGCCTCATTAAGTGACCACCAATCTCATTCCTGAAATATTCTCTATTTATGTGCCTAATGTGTCATGTTATTAGTCATCCATATTCTTCGACGGTTTACCGAAGTAAATATCTTTTAATTTGACTTATATTACTGCGCGCACAAGATAAATTTGATATTTCCACCCAGATATGAGGAAACCTATAGACAGCAGAATACGAGGATGTTTTTGTGGATATTTTATAACCGGACTGAGGTGCGACGAGTGACTTGTGATACTTGATGTGGGATTGACCACCCACACCGAACAGTCTTCAGGAGTGAAACTCTGTGACTAAACACAGTTGAGTTAATTTGCTGTGCAAAAGCAAGTGGAATTTTCAAAAGACAGTTGGTCATTACTATTGGCCATCGGAAATATTTGTGAATGTTGTCTTGAGTTTCAAGAGAGCGTTGTATATCTGATACACTTCCTTGTAGATCGATATTTTTTAAATTTTTTTCTTTTGTCGTCTTCAGAGCATAAGATGAGGGAAAAGGTTCTTTAACACTCGCTGAAAATTCAAAATATATAAATTCAACTAGAAACTCCTATGGATTTCAATACACAAAATTTCGAGCTGAAATCAGCGGCGCTAATAAGCTTGATCGGCATGGGTCAATGGTTTTCTTTTTATAAACATAAGAGTCATGTTTCTATTACTCTTCGACTACTGCCACGAGATTCATGAAAGAACTTATTTTGGTTTACACACAAAGGTCTTTATTCACAGTTGCGCGTCTTCTCTGTAAATCTACTTCTTCCCTTCATATAATTTGAATATCGTTTCTCAAATGATTGCCCCTGAAGCAGAAGAAGAAGATGAAACGTTATTCGAATAAAGTTCTTTCGATCAACTTCACCCTATCAACTGGATTTCAGTGTTTTTAATGTTTGCTAATGCTGAGACCCAAGATAATACGTTTTCAAAGTATTTGTGAGATGTATATTATTTATGAAAGACATACGGAAGCTGATTGTAATAAGGTCCAATAGTTCAGAACTATACCGCTGAGCGAAAAAAATTGTTAACAAGATGGAAAGCTTCAGAGGTACCAGCTCAAGACTGTATTTGTTAGGAAGCAAGAGTCGCGGAATTATTTCAGGTTCATTATCGTTGCCCTGTGCCTCTATATTGGATCCCATTGCGCTACATAACTGATAGTTCTAAGAGCGTTTCTAAGGGCCTTCGTTTCTCTCATAAGGTATAAATGACCGATTAGACGGACTGCACATAGCTCCTCAAATGTTCGAGCCTTGAAAATTTGCGTCTTTAGGGAATCCATCGTTCCTTTCATGCCAACATAAACATGCCACTTAGCTGCCGAGATTAAAGACTAAATGATTACAAGGAGATTTGGGGAGAAGTTTTTCACAGCGTGAGAAGCCTCCATCGGTTCGTGTATCCTGTTGATTACATTCCATCCTGAAAGGGCTGATAAACATAATGTCGCGTCATAGAAAGGATTTGGATACGTTTGTCCATTTGCTTCTACTCCCAGCAGGTTACAGGAACGTGTGCTCAGGTAGTTCACACGTCGTTGAAGCATTTTCTCAGGATGCTCATTAGACTTGAATTTCCAAGTGATAAGTGTCTATTTCATTCTTACACAATATGGAGACCTTCAAACGGTTAATATTGAAAAGTTATCGGTGAGCCCCATGTAAGGGGAGGTAATATCGATTGACCCTCTCACCTATTATCTGTTTGCGTATGCACAAAATATGTATTATATGCGAAAAAGGAAAATGAACCTAAGCACTTTGGTCAGTTATAGGCTCAAAAACGGTCTTGCCATCCAATGTCGTTAAGAGATGTGCAAATTTTAGCTTCAGTCGGAACTCTCGCTCTTATCTCACCCTATCCTTGATCACCTGCTCGATCCTGATGCGCTCCCGAAGCCTATTTTGCCACCTCTCTTTGCTACGACGCATCGGTCGGTCGGCAACCAACCGTCAACTTTTTGGCGTGGTGGTCAATAACGACATTGAACCCAGTTACCTTCATAGTTATAGGTTATCGCTCATAATCATTATTTACTGCAGCATATCATGTGGCCTGTTTATGAGCTCTTGTACAGCCCGATAGATGTGTTCCGGCGTTGGCAGCCTCATCTGTCGTTCAGACCCTTCGTCTTTAGAAAATGCTCTTGCGGTATTCCAGTCCCCCTGCGTAAAGTAGACGACGACGAACGATTTACACTTCCGTCAAGCGAATTAAATCATCAGATCGGCAGTGTCGTACACTCAGTTGTTCTTGGCTGCTATTTTTGAATTATTGTAGGAAAAAAATTCAGAGTATATATGTTAAAGACAAGAAATCTTTTCAGTAAGCTACTTTATAGAGGTGGTATCCATGTTCCATGGTCAATTCGTTTCTATCCAATATTCCTTACCTGCGTCGTACCATGACGGAAAACAAGGTGAATTTTGTCCAAGTTTTGAACTTTGAGGAGAACTATGAGAACCCTTGAACTGCTTTTGAACTATGACTAATATGTGGCTAGATTAAACTAGGTTGGACTACAGTGAAAATCCTGTTTAACACATCCAGCAAGATATGCGTCCAATAATGCACATGTGCAGGCCTACCATTTTATAGAAGTGTTGGAAATGAATAGGAGAGAGAAACAGCAATTAATTTGTTTTTTACTCAAGCAAATAATCAAAGTACTAAAAAATCAATAGGTAACGAATAATGTCGAAATGTGTCTTTATATTTATTTCATTTAGCTTCTTGGCCCATGCTCCCAATTTACTGTGCGGATGTCAGCACTCCTAGTCTTTGATTCATTTGCTCTAATTCATTCTCCACTAAGGTCTTCTTGCACTTTTCGTGCTATCTCGGTTATTGACAAGGATTTCTCCTTCTTCATAGATCGCGGAAAGTAGCTAGTTCACATAATTTTCTCTCCACTATTTGAGGGAATAGAGCGAAGTTGTTAGATTAGTATGAACGCAATCTAATGCTTCTTCTGCGTTATTCCTCTTTAGATGCCGGGCTTTCCAAGTTACTTGAGCGCTTTCACTTTGTACTGAAAATTGTTTTGTTGTGAGCCGCTGTTAAGTAATGCATAGAAAGATCGTGTAAGGGAATTTGTAGCGATTGTTGAAATGCTACTATCACCCGAGACATGAGCCTGCTCGCATCCGTTTGCTTATCGTCGCAACACACAACGCGAAATTACATATTATGGCTTCACAAAGCTTGTAATGGTCCTCTTCACTATAATATAGTCGGCTAAATACCTCCATGACTCTGTCAAGCAAGCCCAAAATTACAGAATTGATCTCTGAACAAGTTGTTTTCATACAGTCACTGCTTTATATGAGCTTCTCATTGAGTGTTCCACTTAAGTACACAGTAGAAAGCTCACAGGGAGGAATATTATTCACTTTCACGTTGAAATGTCTTTTGTTTGCTTATAAGTATAGAAGATTCTGCTCAAAGAAGAAAATCAAGAATCATAAGTATGCTGTCAAAGTTCTTTTATGCGTACGTTCATGTCATATTGTCGCGAATCTGGTCTAAAATCTCGGTAGACTATGTGACATCTACTGGGCACTGTAAAAATGCATGCTTACAGAGGAGCTAAATGTCATGCATTTATGTATGTAAATGTGTGCACGCCTGTTTGTACGTTCATTTGAACTATGCATTAACACATGTGCTAGCGAGGAATAACAAAATCACGAAGCAGTAGACATTGTTCAGTACTATTTACAAACTGTGATCACATCTGGTAGTCACAAATCACAAATTTCTTGCCAACCCATTAGGAATATTAAGATCCCTCCAAACATAACCGCAATTCAAGGAGATCAAAGGATACGCATACGACAATCAATAAATCCATACTTTAATAGAAAGTACAAACTTTACAGCTAATGAGAAGGCCGTCATGATCGCTTACCACCTTCATTTACGGTCTACTATGCTGCTCTGAAATGTGGCTAGTAATTGTAGTAATCTAACTAAAACATTTCGTAAATGCAGTGGGTTTTTTTGATGAGCTCTCTCTCCTCTTTTTCCGTTGGAAATATGGGCCACTTTTTTCGTGTTGGTATCCGATAGTACATGATATTACGAAAGCCAGCACGAAAACAGTTATCCACATTTTCAGTGAAAAGAGAGAGAGGGTGGGGAGGGAAGAGGGAGAAAGGAAGAGAGACACCTTTGAAGGGAACGCCTAAAACTTATCACCACAAAGCGAAAAACGATAACTGCCGGCGTTGATCAACCCCTCAGGGATGCACCATGCATTCGTCTTCAATTTTTAGCTTAGTTTGAGGTGATTTAACGCATATCTGGTATTTACAATGACATGCGGTGGCGTTCCGCTGTAACGAGTCAGTGCTCTCATCCTCCCAGGTATGTCTGAGACCAGCCTGATACCACATTACCAAGCCCGGAGGTTTGGCTGACTTGGTGAGCCGTGAACGCGAATTCGAACCATCGACCTTGTGCGCGACGCACAACACCTTGAACCATCGCGTCATTCTGAGGACAAATTCCAAATTTCGCGAATGATTCGCCAATCTCTTGACGAGCAGCAAAAAAAGGTTGCCGGTCGGTATATTGCTACCTCCCCCTCTCCTCCCCACCCTTTCTCTCTCTTTCCCTCTTTCTCTTCACTGAAAATGTGGATAACTGTTTTCGTACTGGCTTCCGCAATATCTTGCACTATCGGATACCAACACGGAAAATGTGGCCCATAATTGCAACGCAAAAAGAGGAGAAAGAAAGAGCTTATCAGAAAAATCCATTGCATTTACGAAGTGTTTTAGTTAGAATACTACAATTACTAGCCAGATTTCAAAGCATAAGTATTGGATCGTAAACGGAGGTCGTTAGCGATTATGAGGTCTCTCGCATTACTTGTAAATTTCGTACTTTATATTAGAGTATGGATCTATTGATTGTCGTATACGCATCCTTTGATTTCCTTGAATTGACGTTATGTTTGGAAGGATCTTAATATTGATGAATTGGGCTGGCAAAAAAATTTCCCAGGCATTTTCGTTTTTGTGCACGTTTATCCCGTTTTTTTCAACAAATGATAATAGCAAGTGATTATAAAAGTATTTCCTTCAGTCAGTCGCTTGCTCCCATTTTTCTGGCAATTTCATTCTTTTGCGCCGGTAAGATTTGGTGTCCTGCTTATCTAAGAATTCTTCAATTTGCTTCAACCACCTCATCAACAATCGTTTTTGCTCTTGGGACAGTTTCATATCAGAGTAAATATATAGGTTTTATATATCAAAATAACCACAAGAATCTGCTCTAAACGACAGTAAAGGCAAAACTCAAATGAAGTTCAAATAACAAATACGAAATAAACCCAGTATTGTAGAGTGGTGTGCACAAACATTCGCGTCAGCCGGGATTGCCAGCCAGCCGCACTTGGGTACGCCGATGATACCATTGATCGCATATTTTTGAATCTACCTAATCTAACCTCATGCGTTCCAGAGGAATGGTTTTTTTTAGGATATGTGCACGGCGTTAGAATCAAATTCGATTACGCCATCTAATGGTTGCTAATAACCCAAAGATAATGCTCTGTCCAGTGAGAAATATGCGTGTCTAAAGCCAAAAAATCTCTTCCACTAGCAACGTCAAAAAAAGTTTTTCGAGACCCACCGACATGAGGCTATATTCCTGTATTTCAGCTTTCGAATGATCGCTAACATTCCCATGGAAAGATGCTCTCCAGCGAATAAAATCGGTTTTTTATTTGTCCCCTCCTAATGAAAAAAAGGAAATTTACTTTTGTACAAACCAACATCCCTTCTATAGTCTAAATTAAATATAGAATAACAGCAATTTCGACGTAATTAGCAACCAAACAAAGAGCGAAAAATGCGTTTATAATGACGTTTGAAATAATCACAACTATTCAAGTTTACGTCCGACTATGGAACGGTGCATTTCATCATCATGTGAACCACGATGACTTCTCAACATCCCGTAATCTGTGATAGAAGAAACCTCAATAACGATATGAGTAGCAGAAACAATGCCATTGCTTCCTCTGAAACAAACGCATTTGAAGAGAGCAAGATCCTTACGAAAAAGTCGTACATTAAACTGTCACTGAAAATTTCTGGGCCTTATACTGACTCATATTTCTAACACTTTTTGTTTCGTTTATGAGTCAGTAAGTGCGACTAATCATAGGGTAAATCTGCCCTCTCAATATTGCAAAATTGGGACTCATCATGAAGCAGCACCAGTCAGGGCCCCCGCTCCTGTCCTTCGCGCTGCCTTCCCGCACATACTTTACGGGAAGGCTGTAACAAAACTTGGTTTGGATTGTTGTTAGCTGTGGGACATCGCTGCTACGCATCCCCAACCAGCAATGCGGCGCACCGCATGGCCCACAACCACTCGACCCCACTGGTGAGGAGTCAGGAGCTATGGCGTCGTATATCGCGCGAGTTTATCACTATGCGTTATCACATGTATAATATAGTGAAAATGAGAAAACGCACAAACGTGTATGCACATTCACATACGTAAGCGCATGAAAATATATGCTTCTTCTATAAGCATTCATTTATGCTGAACCGTATCGGTGTCGCGACTTAGGTTATATACCAAATTCGAAGCAATGTTACATATACGTAAGTGTAAAGAGAAGTTTGACGTTTTCTGATGAGCTAACAAGATTTTTCAACGTAAAAAATGAATATTATCTATCCCTGTAAGCTTTCTGCTGTGCCTTCAATTAGAACACTCAATGGAAGGCTCATACTAAGCAGTAACCATATGAAAACAGCTTGTTTCTAATGTAGTTTTGTGATTCTGGGACTTTCTGGCAGAATCTTGGTAAATAGCAAATTAGATTTTAATCAACAGGACCATTCCAAGCTTTGGGAGGGGATAATATGTTATTTGTGCTGTGTCTTGCGACGATAAGCAAACGGGGACGAAATGGCCCATGTCACGGGTGTTCAGCTGCATTCCAACCATTGCTTAAAATTCTCTAGCAAGCTCTTCCTATCCATTATTTACACTCACAAATCACAACAAAAACACTGTTTAGAACAATATGAGATTGTTCTGCTACCATGGGAAGAGCGGCGTTCATAAAAGGATGACAGCAAGGAAGATTAAATTGACTCTCGTGAAGCTCCAATGAGTCTTGTGATATTTGATAATGAATGAATAGCGAGAGTTGTGATCGTGGTGGATGTGGTCCATAGTACTAAATCTTTTTCGGACCCCTGTTTGTTCGCATGGTTGCCCTTCGTGCAGTGTTCTGTCAATGCTCTTTAGGATCACTCGAGTGAAGAGTTTATAGACAACGTACGCCAAGCAGATTGGGCGATAATTGCCTATTTCGTGAAGGTCTTCTCTTTCAACAACAAACACATTCTTGCTGGTTTTCCATTGAATGGGCACCTCGCATTCTGATAGGTAACGAGTGAAGAGCCGAGCCAGGGTGTTGATGAAGACAGGCGGTAGGTTCTTCAAGTGTGCTGACCTAATCCTGTCTGGACCGAGTGTTGTACTGTTCTTCACCAACGATATAGTATGTCGGATTTCAGAACGGAGAACCGGTGGAGCAACTGATTATCCTCCTTCAATTTATATGGCGGTAAGAGGACGCGGCTAGCGAAAAGTTCCGAGTTAATACCGGTGGATGATCTTCTCCATTGCCCTTTGCAGGTTGTAAGCGTCCCATCAGGGCGTTCGAAGTACAATCGTCTTGGTCTTGTAATTGGCGAAGCTTCGCTGGGTTTTGCTCATGCTATTTCCAGCTTTTGCAGGTTCTGCCATGATTGCTGCTCTTCTCTCGTTGTAACCCTATTTTATCGCTTCTCTCAGCGTTTCGCAAGTTCGAACGTGGAGGTTCGGTTGCCTGTAGTTCTTGCGATCTCACGTTGACATATCAGCTCGAGTGTCTGCGGAGACAATCGTCTCTTCGTGGCTTTAGAACTCTCGGCTTTCAAAGGCGCTACCGTGAAGATAGTCGGCGTATTCTTCGTCAATGTTCTCGACAACGGTATCTATCCAAGAGCCAACTAATGATTTTAATACATCCCGATTATGGTAGTTCTGGGACTTCGTTGTTTGAATTTAGTGGCTTTCCCTTCTTTTCGCGAAAAGCGAAACGCTGCGCGAAGGAGGCAACGGTCTGATCCCATGTAGAACTTAGGATCAACAGCGACATCGGTCAGCCAATACCTTCGATCAACTAAGATGGTCTATTTCGTTATAGTACTCTCTATTGGAAGACTGCCAAGTCCATCACTGAGAGTGAGGTTTTTGGAATTGTGAGTTACCGTGGATGGTTTGGGTTGTCATGATATACTCAGATAGCTTCTCACCCTGTTCATTCCATTCTAATCCGTGGGTACTAGTGTGGCATTCCTCAGAAGTTCTTCTAGATCCAGTCTTCGCGTTAAAATCTCCAACAATGACCTTGAAGAATGTATGGTCTTCTCTGAAGAACTTTTCGTGGTCCATATAGAACGCTTCGACTTCGTCTTCCTCAGAGCTTGATGTTGGTGCGTGAACAACAAATATGGTCAAAGCCGGCATTGAACCACATCGTTTCAACCGTAATCGCCCAATACGGGTTGTTAGATGTTCGAATGAATCGATGTTCACGATCAAACTCGATTTGACGAGGGCGCCAACACCGTCGACACCTCTGCGATCGTATGTTCCAGGGAACAGTTCTTTCTCCGTTGTCATAAACTGCGTGAGAAGGGTGGCGTATTCTCGTCTTAGCAAGGCCAGTGACGTCGTAACTCATCCCTCTTGCTTGAATCAATAGATGTTGTATAGCGAATTCGTGAGCAAGTGTTCGTGCATCATAGGTACAGATTGTCATCTTAGTCCTTTTCCAATTTGGCAGCCTAGTTCCGCCCTAAGATCTTAGCAGCCCCTCCGTTTTCCTCCTACCCAGCGTTGCCGTAACAGGGGCTCTTTCGGGATCAGGGGATTGAGGCCCATATTTCTTACCGTTTTTGGCAATTTGATACCAAACGTATAGCTTGCTAGGCTCTAAACATGGGGACTGGATACTCACGAATAGCTTGTCAGTCTCTCTGGGAGGGCGGGAGGAGCTTACTTGTTGGAGACAACCCTTAACCGCCTTTCAGGTACTTTCCAGCCGCTTGGTTGCAGGCTTTTGGTCAACTTGACACGTAGAAATAAAGTTTTGTCAGATCGGTGCTGCAGAAGCAGGGAGCTTATCCTCTAAATATACCTACGTCTCTGGGAAGCACGTAGTCGGTTTTAGCTCGCGTTTGTTCTCCAATCCACCACCTGGGAGTGCGCCATGTGCCATCGCGACTAATCGGGCGGGATCCCTCAGAGACGGAGGTCCGTAGTTTTCCCACTTTAAAACGGCTGGATAAAAAAAATTCTTGCCTCTAACATATATATCGTACATCTGTTAGCTGGTTGCTGACAGAATGATACGTTGTAGCGTAGAGTGATTTCAAAACAGGCTTCAGTAGTACATCGCGGTAGAGCACGTGCACCCGGATATGTTGAAATGAAGTTCATGTCCCACTTGCCGCTAAAGTTCTGCACATCACTTAACACCATTGAATGGGAAGATAGTTTTGAACCTCTTACTGACTGAAGTGCTTATGCTCACATCAGTTCCCTTTTCTACATATAAAACCTATTTTGCACACATGCAAACAGATAATAGATAAAAGCGTCAGTCAATATTACCTCATTCTACATGGGCTTAACGGATAACTTTTCAATACAAGCCGTCTTTCAGATTTTCATATTGTGTAAAAATGAAATAGACACTTATCACTCTGCGATTCAAAATCTACTGAGTGATTTAAAAAATTGCTTCTGGTAACGTTTATTTGGGCAAACGCCTGTCATCTGCTGGGTTCAGAAGCAAGGTCAAGCATAAACAAATCCTTACTGAGATGCGCCATTATGTTTATTAACCTTTCAGAACGAAATATATATCCATTTGTATACGCAAGCATTCAAAAGCCTTTCAAGCTCAGAGAAACTTTTCTTCATAACTCTTACTAGTCTTTCATTATTATTTGAGCCAACATGTCATGTGGTCTGGTAAGGGCTCTTGTACAGCCCGAGACCTCAAAAGCATAAATCTTGGCATGTTTGACTTATCACCGCTTATATGGGATCATGGATGAGATGAGAAATTAGATTTTTTTCCCCTAATAGATGAGAGTCTTCCAAAACTTGTAGATTTGAGGGGCTGTTATGATCCAGTTAAAGTTGGTATGTTGAGATGGTAGTATAACCTCGCAGAGGCCGTACAACCGGTAATTGGACTCTCTTAGATAAACGGAAGCTTTCAGCAGGTTCCTATTATATGGCGGTAGGAGATCCAATATGTGGCTCGGAGCAACAATTTTGAAGCTACCATTATTTGTCGACTGTTCTTCGAAGCAAAGATTAGGTTGATAAGAAAATTTTCATCTTTTGGATGGGAATGTCGTTTTTCGCTTTAATCGTGTGTGTTTTTCATATCATTTGGAAGGTCTACTTGAGCATCCATTGATATATAATTTATGTATATCTACTGCGCAATGGAATTGTGCAGGGATCAAAAACGCTTCTTGATGCTTTACGAGTACATATTTGGTTCAAATGCTGCTAATGCTGCTTATTTGAAGATTACAAAATATATGACAATTATGTTTGATGTGTACCACCTGCCGTCCTATTGATTGTCGCATGACTCGATCGGGTTCTAACAACACTTCCATTTTTCCCTATCGCGTGCTAGAGTAGCCCAGTGCGTTCTCCTTCCTCTAGGGATCGGCTGAGCATTGTGTCTTTCTTCTAGGGCTTTCGTGAAGAAATGGGACCAACGGATAGCTGGTCTTCCTGTAGAGCGCTTGTTGTCCCGAGGAATCCAACCGGTAACGGCTCTCGTCCACCAGTTTTCGTTGAAGCGCATTACGTGTCCGGCCCATTTATTTTCGCTAGCCTAGCGTGCCGAACGTCATCTTTGATATTCGATCGCTGACATATGTCAGAACTTGGCATCCTTTTTCTCATTTGCGAGATACGGAATACTACTAACATCGACCGTTCGACTGCGCTTCCAGTGATGCCTTATAATATTAAAATAGACATAGTTTATGCAGCCTGGTTCTACGTTTTAAATTTTCAAAGTAATGTAACGATGCAATGATTACAAGTTGTAAGTCTACAGCAGTTATGACTGTCACAGAAAGTACTAGTACTGATTCGTCTACGGCTTTCCTAAATTTCACAATATTTATACTGTAGGTTATAAGGTTAATAACTTCCAACCACATTTAGTTACTTCTATTGATGAGACAATCTCTTCCAGTCTCATTTATGGACTATACAGAATGGTTCGTCGCCTTAAAGTAGAGAAGGCAGAACGCCAAAAAGCCGAAACTGAAGCGGCTCTGGAAGTCGAAGAAGGTGGAGTAATTCGTTATCGTCGCCGCCTATGGCTATCACTGAATAGTCTGTTATGGTGATGAATTTTATTTAGTACTCCATGCTCAAGTCATTGTGTTCCAAATCCTTTCAAATATTTAGAAGCGCATACAGGAAAACGAGTTTCCTGGTATAGATGTCTGATCTTAGAGTGTGATGTAGCTATATAACCTAATTTAAGAAGAGTTTGAAAACACTGATAAGAATCTTTCCTTCGCGTGTTTTATTGCACCCACGCTCAAATTTCATTAGATTTTTATATTGTATTTGAGCCAACATGCCATGTGGTCTGGTAAGGGTTCTTATACAGCTCAATACACGTGTTTCGTCCTTACAGACTCGTCAGTCGGGCAGAACCCGTCGTCTTTCGATCTTTTTATTAGTCAATTCTCTCGGGATCGTGCTCTTCCTGTAGAAAGATATCGAAAACGGACGTTTCACACTCTATATCAAGCGACATTTTCACTTATCAAAAAGTGTTGCACACTCTATTGCTCTTTGGCTGGTATTTTTATCATATTATACCTTTCTTTCGAATGTTTTATTGGGAACACGCTCAAATTTCAATAGATCCTTTCATCAAATGAAAATAAAAATCTTGCCTGACCTAGAGTGTAAAACGTTCGTCCTCGATATCTCTCTACAGGGAGAGCAGGCTCCCGAGAGAACTGACTAATAAAAAGATCGAAAGACGACGGATTCTGCCTGGCTGACGAGTCTGTAAGGATGAAAGACGTGCATCGAGCTGTAGAAGAGTCCTTACCAGACCACATGACATGTTGGCTGAAATAATAATGAAACCATCTACTAATAAGAATCATTATTATGTGCAAGAAACCATGTAGAGACTGTGAAGACAAAACGAAGCAGAAGACGAGTTTTACTCATCAAGAAGAAACTCGAGGCTCTATTGTCACCCTTCACAAGCGCGAGTAATTAATATCTTGCTATGGTACCTCAAAACTGAGATATCAAATCTTTTTGAGAACTTGGAACTGCACCGGATTGTGCCTGTCGCGTCAATGCAGACGCATAGGAGGCCATTGCGAGTGTCATGTAGAATGTGCCCTAATCTCACTTTTAAGAGGAGATGAACAACAGCAAGGTGACAGAGTCGGGTTAGCAAAAAAATTTCTTTCAACAGAAAACTGTGTCGTTTAGGTGAGCTCAAAATGATTATGGACAATGAGCCCATATGTCAGCATTAATACTGTTTCTTTGTGGTTCAAAAATTACTTTGGTCACACAACGTCATCAACATCTATTCCATGGGAAAACTTTACCAAAAGCCTAGGAATAGCTGTTGAGTGGCAAATCCATCATGCAGATATTCATAGCTTTAAGTAGCAATAAATGCTATCACTTTTGTTACTGTAGTCTGATGATATTGTGAAAACGAGGAAATCTCAAAAATTATTCTATTCGAAAGAAGTGCGATCCAAAACGCACAATTATGACATACTGATGATATTTATAAAGTTTCGAAGTCTGAACCAGTATATACAGTACTTCTAAAGAACAATTCCTGAACTCTGATGAAGCGTAACGCATTTTTTCGAATTTGAAAGAAACATTAATCGCTTTTGCTAAGTTCATTATAGTTTTGTAATGATAAAGTATAATATACAATAGGAAACTAGAGTTTTTGAAAGGAAGATTTTCTCACACAAGATTTGGGTGGCAGAACTTATCAATTCTATTCATATATCCTGATGCTGAATTATGGAATCCAGTCGAAATCAACAGCAGGAGGGATGATATTTATGAATCAACACTTAGCCATTATACGGCAATAAAAGAGCATTCGACCTCTTTTGCAGGAAAAGAATTTTTCATAAAAGTGTTAGTAGTCACTCGAAAGCTTGAATCTCTGGCTGGCGCGGTAGGTGGCCGGCTTTTGAAAAGTTTTTTACGCGTTTTCTCGCAAGACAGAGCTCTTTCTTAAAGCAACTGGTAATCACTCAATAGCGCAGGATGTAGGAACTCCAACTATGTAATCATTTATTGGGAAAGACCGTTTTTGCGCAGTGCACCAGGGAAAATAAAATTGATTTACATATAGCAAGCGTTCTTTGGTCAATTCACGCACGAGCTGTGGGGTGGAAGGTGAGCGGGACTGGCGCGATTATAGATCGAAGCGCCTATGTGAAGTGCGATTTTTGTTATTTGATTAGGAATTTCTCTGCTCTAAAATAAGCTTCAGATTGAACGCCTAACTGTGATTTTAAAAGAATTTCTCTACACGTTCATATGGTTTTCGCACCTCCAGCTTTCAGTCGCGTGGCCGATGTAAATCATAGTGTTATTTTGAGTTTTACAGCGATATTAAAGATTATTTTGAAAAAACTGATAACGTCTTGCGCTAGCCAGAGATTTAAGCTTTTGAGTGATTACTAATACTCTTACGAAAAGTTCCTGCACAGCGAAAGGGGTGGAGACTTTATTCGTCGCAATTCAATGGAATACCTATCAGTACTCTTCATGAAATTGATGAGAATATTTCCAACTATAAGCCTCGAAGCAATGAATATTAATGTATGTTTTTGGAAAGACATGGAATTTTAAGCAAAAATAAATGGAAACTCAGGTCGTATCAGCAGAACGAGCACTCATCGTCGAAACCGAACATATCGAACTGGGGAACAACAACGATCTGTTGTTCGAAATAAGTGATATTGCTGCAGTGAAGCGAAAGCTCAAAGGAGAGCTACAGGCAATGCAAGAGAATGACCAGTAGCGCGGTCAGATTGCAGACTGCAGAAACTTCGATGAGACTATCAGACAAATGCACAATACCTTCACAATGAGTCAGATTCTAATTAGCTCTTTGAGAATACCTGTTTTACACATCATGCACGCTAACTTGAAAACTCTTCTTTGCTGTACAGACTCTTTTACTGCACTCTTAGCGAACATTCCATAATTAAAAAAACGTCATTTCTAACACCATAAGTTGTTATTTCATTGCACTTTTAACACATTGTGTATGGTATCTGAGTTCTGTGTGCACCAAAACATGCGAAGATATATAGAAAATTATGGAGTATCGAAGTATTCCAAAAATCTACAAACATGTTGACTAAACAGAGTAACAAAGAGAAGACACTAAATTACTCAAAACATTTTTGTAAGTCAAACTGAGCAAAACTTCTGCAAGAATAAGTGACCTCGACGAGATAGAAAAGAACGCGACATTTAAATTCCAACAGATCCTCAATCTCCACTTAGAGACTTCTCCACAGGCTCCTGTCGACGTTGCACGCATGGTTCCAGAGCTTCGTCAGGAACAAAGGATAGCATGCACACGAAACGTATTCACGAAAGCCTTGCAATTCAGATCGAGCAGATGAAGATAGAGAGTACTTCACAAACCTACAAGTTGGCACATCGGAGCGAAAGAAAAAAGATTGTCTTGGCGAAGCTAAAGCAACTGCACTGAACAACGGAAAGAAAGTCATCTATCAGTTGGAGTAGCGGATTTGTGATCATGGATGGAAACTGAATGGAGAACGAGAACGAAAAATCTGAAAAATGGCAGAATGTCAGATATCAAGCGTGAACACTTCAGCTATTGCTACGAAAAAAATCGTCGCTGATTGTGGTTGAGGATATAAAAAGGAAGATGTAGGAGCTTCAATTGCTCAATGTCATCATACCGTTAATCACTGCTTATTTAAAGGCATTAGAACAAACATGGATACTAATATGCAATGATTTAAAAAGTAAGTTTAAATAGAAAAGGAGCCTATTTTCTACAAGACGTCACCAGGAAACCGGCAAAGTTTGACGTAAGTCCGAAAGCAACTTTAAATCGGTTGGTTTCCCGCTGGAGAAAAAGGTGAAGAGCCAAGAACGACTATTGAAACATTTGGCAAACTGAAGTACAAACTAAATGTATTTTAAAGACTCTTTGAGAGTCGGACCCTTTATGAAGTAACCACTTTTGACTAACTCATAATCGAAGAGCAAAGGGGATACATATTCTCAAATTTCATTCCACACATAGTGGACTCACTACTTGTAAAAATAGGAAGCTCAGCCGGTTAGAAGCCTTCTATTATTTCCTAACCAAAATTTGATTCACCATCATGTCCCGTCTTGTACTTACTTTCTAAAGCTTATAAGTTGGTACACACTGATGATCTTGCGTCTATGAATCCATCAAAATTCAAACTTAGACCCATCGTCAGCTGTGTAGACTGGCCAACGGATAGAACAACGTGATTTATAAACTTAACGCTAGCCCAACTACTGAAACACATTCCATCCCAATTCGCAATACTCAAATGTTCCTAGACTGTTTACATGACGTGTCTTCGAAGAACGCTTATGTAATGGAATGTTTCGACATGACCGTTCTTTATACAAATGTCCAATGAGTTCGCAATGCAAGCCATCTACGAGCTTCCAACAGAGCACGAAAGAGTCTCAAACATGTATGGTTTTTCCATTCGATAGGTCATGGCTCTTTTGAAAGAATGCCTTAACTGCTCACTATTCAGATGGTCTGGGAATATTTCGCATCTACGAGAGGGCTGACAATCTGACAACGACTAGTTCCAACCCTTACTATAGCCTTTACGTCTAATGTGTAGGCCCGAGTAATCAATTTCCGCTCTTTCTTTACTGTGAGTAAGATGATTGCTTTGTCGTCTACTCTACATAAGAGAATATGAATAGACGTTTTGAGTTGTTAATTAGCCAATTAGAGTGCATAAAGTACACCCGTGTGAAACTGAAAGTAAACTGAATTCCATTTTTAAACGTTAAAGTCAATCGATTCGAAAACTCCCAGCAAAATGCTACCACAAGCTATGCAGCAAGAACATCTTGGTTCATTATCTCTCTTCTCATCCGTCACACACAAAACGTGCATTGTGAAAAACATGCTTCGAACAGCTATCAATGCGTACATAGAAAAAGAACATAAGTTATAATTCCTAACATAGCGTGAACATTTGACATCTCTAATGGCTACGATACGACAGGAGCTCCTCAGGTTAGATTTAGAGGAAATTTGGCGCTTCTGAATAAAATCTAGCGAGAAAAAAATTCCATTCAACCTGCCCTTTATTTTCAATGAAGTAAGTACAGCTATTAATCGTTGTCTGAAAAGGGCACTTTGGATAATTCGGTAGCAGTAGTAGAGAAACCCTGGAATACGCTAAAGCACCAATTAGTCCGCAGCCGACTGTATGACCGCATCCATAAAGCCAAATACAGCCAAGTCTGTTTAAACGGCATGCATGCCGGAATGAACACATTGACGAAACGGGTAGACCGCTCTGCGTCTGTGTAAAAGAATACCCACGCTGGGAACGTTACTCCGACCCCAAGACTCCACTAGGCACGCATAGGGAGCAAAAGCATAAAGTAACAGATTTTACTGTTGAATTTACGATGCTTGTATAGGATTCAAGAACAGCAGCGCGTGAAAGTTCAGAAGCTTTTTGGGCAAAGTGTGGTGTCTCGTACTGATGCATGATCTCGCACCCTACCTCAGACTAATCTCCACAGCCTGAGTCAGGCACAGCCTCACTTATTCATTGACTCTAAGCGGCCGGTCTTCAATGAATATTTGGGAGACCTAAAACATCTAATCGGTGTGTTTCAAAGTGAAGGTTTCCATACGCGATACGAAATTCGTTTTTCATGACTTTTGCTCAGGTTATGGAGGTTTTTGACTGAACGAGTTGCGGATCAATTTGACCTTTCCAGGCTCTGAAGAAGGAGGGACTCACCGAAACGTTAACCAAAGCACGATTACCCCTTTGCTTTTTGTGCTGCATTACTACACTGTAATTCTGTAGTGCAACATTGACATTCAATGAGTACTGTTCTTAACACCTTAGAACTGCTTGACAGAAGAAACTAGTGATTTACTCCAACTAAGCCGAGGTTAATAGATAGTTGGTCCTGGTAATTATTTCTGAATCTAGGTTATTGAGTAGCTTTTCTTATCTGGATGCAAGCGTTAGTGATTCATAGAACAATAACGTTGTAGTGATTTCCATTTATCTTCATGATCAGTCATTGTCAAAGCAACTTAATTGCATGACTGAATCAATTTTATACCTTCTTTTTGAGTGGTTCTTTGGATCACACTCAAATTCCAATGTGCCTGATAGTTATTTCTAAGCCATGCATGAGTCTGTTATGGGCACTTATCCTGTGTTATACACGTGTTTCGGCCCTGTACAGCCTTGTCATTAGCACGGTTTTCATCTTAGTCAATCTCTCATGCACGGCTCAACGGTAAATATCATGTGTAATGAAGTTTGAGCGAGTTTTAAACAGACACTCGCAACGAAAGATATGATATATTTGTGGATACCAGTCAAGAGCAATCGAGTTTGCAACATTGCTCATTCAATAATATTTTCACTTAAGGGTGCGTGTAAAGAGTAGGCTTTTGTCTCCTCTATGTGGGAGGGTTGAATGCACATTGAGGAACATTGATCAACGCGGACGGGGCCATTTTCGGCTGGCGGGCAGTTCGGACGGCTACGAAGAAAGGCCGCCAGCGCCTGCTCCTACGCTAATGTGGTGGTTTTCCAATGAAATTTACACTTTTTTTCGTCAATAATTGAACGTTTTGTGTCAGTAAATTGTTAAATGTGATAGAACAGACTTCGAAGTGGTCAAATCCGCTGGAAATAATGTAATTGCTTGATTCATAGTCCACACTTCAAAAGGTAAAACCAAGTATTCATGAAAAAACTATATTCAGAAGCCTTGCAATCATTTTTGAGCCACGCATGTCAGTGGTCTGTTAAAGGAGGGCTGACTTATAGAGCCCGAAACACGTGTTTCGATCTTGCAATCTCGTCAGTCGGGCAGTTACCCTTTCTCATCTTTTACTAATCTCTGTGGGTGCTCCAGTCCCCACAATAAGAGTTAGCGACGACGTACGATTTACACTATATGTTCAGTGAAAAACTCAATGAACACAAAATGTTGTACACTCGATTTCTCGTGGCTAGTATATTCAATATATCATAACTTTCATTTCGAGTGTTTTCTTAAGACCACAGCTCAGAATTCAATATGCCTTGCAATCATTTTTGATCCACGCATGTCAGTGGTCTGTTAAAGGAGGGCTGACTTATAGAACCCAACGAGACGAGAAAGGGTAACTGCCCGACTGACGAGATCGCAAGATCGAAACACGTGTATCGGGCTCTATAAGTTAGCCCTCCTTTAACAGACCACTGACATGCGTGGCTTAAAATTGATTTCAAGGCATATTGAATTTTAACCTTTGTTCTTAAGAAAACACTCGAAAAGAAAGCTATGATATATATTCAGAAGCTTTATCGAACATTTTTGTGATATTTCATCTATACTTATCCACAAATCAGTCAAATTCATCATACAGTTCAATGCATAAAGTACATAAAATTTATCAAACTAAAAAAATTGGAAAGCAATGAACAGTTTGTCAAAAATAGCTCTGTTTGTTGCATGCTATCCACTTCATCGAGAATCCTTAATATTTTTTTGATTATTAGTGCAGTTCAGATCCCCATTTTCCAGATCAATACGTAACTTCGTTCGAATTCTCTATCATAGCTATGGTATGTCAAGAAGTGATGGAGGGATACGGTTTCATCCCGTTATCTCCACCCTGCTTAAGCCCTCTGCTAAAAACGTGGTTTTCTTTTCTAAAACGTTTTGGCAGATATTTAATAGCTAGAATTAAGTGAATTTGTACGTTGTATTCTATTCCTTAAGTGGCCGATTTCTTCGCTGTAACAGCCGAAGAATTTTCTTGCAAATTCAAGCATTCTTCGATGGATAAAGGTTTAGCAAAAGCAGCCAATAATCATTAAACAGAACTTAACAATTTTATGTGTCCTTGGTTTTTGAAAAGGACTTCCTAGAATGCTGTGACAGTCAACAGATAATTACATTTCGAAAATTTGAATCATTTTCGATGTCCGCATCCTGTTTCGACCTCTTGAGAAAAACGGTTCTTCGCTTTTTTTTCAGAGGTATAATAGCCATTCAATAGTTGAAATTTGAGTAATTTTGATGGTGTAACTTATTTTTATAATAGATTACATAATGCGCTTTAAAAGTAAAAATTAAACTACCTTCGAGTTCAAGCTTTCCCACTGAAGAAAGCTTTTTCGCCAAACTTTTAGCAATATTTCGAAACCTTAAATTTCAACGATTTTCGCAACAGCTTTGCTTTTAAAAAAATTTTTATTGTGCTGTAGCAGTCGAAAGAAGACACAGTTAGTTGATGCGATGCTGAAGGCACTGTGGCTGGAGACCAATGTCGAGAAATCCCCCTCCCCCTTTGAAGGTTGAAAAGCAGTTTTCTTTTGACTGTCACACCTCTCTAAGGAGTTTTCTCTGAAATTAAGCTACGTCTTCAAAATCGCTGAGATTTACACATCGAGTAATTAATGACTGCATATAGAACAAATTCTATCCGGTAAAATGCCTTTGAATGTGAAGCAAAATTTTATCTCGACTGTTACAACACAAAAAGCTAGTCATTTGACAAACATAATACACCATTTATATTCATTCGATTTGATCTGTCAAATAAATACTAATGCTCTAATGGAAAGGGTCTTTTCTAGAAAAAACCAGAGCCTCATGAGCACAATTCTCAAAATGCGATTGAACGTACAGAAATTGCTTCCAAAAGTAAGGATATTGAAGACAGTTGGACATTGTTCATTTTAGAATTAGGTATACAAAAGTTCTATCAATGATGATTTATGTTTTATTAATATAAGAATTTGAATCAGCCAGATAATCGCAACAATTCCTCCATGAATTAATAAAACTGCACTGTCATGCATAACGTAATGTTTTGCTTATAGAAGTATTGTAGAATTGTTGTCAAACAACAAGCTCAAGGTTAGCGCCAGAGTTTTATGACCTATCAATTGACTGCAAAAACATCAAGATAGTAGGAGAAATTGTTCAAGAAGGTAAAAAACTCTTCTTATTTGCGAGGATGTCTTTTTTTGAGAAAGGCAAAATCTTGTGAAGCATTAGCGTTAATCTTGCTATAATCGTGCACACAGAAGTATCATCAGTAATATTGCATTGTTTTTTGATGATGATTTTCCTTTGAGAACTTAGTCAACCACAAATTTGTATTGAAGCACGCACCACTCTTCGTAACCATCCGAGTCGTGCGCCCAGCTGAGGGTCATAATGACCCTCATCGTCCGCAAAGGGATATGTGTGTTTATTTATTTATTTATTTATCCATCTTTATTTAAACAGTAGAGTGATGGCTCTTAATTGATTATCGGGGAGCCCATATTAGAAATAAAGACTACAGCAGAGACTAGGGCCAGTTGTTGTCGCATTGCTAACCAACCTCATGTGTGCAAAATAATTCCTTGACCATTTCAAGATTGACCAGTTTAGCCCTCCCCCCCTCCTCCTCACTCCACCTCCCTCTTCACCAAGTCATATTCGCGCTCATAGCTCTTTTGTGCTTCGTGAGGAGCTTGGGGATGGCCTGCATGGTGGAGTCATGCGGCACGTTTGTATAAGAATTGATCACTTCGAAAGGCGCCTTGAGTACGCGATGTTGAGAGCGAGTTACGCAGACGACTCAAGATCATTCTGGTGTCTACGAGATGTTGGATTGTGTCTTGGTAACTGGATTAGACATAGGGTTCTATGTTACGTTATTCTATTTGCCCTCCCCTCTACACGGCTGATGACTGGTCTAACCTCAAACTGTGGGGATCGGTGAACGCATGATGATCACTGTATGTTGATTTTTGTTCGATAAAAATGAGGCGTTCCATATTAATAGATCAATTGTGAGTCGCAAAATAAGTGATGGCTCTAAATCGACCAAGCTTGTCATTTTGACCCATTCCCTGTTCAACTCCTGGAGATACCTTCCAACCTCCTTTTCAGATGACAGACTATAAATGTAAGTATTGCCGAAGAGTTTTCCGCCATTGTGGAATATTACTAATAATGCACTCTATCCACTCACTGCTTGTTTGGTAGCTTTTGGTTATATTAGATTTCTGACGTGTAGCATGTTACTTTTTCGCGATATTCAATTTGAAACTATCCTTCTTCACACTTCGGTGCTCAAAAATCTCGAGAATTTCTTTCGATAGATGTGAAAGTCTATTTTTCATTCACCCGTTAGGATCTTGTTGTTTAATGAGTGCTTGGTGAAAATCTTTTTGTTGCTCGTGCTTACTGAATGTGTCGAACCTAGTTTTGTAACGGAATCGATCTTAAAGTTTGTGCAATATGCATACGATCCTATGCAAAGTCTCATCAACAAAGAGTTGCGCCGGTGAGGTAACTTGAGAGAAATTCGAACAGTGAGCATGCGCTGTGAGGAAGAAGTTATGCTTACTAACACTGTGATCATTGACTTACTCAGAACGTTGTCCTGAAAATTTGGTAAACAGCGTTTCAGTGCTTTACTGCGGTTGATTGCCGTAATAAGCTATGTATAATGTACGATTTCAAGTTTCAATCATAGGGTTACTTTCACTCACAATCCTGCTTCAGAAGTGATCCACTAAGCATTGAAAACAACAATGTCGCTTCGACTCGTATTTCTTCAGCTGACCATCACCTTGTCTTCTTTTCATTGTAAGAGATTAACGCAGTAGTCACATCTCGATGTTCGATGACTCTCATTTGCCGGGTCGCATAATTTGTGTAGTCCTCCATCATGTGAGGCGTTCGAGGCATCTTGACATACAGTGTTGTTATATTGTTTGACTAATTCAGAAAATTTTTTGTTTTGGTGACGGGATTTCTCTTAGTAGTCGGTAATATTCTGCTGGCATATTACGCAAGAACTTTCAGGACCGACTACATATTGACCTTGAAATTGATTGAATACTCAGTAAGAGCAATTATCGAATTCAAATCAGTTCAAAATGGCGGACGTTGTGCAAAGTTGAATTTAATATCTTCCACATTAACAGCATTGCATCTTTTTGCAAGAAATCCCAAGACCGACTATCTACTAACCTCGGCATAGTTTGAATAAATATCTTCTTCTGTTTAGCCCCTCCGAGGTGTTATTGATATTATTTATTGAATATCAGCAAAGCATATAACAATACAGTTAATAATGCAGCATGAATATTACAACAGTCGTGGTGGCTTACGTTTCGGCAAGGTTCGCCATCTTCAGAGCCTGGAAAGGTCAAATTGATTCGCCAATTATTAAATCAAAGGCCTTGATAACCCTAACAGAAAACGTAAGAGATAAAATTTGGGTCGCATAGGATTTATTGGTCCTGAGATTTATTGCAAACTGTTCCAGCCAAATATTTCCGACTAGTGAAAGAGACCCTGTCACTAAGACAAAAGATCGTCTTAGCTAGACAAACAATTATTTTCCTCCGTCGCGGCCTAAAACACCGAATCGTTCCCAACTTCATCAGGCGAAAACGACATCATGAGCTATGCGGGCGACCAGAAGACGATCAACGAGCTTTGAGCATCGAATTAGGACTCTTACGAGAAGCACTTTGCTTTGAACAAGATCTAATGTATTCTCATTTGAAGAAGTGTGAGCCGAAAGAATTTTATTGTGTTCAATATTTAGAGGACCGCCTTTGGAGGAGAATCAAGGGTGGGTCAATTTTGATTTGCGAATCTACTAGGTCAAATGTTAAAGTAACCTTATGCAGAAAATTT
The DNA here is from genome assembly GCA_019055375.1 of Parelaphostrongylus tenuis. Lineage (NCBI taxonomy): Eukaryota > Metazoa > Nematoda > Chromadorea > Rhabditida > Metastrongylidae > Parelaphostrongylus > Parelaphostrongylus tenuis. Next base: position 91,492 of record JAHQIW010001680.1, read on the forward strand.
GAAAAACTTTTTGAGCAATTGCATAGGCAAACTTCAACAAAACACTATGACACCGTTAACGAAAGCCCTAAGAGTCTAACTAACATCAATAATGTGCCGGAAACATCAAGATTCACCGTGTTAGGAGGCATGACTCTCCCCGATAGTGCGAGCTCGCTCTTAGAAACGGGCCCAAGTTTTTCACCAGCGCAATCCATTTCTAAGGAAACCCTGTGTAGTGTCGCGTGCAATTTGCAAGACTTTCAAGATGGGCTCCGCTATAAAGCTAGACTAGAACCACCCAATGGGCGCGAACAGCAGGAAAATGTAGGGGCATTGCCTACACCGCCTTTTCCTCGAGCGTTCTTTACACAACAAGGCCCTAATAATGAAGTGGATATCAATTTTCGCATATTTTCGAACGAAACTCTTAGAATCCTTATTCACTATCGCGCAAAAAAGCTTAGCTCCAACCTAACATCAACGCAGAAAAACGATATACGACAGATACGGGAGCTAATAAAGTCCAAAACTACTCGACTATCAGTTAGTGATAAGGGAGGAGTGTTCGTGGTAATTCCCCATAATTTGGATGTTGAGATAACGAAAAAGTACCTAGAGGACACTATACTCTATCGTCCATCATCCAATAAGGAATTTCAAAAACAATATCGGAAGTTGAATAGTGAATGGGTAAAAATAGCAAGTTCGGCTATTTAAAATCTTCCGTTATTTCTCAACTAAAACCTAATCCTCCATCATGCCCCGTCTTGTACTTACTTATTAAGACTCATAAGTTGGTATGTACTGATGATCTTGCGTCTACTGATCCAACAAAATTCAAAGTTAGACCCATCATTAGCTGTGTGGACGGGCCAACGGATAGAATAACGTGGTTTTTAAACTTAATACTAGTCCAACTACTAAAACACATTCCAGCCCATCTTACCAATACCCAAATGTTCTTGAATCGTCTACGTAACGCGTCTCCCAACAACGCGCACGTAATGGAATCGTTCGACGTAATCGCTCTTTATACAAACGTGTCGAATAGTCCGCAATGCAAGCCATATGCGAGCATCTAACGGAACACGAACGCACTACGAACATGTATGGCTTCTCCATTCGGCAGGTCATGGCACTCTTAAAAGAGTGCCTAAGCTGCTCATTCTTTAGATGGTCTGGGAATTATTTGCGCAGATCAGATGGCTGGCAATAGGACAACGACTAGCTCCAACCCCTGCTATCGCTTTTATGTCTAAAGTAGAGGCATCAATATTCGATCTCCGGCCGTTACTCTACTGAATGTATATAGATGATTGTTTTGTCGTCTGCTCAACGCAAGAGGAGATGGTCAAATGTTTTGAGTTGTTAACTAACGTGTCAGAGTACATAACGTTCACCCGTGAGAAACCTAAGGCAAATTGGCTTCCATTTCTAAACGTTTAAGTTAACCTCTCTAAAAACTCCTACAACACAAAGTGGTGTCGTAAACCAAGCAACAAAACATCCTGGTTCACTACCTATCTGCTCATCCCTCGCACACAAAATGCGCACTTATGAAAAACATGTCTCGAACAGCTGCTAATGTGTGCACAGGAAAAGAACACAAGGTAGAGTCTCTGAGCTTGGCGCGAAAAATAGCCAGTTCTAATGGTTACAACACGATAGGTGCTTCTCGGGTTAATTTTAGAGGAAATTCGGCGCCCCTATACGGAAGGTCTAGCGAGGATAAAGTTCCATTCATCCTGCCTTTTATTTCCAACGAAGTGAGTGCAGCCATTAACGCTGCTTAAAAAGAGCAGGTTTAGATAATTCGGTAGCAGTAATCGGGATACCACCAAAAACACTAAAACGCCAATTAGTCCGCGGGCGACTGTATGATCGTCTCTGCGAAACCAACGACTTTTAAGTTTGCCCAAACGCCAGAGACGGCGACTGCATGAGGTCGAGTACAACTTACGTGATCTCTTGCGAGGCATGCGGGGATGAATATATTGGCGAAACGGGTAGACCACTCTGCATCCGCGTAAAAGAGCACCTAGTTGGGAAACGTAACTCCCACCCAAAAACCCCACTAGGCACGCATAAGGAACAGGAGCATAAAGGAGCAGATTTTGAAGTTAAATTCACAGTCCTTGCACAAGAATCGAAAACATCTACGCGTAAAATTTGGAAGCCTTTTGGATACATAGCAAAGGCTCAAAAATGAACGGCAAAGAGGGATGCCTCGTAATACTAGAACATACCTCAGGCTAATATTCCCGACCTGAGCCCGGCACAGTCCCACATTAGCACAGACTCCAAGTGGCAGGTTTTCAATGATTGATTGAGAGACCCAAAACGTCTAAGCGATGAGTGTTTTTTTAATGAAATTTTTTTATGCGACCCAAAAATTCATCTCTTACCTTTTCTGCTAGGGTTATGAAGGTCTTTGATTTAATAATTTGCAAATCAATTTGACCTTTCCAGGCTCTGAAGATTGCGAACATTGCCGAAACGTAAGCCAGCACGACTGTTGTGATATTCATGTTGCATTATTAACTGTATTGTTATATGCTTCACAGATATTCAATAAATAATATCAATAACACCTCGAAGCGGCTAAACAGAAGAAGATACTGAGCATTGCATCTGTCATCAGCATAATTATCAAATTAGGAGTTTGATGTTCAAAAAACACAGGTCTAGCAAGTTTATCGACTGTCGCAAGGTGAAAGGACTTGGTGGGCTTTCCTGGATAGTCGAAAATTGTGTAGGAAATGTAGGTTAACTGAAAAAACCACATTAGAGCACGCTTTTCCTTTTCCATCGGACTTGATGAAACTTCTTCCCGTATCTAGTGGCTGAGCGTTTTCCACAGTGATTGAACTGATTAAATATAACGAACTTCCTTGGCAAACGATGATGTAATTCATAACTGACTTTTCGTGTTAGGGAATGTGCGTAACTCAGCTTCACGCATGTTGCGGTGTATGAGATGTGTACTAACTTTCAAACGCCTTTTTTCTTGCATCAAGTGGTGGCTTTGTTTCACCCAGCTGTTTCATCCTCCGCGACACGGTAAATTGGAGATGGAGATTCTCCGATACAGCGTGCCGGTATTTCATATCCGTCTTGACTAACTACTACATCACCGTAGCTATTAATATTTTGATCCATTGTAATTGACTACATAACATCGGTAAGTTTGGAAATTGAACACAAGATTAGTAATGGATTGTGAGTAATCATTATATATGCTATCATTAACCATGCTTCACGCTTCAGCATATTTGTGAGATGTACGTTATATTATCTATGAACTACACAGAATTTTGCACAGAGATTATCTTAATGTATGGAAAAATTTTTTACCTTTCCACAATGTCAGTGATGTGATTAATAAATACTTAGTCGAAGACAGCCTGTATGGAGGCCTATTTCAACAGCATTAAGATGGTCAGACTACTAGAACTTGGGTCATTAACACTTAATTTGCCACTACACTCCAATGTACGTTGCATTCATCATCTTGATACTTTAGTGATCCGTCTTCACAAAGTTTTTTTTCACTGTGCGGATCCCAGTGCTTCTAGCATTCAATCGTTTATCGTCTTCTTCTTGAACAACGTACAATACTGGTCGAGCGCGTCTCCCTGAAAACTCGAGGATAGCCTGGCTCTGGCGTACCATAGGGTGTGGTCGGACTTCACGAGCGCTGTGATTAGCATCACATCCGCTCGGCCACGGCTCCCCAAAGTAGAAGTACATATCGAATATTTAAAGTATGAAACATGTTAAAACTACGCATATGATTGTAACAAACGCCACTATACGATAATTTCAACATAAAATTCATTCTCTTATGGCATGAATGAAAGTGTATTAAGGTGGTGGTGAAAACTTCCTTCCCTAAATGTTGAAAGGTTAGAAAATCTGACAATAAAATTTCTGGAGATTTTTTTCCCAGATTTAATATTGAAGCACTACTGAGTACTCCGAGGCAGTCTATCAACAACACCAAAGTTTATGCCTTAACGATAGAAACGGTGACGTGGCGGAAAATACATTGGTGAAACGGTAAGGTGTTTCAAGATAGAAGAATGCCCTAGACGGTGAGGATTACCCTAACCAAGTCCACCGCTAGGCTTGCATAGAACTTGAACACATGACGGAAGTGATTTCGAAGTAAGAGTCCATCTTCGCACAGAAACGTCTCAGAAGCGTTCTACATTAATATCACCATTCCAAGCATGAATAGTAGAGAGGAGTCTCGTTTACCACACGTGATATGAGGCTATAAATAACATTATTACTTTTACCCGTTTACTTACGGCAATATAATCAATGTCGCCAATGGCGCGATTATCGTTCTTCGGCAACAACGTCTTCCTTCGTTCCGAGATACACTCTAAGCTCTTTGTAATACTCTGATAAAACATGTTTTTCTTTATAAATCTGTGTACTTTTTGTGCATGTATAACTCTTCTGTGCGAAGTAAATCCTGAATGTGAAATGTGATTTTATTTTCGCTCTCACAGTACGCTGTGAAAACTGTTGCAAAAATCAGTTTAAGCACCAAATTTGCCGAGATTCGGGCTATCGAATAAGTTTCGTGTAGTGGAATATAAAGTGATCTACAGACTTCAGCTGGGCAGATAAGGAAAACCGAATGTGAAACATAATGTCATTTTTGCTGCTAGAGTCTACTACAAAAGCCTTTTTGAAGACCAAGAAAATCTTTGGAATCCACGAGATCCAAGCTTTTGAATAAATTTGTAAATTTCAGAAATAGTAGTTTATTTAAAATACTTTTGAAAATTCGAGGGATAAACTAATCTCCATCGTTCAAAAAGGGTTAATATGGGAGAGGCACTACCAGTTCATATGATCTCTGACCACTTGGTCGCGATTTGAATAAGTCAGTCGAGGACCTATGAAAAGCGCTAAGTATGTTGAAGAAGTTCTATCGTGCTTGATACGATTGAGATCTAGGTTTGGTAATTCTTTTCTGATGAAGTAATGGAGATGTTTGGTTAACTGTGTTGAGGACAACCTGGGTTCTCTTTTCTTTGATAGCACAGATGTTTAAGCCTATTGTTTAGCCTACACTTGACAAGAAGTTTTAATAAACAGTGCTGGTAATCACTCAAAAGCTTGGGGACCGAACTAGCCGTGCACGTGGCCGATTTTTTGAAAGACCTTTTTATAACGCCAGATATTCAAATAATTTTATGTTTCATACGCGCGTAATTCTCGTCGGACAGAGTTCCTTCTTTGGACCATGGGTAATCATTTGATAGCTTAAAGTTTACCGGCATCGCAAAGCTGTCTTTATATTCTGAAAAGACCGTTTCCCTGCATTGCAGCAGTGAAAGTATAATGGATTTTGCATACGCGAGCAAGTTGTTTTTGGCCAATTTACGGGCATGGTGTCCGGCGGCAGGCAGGCTGACGTGATGACCGATCGATTTTCGACCGATCTCATGAAAGTGCAATTTTTGTTTCACAGACCATTGACGATCATTTGATAGCGTAAAGTTTTGTTTAATTATTAATTTTTTCCTAGCTTTGAAAGAAAAACTCTAGATAATTTGTATGACTCTGCTACAAAAGAACTTTGAATACTTCTATTTTCCCATGAATACGAATGAATCAATCATCATTATTACAGTCTAAATTCTTTCTATTTTGGCTGCCACTTGCAGTGGTATGATCTTATAGTATACCCAATATGTGGAGTACTGTGCAAAAACGTTTCCGTGAGCCGGGATTCGAACCGAGATTTCACTCTTTCCGGGAGAGTATGCTAACCGTTGCACTACCGACGCTCACTTTGCACAGCACTCTTATTTACGCTAGAACGCGTTTTCTGCCAACAGCCAACCGTCGACGGCCTGGCGGGGCAGCCGCTATCGGCATTGAACCCACTTGTGTTGACAGACATTGGATATCGATAATCAGTCTGAATTCTTTCTATTTTGACTGCCACTTGCAGTGGTATGATCTTATAGTATACCCAATATGTGGAGTACTGTGCAAAAGCGTTTGCGTCAGCCGGGATTCGAACCCAGCTCTCACTCTTTCCGGGAGCGTACGCTAATTTTCGTTATTGTGCACGTTTATCCCGTTTTTTCAACAAATGATAATAGCAAGTGATTATAAAAGTATTTCCCTTCAGTCAGTCACTTGCTCCCAATTTTCTGGCAATATCATTCTTTTGCGCCGGTAAGACTTGGTGTCCTGTTAATCTAAGAATTCTTCAAATTGGCTTCAACCACCTCATCAACAATCGTTTTTGCTCTTGGGACACTTTTATATCAGAGTAAATATATAGGTTTCATTTATCAAAATAACCACAAGAAGTTGCTCTGAACGATAGTAAAAGCAAAACTCAAATGAACTGCAAATAACAAATACGAAATAAACCCAGTATTGTAGAGTGGTGTGCACAAACATTCGCGTCAGCCGAGATCGCCAGCCAGCCGCACTTGAGTACGCCGATGATACCATTGATCGCATATTTTTGAATCTACCTTATCTAACCTCATGCGTTCCAGAGATATGGTTTTTTTCAGGATATGTGCACGGCGTTAGAATCAAATTCGATTATGCCATCTAATGGTTGCTAATAATCCAAAGATAAAGCTCTGTCCAGTGAGAATTATGCGTGTCTAAAGCCAAGAAATCTCTTCCACTAGCAACGTCAAAAAACGTTTTTCGAGACCCAGCGACATGGGGCTACATTTCTGTATTTCAGCTTTCAAATGATCGCTAACACTCCCATGGAAAGATGCTCTCCAGCAAAAGAAATCGGTTTTTCATTTGTCCCCTCCTAATAAAAAAAGGAAATTTACTTTTGTACGAACCAACATTTTTCTATAGTCTAAAATAAATATAGAATAACAGCAATTTCGACGTAATTAGCAGCCAAACGAAGAGCGAGAAATGCGTTTATAATGACGCTCGAAATAAGCACATTTATTCAAGTTTACGTCCGATTATGGAACGGTGCATTTCATCATCATGTGAACCAGACTTCTCAGCATCCCGTAATTTGTGATAGAAGAAACCTCAATAACGATATGAGTCGCAGAAATAATGCCATCGCTTCCTCTGAAACAAACGCTTTTGAAGAGAAAGCAAGATCCTTACGAAAAAGTCGTACATTAAACTGTCACTGAAAATCTCTGTGCTATCTACTTACATTGGCTCATATTTCTAACACTTTCTGTTTCGCTTATAGGTCAGCAAGTGCGACTAATCATAGTGGTAAATCTGCTTTCTCAATATTGCAAATTTGGGACTCATCATGAACCGGACCCAGTTACTGCCTCCGCCGCTGTCCTTCGCGCTGCCTTCCCGCACATATTTTACGGGAAGGCGGTAACAAAAACTCGGTTGGGTTGTTCTTGGTTGTGGGACGTCGTTGCTACGCATCCCCAACCAGCAATGCGGCGCACCGCATGGCCCACAACCACTCGACCCCACTGGTGGGGAGTCAGGAGCTATGGCGTCGTATATCGCGCGAGTTTATCAATCTGCGCTATTACATGTATAATATAGTTGAAAATGAGAAAACGCACAAACGTGTATGCACATTCACATACGTAAGCGCATGAAAATATATGCTCTTCTATGAGCATTCATTTATGCTGTACCGTATCGGTGTCGAGTAGTCTACTTAGGTTTTACACCAAATTCGAAGCAATGTTACATATACGTGAGTGTAAAGAGAAGTTTGACGTTTTCTGATGAGCCAACAAGATTTTTCAACGTGAAAAATGAATATTATCTATCCCTGTATGCTTTCTGCTGTGCCTTCAATTAGAACACTCAATGGTAGGCTCATACTAAGCAGTAACCATATGAAAACAACTTGTTTCTAATGTAATTTTGTGATTCTGGGACTTTCTGGCAGAGTCTTGGTAAACAGCAAATTAGTTTCTAATCAACAGGACCATTCCAAGCTTTGGGAGGGGATAATATGTTATTTGTGCTGTGTCTTGCGACATGTGCAAAGCGGGTGTCGATAGTGTAACGGTTAGCATACACTCCGGAAAAAGTGAGATTTGGGTTCGAATCCCGGCTGACGGAAACGTTTTTGCACAGTACTCCACATATTGGGTATACCATCATTATTACACTTTGATGGAACTCAGAAAGCCAGAACTTCCTATCTGCTCCCAACAGTGATTCGAAAATATACGGATACTACCTAGATTTTCTCTACACGTTCATATGCCCGAAAATCGGTTGGTCATCTCGCCAGCCATTACTGCCTCACCCAGCGGCCCGTGATTTGGTTAAAGGCTGCTTGTTCGCCCATGTGAATCAATGTTATTGCCCCTACTGCATTTCAGACGGATGGTATTTTCAGAACATAAGTACAGCGTTGGAATCGATAAATCTTACATTACCAAAAGATTATTAATAATGTAAAGAAAGAAGACTGTTCGACGAGAAATACGCATGTGTGAAATATAATATTGTCTGAAGTTTCCAGAATTATAAAGGGGTCTGTTCAAAAAACCGATTTAAGCTTTCGAATGATGGCTAACACTCTTTACGAAAGCTTCTTGTCAAGCGTAAGACATAGGCTTGGAAACCTGTTCTGCCGAACGGAAATGAAACCATAGTGTTTGACTCAAAAAAAAAACAAACGAATACTAGTGTGCCACAATGCATAGCACTATAATGGCTAATATACAGCTAGTCGACATTATTGTTGATGTACGGTGTTACCTACAGGCAGCTCAAGGAAGCCATCGGATTACAGCTAATTAATGGCTATTATGGTGACTTTTTCATAAATCGATTTTCTCTTGTGGCACAGTGTTGAATAAGTAGCTATTGAATTGGATAAACAAAGAGCAGATCGGTATCGGTAAAACTATCCATCAAACTCCAAGCAGGATGCTCCTTAACATCCATGCACGATTCAGCAGTCGTTTGAAGTCGTCTTTCAAAAACTGCTACATGTAATCTTTTTTTTTTTCCTCTTCCGAACAATAGAACGGTTGTCTGAAGGAAACAACTCACTACGTCTTAATCCGAGATCTCACGCAACGTATACACTTGAAAGAATGCAAGTAGACATCGCACTTCAGTCGAATGGGAAAGAGCATCATCCGAATTCTGTTCAGAGGATAAAAGACACAACATCCATGATTTGCATGGCAACTTTTGGAAAAAGTTGTGTTCACTAAGAGGTTGTTCAGGGTTAATGCAGAATTTACCACGATTTGCCAAAAGATGCAGAGTTTGGTGTAAACAGCTGTATTTCAAATAACAACATCTCTATGCTTATAGCATGAATAAGATCAAGTCACTGCGATGGCTCGATGGCGCAGTGCGTAACACTTGAGACCCGGAAAGGATAAGCACATGTGTGACCACCTCATATTTCAATGCTTGCTCTTATCTCAGTATAATTGTGCCTGTGTTTTACATTGCACCTTGTCATGGGAAAAGTGGAAGGTTACTAAGAGAAAGCTGAAAATTGTCATCTCAACATTGCTTTGAATCATTTCAAGAAGCTGGGAAGTAAAAAAAAACGTTCAGAAGTATCGTTGGCTTACCTTTCGCACAGCAAGAACGTCACGTTTTCTTCTTTTTTTCGGACGTACTGTGCCGTACAATAAGAAATAGACCCTCTATGACAAGCGGGTGTTTATCAGCTCAGTGGTTGAACAGCATTGAAACTTCGCAGCTATCGTCAAAGTCAAAATTTCAGCAAAAAAAAAAAAGTTATGCCGACCATATAGTTGTCTTCTGCTTTTGCTGATCCATCGCAGCTTCATGAATGGGAGTAAAACGACTACGAATATACTACACTTAGCAATTCAATGAAACACACCTCAAACTTTGATGGCTGCGTTCCGTGTTGATCAGCAAAATAGGGACCAGTTATGCTACAAAATAACACGCGATCACACATCGCTGCAAAAGCTGAACAAGCTGGCTCATGAAGCTCTGTCTCATTCGCCGTAGTCAAAGATCCATTTGCCTACCAAAGACCACTTCTCCAATCATCACAACTTAATGTAAGAAAATTGCTTCAGAAATCAATATATGTATGAAAATCATGAAAATCGCCATTGTACCAAAAGTTAAACCAAAGCTATAGGTGATATCATGAATCGACTCCGTTCACCAATGATTGATGGCATCACCCAATACCGTTAAAGCATGTCTGAGAAACCGACGGATTGAGGGCTTCGTCGGTGTAGTGGAACGAGCGCCGTAGCAGAAAATTAGTTGTGGTTTAGGTCTAGCACATATGCATCAGATTCCATGTTTTCCCCGAATCTCAGCATTTTCACTGTGATATTGCAGCCAAAAAAAATTTTTTTTTAAGCCAAGATATACTCTTAAAGTTATATTCTAAGTGATTTTCCAAAAAAAAAACTGTGGTTTGGAAACATAAAATTTGAGCCTGGTTTTATGGCGCTTCATTATTCTCATAAAATGAGAATTCAAATCAATAATTGATGTGTCATCAGAAGATGATTAGAGAATAAAAAGGAGACATTGGTTTGTTTCAATACAGTCTGTTGCAGTTGGTACTCGAGTATTTTCTGAATATAGTCAAGATCACGTGTTCAGCAATGGTTTGTTGACCTTAGATCCACAAGATTACTTTGTCTCGCAATCATTTGAAAAACTTTTGCATCAGCTCATCTAAACGAGATTCCTTGTCAACTCTATCGACTAAAATTTTGGTGGAGAACTAAACCTGAATTTGATTGTTTTTCAAAACTGCGATTTTATAATAGTTGGCTTTATGTGACGCATCGACGATTTCGATGTGCCCTAACACTCAAAAGAATGTAGTCGTAGTTTGTCGCACCAGGCGATCTGCAATTTTGCTCCCATTTTTCCACTTGAATCAGTTTATTAATCATCGATATTCTAATCACTGTTCATTAACTTCATTGGCATGCGTAGTTTCGATGAAGGCTCTGATTACTGTGGCTTTTGCTTCGTATAAATCACTCTTGTGTGTTCCAGATAGCCCGATTTTGGATGTGTAGCAGTTCTCATTTTCGAGAATTTGCTCCATGTAACGATCATCATGTCGAATGAAGGTGCGACGTAACTGAAACGAAGCACAAATTCTTTCTTTCACGTTCTTCTGTGGCATAATTTTCCGTACAAAGAGAATCATGAAATGCACACGAAAATTGTCGTGGTATGAATCTCCCTGCTTCATAAAATATTACTCTGAAAAGCTCACAGCGCTCTTTAGTGAGATTGATTTTTTATTTCATTCGCCCTCTAGATGAAATTCGCGAACTCATTTTCAGCTTTGTTGACGTTTCACAAGGCGGCTTGAACTAAAGGGAACACCATCCAGAGAAACGAAGCGGTAAACTATTGAAGGCAACAAAATAAGCCAAAATTTTGAGAGAAAGGGAATACATTTTGGAAGAAAAAAGCATCACTCAGTACTTTCTCTGAGCTACATTGCTTACATCCTCAACGGGCAAATCACGTGAAAACGAAATTCGTCCTATATCCTTGAGTGTAAGAACGAGTTTATGGTGCGCCACTTCTCCAACTTCATATGTCGTAAAACCTGTAATTTGGGTGCCTGAGGTGTGTTCAATTCAATAAGACAGCTAGGTATTTATCATTTGATCATCTTGACTGATATAAATTGTTTACTTTCCTTTGGTAGTTAATGCACGAAGAAGGAATGACTATCTAGTGACACATAAAGAATCGCAAATGGGGAACTGGATCACCAATCCCCCCCATTTTTATCTCCAATAGCCGGTTCTTACACGAACAAGTGTCGTGTACGAGAAGCAAAGGACATTGAGCAGAAGAGAATCGAATAACGAGAGAAAAGTATGTGAGTATATATGTATGTACATATATGACATATATATATATATATATATATATATATATATATATATGAAGGAGTAAGAATTTTATGAGACAAGTGCTACAATGTACTTCCAAGATATAACTTTTTCTCAAGGAGTTGGCATCACTGTATCAAGTTGTGCTCGCCAATTAGCATACATTTGCTTTAATTAGCCCAAGAAATCCCGAGATAAAATCAACCTTCTCCGAAGTGGGATTACGACAGATTTTAAGTCTGTTCGTCCTACATGATTAGACTGAGAAGAACAAGCACACTCAAAGAAGCCTTAAGGTCAGCTATGAACTCCTTGCGAGGTATGAAGGAATATTCGTCCTACAGTTCACTGTTTTGCAATGGCCAAAAAAATTATTATTAGTCATATGGGCGATGTTTATTCCGGCATTATGAAAAAGAAGCGTTGAAAAAGGAGAAAATTGACTAAGCACGATTTTTGGTGGAAAACTTTTGAAAAGAAAGAAAAAAATGTGATAGCTAATTGTTACCATTGTTTCCAGCTGTCATTAATGTTGCATTTCCTCTATTATCCACCGTCATATACCCCCATTCGTCATGAAAATGATCCTTTGTTGAGTGTGACCATGCTCTTGCCCTCAACAATGTGATAATAGACGAGTTTGAATATATCACTCTGCGTATTGAAGGAAAATACATTTTGTGAAAGGAAATGTAAAAGAAGAACGTTGTTATCTGATGGTAGAAACCGGCAAAGAAAGGCTAGTAGTATCGTGATCAATTTTTATGGCATGGCACAGTTCTTAGATCTTTTACGAGTTACGCACATATTTTGGAAGAAGAGAATCGACGCAGTAGAAAACTGAGTGTATAAACGTAATGTGAAAACGGATGATAAGCGAAAAGGCATGCAAAACTTACGAAAAATTCAAGAATTGAACATTAGCAGATTTAGCCACAGGCGCTTCGTGAATATGTAACTCTTCTCCAAAAGTCATGGTTGGAACTGTTGGCCAAAAAACCTGAACAAAATCCTCACTAACAACGAAAGCAATCTTCACAATAATATTAGCAACACCTGAAAACGATAGCAAATGCGCAGCCACCTTTCCGGAAAATTCGGATCGCCACTTGCCGACAATCCATTCGAGCTTCTTGTTGTTGTCACTAAGCACTTGATAGGACAATTGAATCAGAATGCTGACGAAGACGATATTAAAGGCTTCGCACGAACGCAGGCGAATCATCGCTAAGTATGATGTGAACACTAAACGAGACCGGACTGTCCGCCCACTAAACCACTCTTCTCATCGCTCACCTTGTCGCTGTCACGGGTCATCAAGCACCCACGCTAAACACTAACCATCCATTGCTTACTGTAACAATGTTGTTATATATAGCAAATAAGAGAGCTCCTGAATAGTATGTGAGTTAATGGCATCTCAGATTATCTGCTTTCATGTCGACGGTATCGCCAAAATGAAGAGTAATGATAGCTAATCAATATATATGTATATATATATATATAAATAGATAGATAGATAGATAGATAGATATGTATTATATTAGATTTCCTCACAAAACATAATAGTAAGTCACTATAGATTATACTTTTCTAAAAGCGTAACTTTCATCTGTAAGTAATTACTAGAAAAATTTACATTATGTTACTGTGGATGAGTATTATCACAAATGTACCTATAATTTTATGTGAAAATTTGTTAATCTTTCAGAAAAAACACACTATGGTTTTTTACTGGTTATGTAAGCGCTTTCAATGTGATAAACTATTATCTCTCTTGATAGCTATTATGAATGATTTTCTTTCTTTAACTAGTCTGATTCTAATCTCCATGAAAGTTGACATTGTGTTTCTGATTTTTGAATAAACTTCGAAGCTTTTGTTCAAGCTGACACTAGGCACCGTGGTACGATGCAGATTCTGCTCTATGATCCTGCTGGATGGGCCGAATCGAAAAACTCATATAATTAAAATGTGATCAATTTAAATTACTGAGAGAAAGTGGAAAAGAACGAACTCCTTTAACTTTTTGAATGATTTCCTAAATGAACATCGATCTACAGAAACCGTCCGCAATATCAACATCACAGTCGGAGAGGAAACCGGTAAAAATATTCACTACAACAATAGTTTGAAAAGCTCTCAACGAATAACCTTCATTACGAGGTGCTTGTGCTACGCCGATGTCGTGGACTATAATCACCTGAGTGCTTCAAGTAAATTCATGCTCAGTGGCTCGAGAACTTGTTAAATGAGTAAGCAAGAGTACAGTTCCTTAAAATTTTGACCGAGCCTTGAAATAAAGTACTAACTCAGCGGATGGGTTCCATATGAACTGACAAAGCAGCGAGATGGTCGTAATAACGATGCTTACTTTGTGCTTCTTTTGTAGTGGAAGAAAACTGGCTGTTTCTTGTGCGCACTGTGACGTAAAGCAAAGAGTAGATTCTGTGCGACAACCGGTGACTAGAACCGATGATATAATAAGAATACAAGAATTAAAGATGAAGCTCTTGGCACTGATCACTCTCTGAAGGATGAGCCATATATTCGCCTTCAGTTTTCAATTTCATTAGCGGTGATTGAATACATATTTGGCCATTAGAATGACGCACGGTGGCCTTCCGCTGAACCGAGTTGGTGTGCTTATCCTCCCAGACAAGTCTGAGACCAGTCCGGCACCAATTTTCCGACCTCGTAGAAATAGATGGCTTGGTGAGCCATGAGCGCAGGGACGGACCATAGACCTTTTGTCCGACGCACAGAGCCTCTAACCACTGCGCCATATATGCTTAAATAATAAGAACAGAAAACATTATTCTAAAGTGACCCATTCCGAATTTAAATATGCAGCACAGTGTAGGTAGCGCAGCGGTCGTGATGCCCGTTTAGAGAAAATAACGGACTGGGTTTCGGCCGCGCACCTGAGTTGTCAAGCTTTCCGTTTTTCCGTGATAGCGGAATCAATATCTGTGTAATCTATTGGGTTGTACCATGCTTTCTTTCACATTTTGACACTTTCGTTAATTTGAATGTTATCCATTTTTAAAAAAACCTGCTAGCCTATAATATAAGTACCATCACGATCAATAATTATGTTAGGCATGGATGCCTTCCTCTCACAAAAAAACGACACTAGTGATGAAGGAAGACGATGAGGTCTCCTCAGTTTTCTCTCGCACATAGCTGCTTCAGGGCGCGAAAGATATGGTAATCCGATGGAGTGATACCAGAGTTATTCGGTAGATAGGGTACCAAAGACTAGTCTAGTTTCTCCAAAATGAGGCGAGTCGATTTTGCAATTTCAAGTGCTTCGTCAATGCATGAGGTGTCCATCGAGGCATTACTTGGCGGTATTTCACTTAGATGGCGAGCGATGGTGTTTGGCCGTATGTAAGTACCTATTCAAGCTGCTAGAACATTCTCCGATACACCACAACATTCTGCTAATAACTTGTTTTTAATAGAAGAAACCGAACAAGACAATTATGATGAAGAAATTATACGATAACACAAGAGAATCATTTAACGTTCACCAATACGCAAAACACGGCATGTTTTTGTGACGAAGAACTGAGAAAGACCTAGCATAATTTCCCACAATCCCACAGAAGATCAGTTCAATCGGGGTTCAAACGATAATCACGAAACAGGCAAAAAATCCCCAAGGCATAAGCCTACTAATCCAAAATCTTTCGTGAATGATAGGTTTGGGGCAAATCAAATAAATTTAGTGTTAGAACTTGCACAATATGCAATGTCAATTCCTATGAGATCAGAAGAAGATGAATGAATGAGAAATCACTCGAGGAAAAAAACCGATGTGAACTGTTTATCTCACGTGCTAGGTGAAATGTAGCTCCGTTGACTAGTTCGGCACGTGTAAGCCGATTGAAAATAGTGAGAAAACTATACATAGAAAAGGTTGGTTTCTCCTTACAACAGTTCTATGCATATTTCAAATCGTGTATATCACTTTTTGTTTGACATCTGCTACAAGTTTAACACCCGTCTCTGTTAGATCTAATCTTGAGTGTCGAAATGTCCTGAAACAGGAAGTGGCCACCACCTTCCTTTATTATCCATACTGTGCTGAAACTCGTCCTAAAAAAATCAAGAGTCCTGTCAAAGACTAAATCATCGCAGCGCAGACTTCCTATGTTTACTTTGGATAGATTAGGTGTGAGACGAAGATTTCTTTTTCTCCATACAAGGGATATAAGCTAGTTGTGCTGATGACCAAGTGGCTGGCTAAATGAACACTTGTGCAACTAAAGATGAAGCAATGACGCTCTTGAAATGTTCAAAAATTCACTGTGGCAAGAACGTGAGACGACACTCAAATTTTCGCCGCACCTGCTGCGACTGTGGATCGTACCGTTCGATTTCCATCTCCTTTCTCAGAGCAGGTGTTCTTCTTTTTTACCTTTCTCTCTATGCTTCCTTTTTTCCAGAAATTCTTTTCTCTTTTTTCATCTCTGTGACTGCTTGCACTTCTTTATTTGGGGAAAAATGGGAAAAAAAAACTTCTCTAGCATTTTACTACTGTGCTATCAGCCTTTGGAAATCGGCACCGTAATATATCTTGATCATAACTCAACGATAGTAAATACTTCCTTCCCTGCCTATGTCGCCAGATGACCATAAGTTAATACGACTACTTCAAAAGGATGAACGGTCAATTACTGATAAATAATGACATTTGAGAGCGTTAACCTTGTAGAAAATTGAATTCTATTGCCGACGGACTTTTTCTCGAGATGAACACGAGGAGAGTGGGAGTTACGAGACTCTCTGGCTGACGTGGAAGAGTGTTGAGAAAAAATTCTGTAAGGTGAGTAATTAGATAATAATCGTAACGAGATCAGAGGTGAGTGGAAAACGATGTTCTGTCTCATGGATCTTCAGTAGCTGCCAAGACTGGATCATCTGTTTCGTCTTTTTGATTCGCACAATCTATGCATTCTCATAAAGTACTTAGTGACTGATATCTGAGATCTCGTTGTTTACCGGAAGGACAAATACATACTGACGATGGTCAAGCGTAATAGTCAGGTGCCGAAAAGTGAAGGTTACTTGTCCCCAAAAGTGATTTCCTGTTAATGGGAAATCTAAGACTAATATGGCACTAGTATTACTGGAGTTGCAGGACTACGGTATGTTAAAGTGGAACTGAAAGTGAAAACGTTTTGCTGAATGAGAAATTGTTTCAGAAACGACATATTTGATCACGTGCACGAATAAAGATGGAGGTTCTTAGGAGAGCCTCATACAATAGAATTTACGTAAGAACGTTTCAAGACGCAGTAGAATAATGGTGATAGGATGGTTCAAAAGGTTAATATTACGATGTTCACGACTTGATGTGGAACTTTTTGAACCACTCGGTATGGTCGTACGAGATCAAACGCTACAAAACGCAAGCGCCTTTGAATTGTCAGGGACTAAATTTTGCAAAAAAAAAACAGATTAAGGAAAAATTTGAATCATTCAAATCTCCGTCACTAATTCGGTAACCACCAACATCAGCAGAAAATTGAGTTTTTTTTTATTGTGCACATTGTAGAAGCACATGGCACACTATACGATTATCTAGATGTATGACAATCAAAAATTGTACTGACGTCAAATATATATAAAAAACGCAATTGCAACTTCAACTATACAAGTATTTACAGTGGATTTTTTTTCTATCGTGACGAGATGGTGTCGGTAAACGCTGAACTCAAGCACAGAAGTAAGGCAGAAATTCATGCATCCAAAATTGTTGAATGATGTGTAAAACTTGAAATCCGCAGCAGGAGTGAGCCTGTGTTTTCTTCACGGCGATAAACGTGTTACCACTACACCACCAAGGCTATTGATCCGCTATCACTCTTTAGCGATAAGAGGCATTGAAGTTGTAAGCAATCAACTTGTAACAGAGTTAATCTGATAAGCACATATCGGCAATAAATTCAATTGAGCTAATGGCTACTAGATATATATATTACTTGTAAATATATTCGACTTATTTTGTGGTAGTGTTGTGAATTCTCAAGAATGTTGACTTATGTGCAAAGGTTGAAACCTCAAGCGGAGGTTAAAACGCGCATTCCACCCATAAAAGAGGCACATGCTGCCGCTACACCACCGAGGCCCTTGAACTGCCATCTTTTTTCTGTGATATATCTCAGACAACTATATCCGAGATATCGCAATAAGAGTGATGGCAGAGCAAGAATCTCGATGGGTGAAATGGTAGCACGCGCTCTCGGTATGGGTCAAAAGAAGCTTAATTTCCCATCGGAAGTTTTCAATCTTCCATATCACTCAACAATTTTGGACAGATCTATAGCATCGCATTAATAGGGCAAAAACAGCAAAATCGAAGTTTTTTACAAAGGTCCATGTATTTGCTCACGAATATGATGCGTTCCGTGAGCACGGGGGCGAGTGTATCGCAGTGCCTAGAGGAGGCCTGCGACATGCATATGGTCGATGGCTCGGTTTCGCGCCCAAGGCTTACCAAGTCTTCCATTTCTCTGGGACGCATGATTTGGTGCCAGAATTATTTGAGAGGATAGCAACTGACGTGATACATCGATAGACCACCGCGAGTCACTGTAAAGGTCAGATGTGTATTCAATCACTACATATGAAGCTAAATATTGAAGACGAATATATGGCTCATTTCTTGGAAACTTATCCAGCCGGGAGCTTCATCCTTTCCATGATGCTTTTGCGTGTAGATATGGAACGTAGAGCAGATCAACTTGAGATGGCAGAAATAGGACCTGCAAATCTGAATCCGCCGAATTTACCGTTAGCCACCGTGTTTTATGACCGTGATCTTTTCTGGAAGGGGCACTTGTGCGTACACTGGCTTATGAAATATGTATGCATCATAAACTTGACTGATTGAACAGTAAAATCTCTAAAGAGGTGTTGACATATGTAAGAGTCTATTTCAGTGCACAATTACATAGGTGGACAAATTAGTCCACTTTTGTGTCGTTCGCAACATCACTCAATATTTGTGAGACATGAACATCACTAGACGTATAATTTTTACCGGTTGAATCATAGATGGTGACTTGAAATGACTCAAAATGATAGCTGACACGATCATTGTTTTATGTTGCTTCAAAAGACAGCTAGTTGCTGTGAGTCCCGTGTAGCAAACCGCTCACACTATCACGCTTAGCTTCGTATGATATTGGCTTATGCAATAATATAATATAAAAAAAAAGATCTGTGTTGTCCTGGTATTGATAGAACGATCAAGAAATTATACACAAAATGTTTCTACTCTTCTGCTTTTTCGCGATTTTTCGTTTGCTGGCACTG
Source organism: Parelaphostrongylus tenuis (assembly GCA_019055375.1). NCBI lineage: Eukaryota > Metazoa > Nematoda > Chromadorea > Rhabditida > Metastrongylidae > Parelaphostrongylus > Parelaphostrongylus tenuis. The sequence continues at coordinate 110,655 of JAHQIW010001680.1, forward strand.
CAAGTTTTCAAACAAGCAGTTGTATTTCGGACATTGTCGAGTTTTTCATGAGCTTTATTCCTTGTGTTGAGGTTTTTTGTTTATTGTTATTACTTTTTTCGCTTATGGAGGGCTTCATTAAGCAAACTATCTACCGTTCAAAACACTGACTTTTTGCTTACTGCCTAACCTACTTTTTAATGGCAAGATGCGATATGAGATATAGCCAGAATGCTGAGTAAGGAGCAGAACTAGGAATTGATATCTGTTTGATAAATTTGATCCGCGACTAATGTTTTCAAAAAGCACACGTTCGCTCTCCACCATCGAGTCCCTACCTCTGCCTCACTCTCAGCAGTGTTTTGATAGTAATCGGTGAATTTCATCAATGATCCATCATAGGAACTGATCTGGAACGAAATGATATTAAACTCAATCAAACGTGCGCCTACGGTAAGGGTAGTTATGGTTCGAGTTCATTACACAAAAACCACTTCCCAAGTTTAACTTCTATCTCAGAGGTTATGTAGCTACTGAACGTTCATCAATGGATTCCGGCTCGTTATAGCGCTCTCGATCAATGAACCAATAAAGAAATGGTATGTTCTCCCGGCTCCAAATAATTAAGGAGAAACTTCTTTCAGGTAGATCTAAATTTCTGGTTGGTGAATAGTGGTGAAACGCGTCTTGTATTGTTCATGTATACTTGTGTCTAACAAAGAACGTCAGCGTATATGTTATACTTGAGTTTCTTCAAAGTTCGGTAATCTTTTTAAAGAAAATATGGCATCAATTATTGAATTTATACATTTTCACAACATGAACTTCGCTTTGAGTTCCCAAATTAGTACTCGAAATCTAGGTACAATAACGCAAATTCGAAAAGCTTTGGAACAGATCTAGACTAGGTGGCCAAATCTCAGAATTAGTTCGCTGCATCACACTGGAATACAAGATTGAGATCATAATAACTGCAAAATTTAACGATGATTTGAAACGTTTGATAATGAAGACGTTCTCCTTCACTCCGAAAAAAATGGAGCCGCTGCCATTCACAAAGAGATTCAACCTTACGCAACGATATGAGTCATAGAAAGTCGTAGAAAGCTGAAATTTGCCCGATTACAAGTATAGATTAGGAAAAAATCAGCATGTAGTTAATTTATCAGTTGGAATGAAAAACAGTTTCATTTCATTACAGACCTAAAAGCACATTTATCACTGCGTAAGAAGCGTAGCATTCTTGCACTCGCTTCGTTTTCTCCGATCCACCATTAACGGAAGCCTGCGATTTTGCCTCTATCTCTAATCAATGCTTGATAATTTTTATTTTAATCACAAATACCGCTGATTGTTAGTCGACTTGACGCCTACTGCCATCTTGAGAGAGCCGTTGATGTCTAATCCCGTTTGAATTCAAGGAACTGAGCATGTCTCAAACTGTTTTCTACCATTTTCAGACATCGGAAGGAAGAGAGGCTGGTTTGTCCCGGACAGGCGTCGAACGCCTGAATGGGTTAGGCCTTCGCATAATGCATGCGAACACTTCCACTGCGCCAGCCACTTGAAGGACAGAAAGTAAAAAACTATTAGAATGTGTAAATTTTGGGCTCTTGGATAAATTTGTCTTGTCTGACTGCGAGAAAACTTTACTCTTCCGGACCTCTTGAGGTGCATTTCTTCCACCTTATTGCTCGCAGTTGGGGCAAGAAAACAACTGAACAAAACGAATTTTGTATAGTGCCATATTATGGCGCTTGACATAGTAGAGTGTCCATGTCCTCACAGCTTCGCGTTCATTGGACATGCAAAAACCCAATGCCATCAAGAGTATTTTTGCTTTGAAGGATCGATTTTTGAGCATATTTGCATGTTGAAGAGCTTATACGAAAATTACTCGTACAGCCAATACTGTGAAACAAAGTTCTCCAAATCAGTCTATAAAATGCTGATCTCCTAAATTACTCTGATAGCCAGGAGAATATCTTCAGTTAATGGAAAACCAATATCGTTGCGGAAGAGTAAGAGACGTCAGTTTAAACAGATTCACGCTCTACCATTACACTGTTATACGCGGAACATCGCCTGATAATTTACACACTAAACGACACGGTAGGCCGTTATTAAAAGGTCCTCTTCGTGGTTTTTTTTTCTATATAAATAAGCGGCCTGCCTCTGGATCGCACTAAGATGCTTAACAAAAGATGACTTGTGTTCTAAAAAATAAACATATTACACGGAATGATCAAATAACAAAGCACTGTTGAAAAAGAAGAGATCAAACAATCCAAATAGACAACTATGGTGTGTATTGATTACTGACAAATGTAGATTCTTCTCGCTTTTCCCAGAACCATCGCGGTTTCTAATCAAAGGATAGAATGACAGAACGTTCAGCGATGATCAGTCCTAGAGGACGCGCCATAAATTCGTATTCAACAGGCTTCGTGGAGATGATTTGAGGCATAAATTAACTGACAATTTCTGATCCAATATTTTTAGCTTTTTAAAGCAGTCTGGAATGAATTTCTTCGCTACAAGAGATGAGAGCTTGATCTGCGTATGGTCGAATCAACGATCACGTGTGTTTAACAGACACTACTGACAAACGCGTGCCGATGCCCAGTATTGTCAGATAATAGCATAAGAAGGCTTCCAAAAAGCTGTAAAGCTTGTGACCAGCATCTATGAATTATGAAACACCAAACACGACTACTATGATTGTTTCTGAAAATCAAAATGTTTGGAAGAAGATGCTGTGTGTTAAACGGTATACGCAGAAGACATTTGGCCAATTGGCCACAAGTTCCTCATTGACTTATAAATTGGTAACTACGTGTAGTAAGAGTACAAAGGTCAATATCTAGACAGCTATAGTACTTACGTCTACCATTTAGATTTCCACATCTATATCAGGGATAGTAGAGCTCCTCTCAATGGTACAAAGAAATTTTCAAAGAATTTCATAAATTTACGGTGCATTGTGGTTAAAACTGAGTGTGTCGTATTTTTCATATTTTTAAGCACTTCTTTATTATATGGTATCTGATCAGATTCCATAGCAATTCTTCGATGGCTATGTTTGTTAAAGTTCCTAGCTTTGGGAGGAAATTCCGAGCCCGTACTAGATAATTATCGTCATGAAAATTTAGATTTCCTTGAACAATTGCCTACTCTATACATACATAAGAATATCTTAAATCAATAATAGGAATGTTTTTCAGGTGTAGTAGACATGCTAATGACTTTGAAACACTCTAAATTCTACGATGTGCTTATAATAGAACCCAATAATCTTTTTCAATACTCTCAAATCACTTGCAATTTCTAGTAGTTTTTAACTAAATGAAATTCCAAATTGTATTCTGATGCCTTCTGAGAGCATCTGTGATGTGAAACAATGATTAATATAATCAATTCTACAATTTTTCCACCACTTAATTCCATGCCATGAGTAGCCTACACGATTCAATTCAATATAACATTAACTTTTCACTGTTGTCCTTTATTTAACAACTACGAACTTTTCAACACATTACTCGGTTTATTGATAAAATGTTAAAGAACATCTTGTTCTTGAGCACTTTTCTAGATACTGTAAGAATTTTAATGAGAGAATTTTTCCTCTTAATCAGTTCTTACATGGTTATGCTTCTGAAGGTTTCTCAAAATATTGAGGGACTCAAGTCCTCGCCAGATCATCACTGTCTTGAGGTTAGGATTTTTCAAACTAATGCCTACTCTATCCCTGCGTAAGAGCATCGCAGAGACAATGATAGAAATGTCTTTCAGGTGTACTAAGACATTTGTTGAGGTTGAAATACCTGTTGTCTGCTCATAATAGAGCGTAAATATCTTGTCCAACTGGCTTTCAATCTCCTCCGGTTTTTACTGAAGCTATTGACTGGGTAGAATATCGAATGATATTTTGATACTAGCAACTCCTACTTGCCATATAGTTCAGCTACGTTAGATATTTGGCAAGGCTGCCAATTTACCAGTATTTCCAATATTAGCCGTAATAAGATTTTCAGCGGTTGCTACTGTAACTGACCGTAGTAAAGAATTTTCACTTTCGCACGTTCAAGATGCTCGGTGTGTCGCACTGATTCATTCGTCATGAATACACTTTTGATGCATGGCTCTTTGCTTTATTTTATTTGTAAAGAGGGTGTCTCATAAGTAACTAGTCGGATTTGTTGTAAAAGCTATCAGTTGTGAATGCTTTGTAGGAATCTAATGAAATATCACGTAATGCTTGAAAGTTTTCACTTTTTTAAAATGATCTCAAATCTTATTATGCAGATATTTTCAGTCTCATTTGAGCTGATGATTGAATCGATGTGCTCTGTGTACTAACTCAGGCACATCTGCGTGCTTTTGCATGCATAGCAATGCGTATGCACAGGAAGAGAAGTGAATCTGATGGATCGGAAATAAAGCGCTCACCGATTGAATGTATCTGTAAATTACTGCTGAAATTACTGCTGATCTATGGTCACTGCTCCTCTATTAAGCACTTTATTTGATATACAACTGCACCTTAAGTACTCTCGCCATTTGTCTACTCGACATATCACGGAAATTGACACAAAATGGTGTTATAATACTTATTCTTTCACTACTTATTCATGCTCTGTATTGTACACATTGCGCGATTTCTACGACAGATTTATATATCAGACGAAGCTGACCATTTCCGCACAGTCGCTGTTGGGACTTTTTCATAATGTCACACAGGACGTCACATAATGCGTGGATTCTTGCAAGTGACGTGAAGCCGTCATGGAATGACGTATTTCTCTCCTGAACACATCATGCCTCATTATATTGAAGTACCGTGGGTGAGCCTGATCTGTCATCTGTGTTGTTCATTTCTGCAATCACTGATTTGCAGGAAATCAATCTCCCATATGTAGACGCTCCATTTCCGTCACTAACCAGACAAATACTGGAACCCAGTGTTTGAGGCCCGTGTCCTTTCTCGTAAAGAGTGTTTTTCGACTGTTAACAACGTCTCTCCGTGACCGTTGTGCACTTCTTTACATTGTTCAATACATACGAATCATTCTGATTGACTTTGCTTCATTGTAACAAGTATGCTCTGAATCTTTTGCAATGTATTATAATTATAGTAGTTAAAAATACACATATCGCGTTTGTAATTCCATATAGAATATCATCTCATTTCCGGCGCCGTCATAGAAGCTCTCCATATCACTCGCACTTTTTCAGATCTGATATTACGTTTGATTGTACAGAACTTTAAACAGTTTCTAAGAATCAATCTACCACAAAAAGCTGAGAAAGTCACTGCGCACTCAGATGAAAATATAGCACAGAGCATGGTCATTACGAAACATTTTTTTCTGGAGAAGAAAGCTACAGCTTCTGCTTTTACAGTCAAGTGCATCAAATTAAAAAAATATATCATAAAAGCACACGCTTTCTTGAGAAACGTTAGTTATCAGGAAAAGTTTCAACTTAAAAAGAATACAAACATTGCAGATAGGAGATTCGTGCGTTAAACATGGAGGGCAAGTTTCTTATCCTAGTAGTGCTAAGAGTACTAAGAAGCAATTGATTTGAGCTGTTTTAGGTCTAATAAATATCAAGAGAGGATTCTAATCAGCATTATTTTGAAGTAGTAATAGGTTTGTTTAGTTGAAGCGCAGCGGTCGGTTACCCATTTATGTCGCTTTTAGTATGCGTGATTTAACAAAACTACACATTAGTTTTGAAGATGGTTTTTCTTACAGAATAACTTAAATATGGCAGTGACGCTTGGTGAAACGTTGGCTCATTACCTCATCTCCGATTAATGAAAGAAACGTCTGCTTATCTGCTTTCTTATCACTGTTATGAGAAAACCTTCAGGAGAACAATCGGTTGGACGCTTCTTGCCCAGAAAAGTAGCTTTATATTTCACCACGCATACACTTTTGAATGTCTTACTATTCAAAATTTCACCCTGTCAATCGATGCTTCCCATTTTTTTCGCTCGTTCTAGCTAATTTCCACCCATATTTGGTTTCGATAATAACTCAAACTTTTTCAAGAAGTTATACGATTTTTTTGGCAAAATGCTGGAACTCAACATTCTTTCGTTCTTCTCGTTCACGTGAAATAGACATCAGTTGACTATATAAAAGTTATCAGTAAGCTTTTACATCCTGTACATATGCATTCACCGCCGAAATTCATTGGCATAATGGAATCAGTTAACGTTACAGATTATGTGAAGCATTAAAAGTTCAAAATGATTATAGTCACTTCTCCATCCTTATTTCAGCAAATTCTTGCTCGCATCCCCTGAAACCGATGCACTTATCGTGGTGGTCAAGTATCATAATTGTAAAAGCTGTTATGGCACGCGATCCATAATTGAAAAATCAACGACTTTTTTGCAGCTTATCAGCAGCCATCAGTGAACGAATTTAGGTGGTAGTGTCCAATGTAACTGCCGGAGTGAATGCACATAATAATTGCACGTTTCATTCAAGTGGACGTAAATGGCTAATATATAGGATAGAAATGAACAGCTAGTGTTGGGCCATGTTGTGAAGGGATATGTAGGTTTTTATAATGTGAGACCTTCCTACAAATTTATTATGACTATTGATAATTCACGATAGTACTGCCGAATTTTGTAGCGTCTAACTGTGTTAGCTTTGGAACAAAGATCTACGTTCTCTGTAGTGAATAAGGTCAATTTGTTACTAGGTTAGGAAACGATTGATCGAGCAGAGGTAGGATATGAATGTAGACCATAGACTGTTTTGCAAGCAAAATCAGAGCACGTATCAGATGCTTTTGCGTACCGTATTGATACATCAGTATACGCATGATCACCTTCATATGTGCGCGTATGAGTGTGCCCTGTATGTACGCTTACTGTATCCTTAATGTCAAATCGGCAAAATGCTTGCAATGATTGACTGGGGACATATATGAGAAACAATCGAGGTCACCTCCAGAAAACTCTCCTGACTCTAGCACTGTGCATACTTTATTTTCACCACTACGGCATGTTTCGAGAGGATCCTTATCGTTAGGTTCTTGAGAACAAGAAAAGCAAGGTAGCTAAAAAGTATTATGTTTCTTGTGTTTATCGTAGACTTAATACTTATAATAGTGCCCGCTGTGGTTATTCGCTGGTTAAAGTAATAGTAGACGATGTACATGTAGTAAACGAATCACGTTATAGGTGAGTAGGCGTATTACTGCATGACGATTCAGCACATTGATGAACATTGATATTTTTATATAATTCTGATATTTATGCGTCTTCAATGAATGTTCAGCAATGCGAACACTTCTACATAGAATTATTCAGGCAGGAAATTCAAGTCGATATACTGCAAACGGCTGTGTCTGAGAAAGACACACTGTGTACATGATGACGAATTGATGCGTGCTAGTGGCAGCTTCGAGAGCGAGTAATTATCTGATAGCGAGTCAAATATCGCCATTGATGGTTTCATTGGGCACATTCCAGTGCTACGTTCGGAAAAAAAATCAAGAGATTAGATAGTATGTTCCTATACGGTATCAGTTCATGATTACGAAGGGTGTAATAGTGTCGGGCATGAGGCGCTCAACGTCGCGCAGTGGCTGAGCGTTTCCTTTCATAGTAGCACATCGTACCACAGCATTCCCAAAATTAATCGCCATGGTACGACCATTTGTAGATCCCGCAGCTTGAATGCAGTTATCGACTGCAGAAGACTAGAAAGTTTCCATAGAGGTAGTTCCAATGATTATATCCACCTTGTAATGGTCAAAAAGCCTTTCTCTTGCAACAAATAGGAGTATCAGTAGAACATTGCAGGCTGTTTTCTGGAGGTGAAAGCCAGGACAGGACAAGACAATACTTTAGGAAGACTGAATTCAACAGGAGAACCACTAGTGTGCAATACTATAGAGATTGTTATAGGCTAGCAATTCATAGACTGCATGCCTGTTTGTTTTGTAAAATTGATGTAAATGTCGTTATGATATTTTCGGTCCATCTTAGCTAGATCTAGAATTAGATAGTTTACATGTTTGCACAACGAATCTTGAAATGGAACTGATTTTAGCGCCCTCTGAAATGAAGCGGTCTGGCTGATTCGAACGAAACGATTTACTGGCGCGTTCCATCGCACTGAAATAACTTCCGGAACATCAAATTTCGTCAATATTTCATGAAAACATAAAATAATGCGATACTACAAATAGTGGTCAGTACTTTACTTACACGAGATCTAGTTGGGTAGTTTTTGCTCATTCTACGGAAGTTCGCGCTTACTCCTGGCTACTACCGCCCCTTCGTTTGCCATTGTCATGCACAATCAACTACAGCACACATGCAAGCAAGCGTTCGCAGATTGCATCTTACTCTTGGCAATTTTAGTGCTTGATATAGCATCATACATTCGTCATACATTGGGTTTCGAAAAGTCCAACTAGCTCAGCTGACTTGTATGTCTGTTTGGGTGTGTGTGGTGTGTGTGTGTGTGTGTGTGTGTGTTTGTGTATGTGTATGTGTGTGTGTGGCGTGTGTGTATGTATATGTGTAAGCCGATGTACTCGATTAGACCGATTGAGGCAATGATACACCGTGAAATCGTTCACTCATACTTTGATCTCGTAAATCCAGAAGTATTCATTCCTCGGTACCTTTAGTCAAGCTATGAGACTGACAGACTAGCTACCATGGCTTTTCCCTAAATCGCCTCGAATTTATGGCATTAAGTATATCCTATCGCTTAGTATTAACGTTAGTCGCACCTATTCACAAGCTGTGGATTTCGTTCGCACACATGTTTGAAGTTGTCGTGGCATGGAGCCGGCGACAATTCACCATCCGCCTCGATCAATATCTGGAGCTTGAGAGAAGCTCTATAACGGTTTTTCTATGAGCAAACCCTATACTTTGAAACGACAATTATTTCGGATCGAAGCTAAGTTCGTTGTAGATTTCGATCATACAAAGGCATCCATGATAATCGCCCAACAATTTCAGCGTTCACAATCGCATTTACAGTACATTAAACTATCAGATATGAGTATTCAGAAGCTCAAAAATCCCTATGTGCTGTTGCTCAATTATTTACGCTTTGCATGTTCCTTGAGAAAAGAATAACGTGGAGTTACTTAGTTGTCAGTGCAGTCGTGTCTTAGCCTATTTTCACTTTCCCTCTTGCCTTCTTCAAAATGAGGTACACAAGTATCAACGTTTCATTGAATGTGTCAAAGTTCGCATGCGGTAACTGGTTTGTCTCACGGTCCGGTTATTCCTTCTGCAATCATTATCACTGCTTGCAATCAAAAGTTGAATTTTCAGTGATGGGATCATATTTTAGCAAAGTTGAGATAATTTCATTGGGAAATCGACTCCATTTCAGATTAAGTAGGCTTTATTTTTTGTTTTGGATGGAAAGCAATGAGGGAAATGCGTTATGCACCCTGATTCATCGAGAGCCGCAGATGTAAACGAGAACACATCACAAAATAATCACGTACAGATACAAACACTATCCAGTGGTTTCCAGTCCATTCAAGTTTATAAATTCTCAATTCTTATGCTTATACATTTCTAACAATCCTGCTATTTAGTTATCCTTTTGATAGTCTCATTGCAGATTTCTGTAAAGCTGAAGTTATTGTCTCCTGATTAGGTTCCTATTCTTATTTATTCTACATTTTTCCGGGTTTACGTACGCTAACAGAAGCACAATTGATAATATTGAATGGAACGCACCCGAGGATGGCACCATCATTCAGTGAGGCGGTTCAGCTTTGTCCTCCAATATAGTCATGTTCTTCTCAATCATTACTGCTTCTTTATTCGGATAAGTTACTTGAATATGTGCACGTGCTTAGGGACGAAATTTTTTCAGGATGATCAGCGAAAAATTCACCTCATCCTATTTACACTCAGAAATAATGAGTACAATAATGACAGAAAGTGAATTGTTAGTCTGATAAAGTATGCATACTGTGCTCCAATGGGGTTCTCCAGTGGAACCATAGAAGCTCGAATAACAAGTTGAATAGGTGGCAAACAAGCCGAAAACTAACAAGAGATCGTAAACGCAGTTATACAATACAGAAATCGAAATCATGTACCACTTTTCGATGAAAAATCGTCGTTTGTTTCTGTGCCATGTGTATTTTATTACCAGCTACTAAATACGCAAAAAGCTGTGGGTTCAACGATCGCGTTCGTAGCAGTTTTCGGTTACTGTCACTAGATTCAAATGAAGACAGATTTTGTCGAGTAATCTGCACGTATATGCCTTATAGTGATATTGAACACGGAGTAAAAATACTGTAATGCTTGTGTACTTTCTGATTTTTTGCCTACGTAATAATTATAACGCGTTGTTTCATAAGACAATAATTCTCGTTGTTTCGTAAGACAACATTTCTCACCCTCTAATAATCTCCGTGATTCACAACATGGCGTTAGCACTATCGTAGCGATCGAAGCTCTAAAATTAGGAGAAGCTTCAAGGCAAGTAGTCAACAGTTCACAGATTTCGGGTGGTACATCGAGAACATCGTATAGAAGACATTCGCCTATTTGTGTGACTATGTCATCATCGTTTGTCTGATTGCGAGTATTCCCTATTGCCACCCAATTGCCGCCCCATTGCACTTTGTGCTAGCCAAAAAATGCGACATCGTGTAGTGGTTCTAAAATATCGCACATATGAGACTTTCAGGCCATTTCTATGGTGTGACGCAATATGACGTGGTGTACAATCTCACGTTGAAGTACCTATTACAGCAGTCAGGGATTCTATTTAAATATGTTTGAACGTGAGTAACACTGCATGATATTCCCATGGATGTGTTCAGCGCGACCGCAGTCGCCGCAGTAGTTGAACAGACAACAAAGAAGACTGTAAAATCTAGGCATCACGGATCAAGTAATGGCCTGTACTTCATGGAATCCGTACTATACAGGGTTTAGAGCTCAGATATTGTGGGCGTAACTATTCTCTAGCTCATCTCTACTTCTTTAGTTCAACAACATTCAGTATATCATAAATAACGAGACGGTTGTCACTTTCGGAACAGTTCTAGACACGCTCTTCAACGGTACTGAATTCATGAGAATTCCCATTTATAAACCATACCGTTAACCGCTACTACTATCATATTTGACACAATAAGTCTACCCAAAAGCATTGTTAATATGAATAACCAGCTTATAAGAAGTTTCGCCCTAGTTACAAATTCATCAGTCTATTCTCATTCGTTTTTCTTCCTCTGTCATGCTTAATTACAACACCATAACACACATTCTTTTGAGTAAAACTTCAAAATAATCGTTTAGATTTGATTTCTCCAATTTTTGGCCATAATGATCGACATTCCTTCATTTCAATAATGTGAAGCAATTTATGTTTGTGCGCCTAGAGTTTCTCATGTGTGTTACTTGAGAAATCTTCGTGTGATTTTCACTTTTGTAATGAGAATTATTGTGCAAGTATATCGCTGTGTTCTTCTCTCTAGAATTTCTAATCCGATATCAAAAACATAGATGTACTTCAACTGGTATCAGTTTTGTTGTTACGCATAAATATGATGCATCATACTTTGTCTAATGGTTAGAGTGTCTCAACTTTACAACCAACCCATACGATCTTTCTTTTACACTCGCAGTACCTACAACTCAGTAACTAGTAGTTGCTCCTCTCTTCTGCACTAGACATTTCATTGTTTGATAAAATGGAATATTCTTTGAATACTTTCTCATCGTCATCAAATCTATTTCTATTGCATATATACCGTTATTGTTATTGTGGTGTTAGACAATTCTTCATAACTATACCTAAAGTATTCCAACTAAATCAATGCTGTCTTAACAACAATAACTAAATAATTACAGTGTAGAGAAATGTTATGTAGTACTATGAGGCGCATTTGTTCTGATCTTATTCCAATACAGAAAATTTACCTGGAAAGGAAGCATCAAATCCATTCGTTTTCGATGATGAAAAATCTCTAGAAAACTTGTCATCAATCGTAACAAATGTCATCAGGGATTGGATAGTTTTTGTTCTTTCACACATAAATTGATTCATACAGAATGGAAACATTGATCGCGGCGATCAGATATGTGAATTGTTTATATTTTTCCTCGATGGTTCATCGTCAATGTGGTGCACTCCTTGAGTGAGGCAGAAGGCTAATCGAACAACTCAAAGCTGATTCTAGTACTCGCCTTTCCCAACAGTCCTCCTATATCACCCATTTTGGAGTGGTTTTTCACTCGTACAGCAACTGTTAGTTTTGCTATGTAAAAGCAACTAGATACACTTGCAGTTACAATTGGAGCGCTAGGGGAATTAGCAAATACAAAGTAGTATTTTATTGAGAATATGCCCTTATCAATCACGAACGTTGCAGCTTATTCATAAACATATATATTCAAGCAATTTATTGATGAATGATTAAATAGCGTCGGCTATATGCTGCCTCTGTTATCGTGAAACATGCACAGAACAGCTTAGCGATCCTAGGTAGAATCTTCTACACACAGCTGAAGATTCGAGACAATGAAGACGTATGGCAGTCAATACCGCGTAACGATTTTGTGCACGAGAAGAGCCGTTGGGGATCCAAAATGTCCAAGATATTTTTGAATTAGTCAAAAATCGTTTTGAATGATAGATTATAGCGCAGTCAACACCATCACATACTTGCCGTCGTAGCTCCTTTCATCAAAAACGTGAATTATTGGTTTGAATTGAATATGCTGCTTGAAAAACTACGAGCTGAAACTAAATTTATACGCTTATACCGTGTTATGTATAGCTAAGCAAATGTTAAACTCATTGTCATTTATCATTGATCTCCGTGTTGTGCTCAAATGCTCATCTCGAGTGATACCATGAACCACAAACTTTTCCTATAGCATAACGAGTTTCGTTGTGTTTTTTGATCAACTCAGGGCATCTATTTGAATTTGTACATTTTTCTAGAAGCAATACTTTCGATGCTTTTTGTTGGCTCTGTGTTTCTCCAGGGAGCATACCACTTGGAGTGATGTCTTGTTGCAAGAAAGCCATGGGAAATTCTCGTGGTTCCTTTCAACTTTTCGCACAGTGGCGAGATGGTATGAGTAGAAAACGAACAGCTCTCTTTCGATTAAGACTACGATTTCATTATATGTGGAACAGTATATAGAAGAAGCGTGGCAAGAAGAGTCGTAGGACGAGGATGCAAAGAATCGATCTCCACTAAGGGAGAAAAAGCCCTATTTAACTTTATTTATTCACGAAAAATCTCTTACTACTGCTACAACATACTCTCAAAATTCTTAAATGGAGTTTTCTAACGCTCGATAAATCTAGACTAACTATTAGTCTACATCCGATAGCGACTTTGAAATCAGTTTGTCAGCATATCCAGCAATAAATATGGCATATTTTATTTGGTGCAGAGCAGATTTTCAATTAAGGTGAATTTCATCCGCGATAAGAAAGAGGTATTATATATTTGTATGAAGTTACTTCCGCCATTTTGCAACTGTACCACTTTTCAAGTGTGTAGAAAACAATGAAACAGCAACAACTATAGCCGAAACTCGATCGCCTTTTTCCTTTTCTTGCTATTATTTTCTTCTCCTAAATCGGTCTAATTTTCGGTGAGATCATCGTAGGTGAGATAAAGGACAAATTAGAGATTTGGCATATTCACTATAGAGTATTTGCAGTGGAAGAGTACTTTAGTATAATGAAGCAACCAATACATTTTGTATCAAAACTCTGATGTTAAAAAAGGAAATAGGTAGTAAGTATAAGTTAGTATTGCAAGTACTACATGATTTCTAAGAAATCATATTCTCTTATGCAATATGCACAAAAAATTGTTTATATAAAGATCGACAAAGAGTACAGTAGTCGGTTATCTTGAAATTTCCAGTGGTAACGTCAAGAGGCTTTTCGCGTTTCACAAGCGAGCCATTCGTGAAAACGCAGTCAGACGATGACAGTGCGTAAAAGCAGAAATATACAATGCTGTATCGCTTTCCGCGTCACAGCAACCAACGCCTTCTCAAATAACAACTATACTTAGTAAAATTCTCTCCTCAATATTGCTTTACAGAGATCGGCTAGTGTATTTTAATGTTCTTCGTCTGACTCGCAACTTGTCGTGAAGCCGTGAAATTTTCCGAATTGGCTTTCGACTAAAATCAAATACACGGGCACAAGCATCTGCGATGATTTGTCCGGATATGACTCAAGCGTAAAGCACAGCGTTGGTCTACTGGAACAGATCACTTTTCGATGGTGTTTTAGTGAAACGATATGAACTTAAACGCTCATGTTTACTCTTGATAAGATTACGGTATGCAATGGAAAGTCTGCGCTGATGATACAAGCTAATAAGTATGCTTTGTTGTTATGAAGAAGCTGCAATAGAAGATGATTAAGAGTCATTATAGAACATTCCATGATACTATTCGTGTCTCTCGTCAGACTCTTTAGTTTTTCACCCCATTTTTATTAATTATAATGACTCTGGACCATACCATTTGAATACAATTACAATGAAATTGAAAGATTACGTACTGATGTTCATCGTTCACTGATCATTTCGGCTATCAGCCATTTGGTTCGGACTTCTTCAAGTATAACGACCACGTAACATTCATTATTTCTGAGCTGATCTGCATCTTTCAATGGATCTGAGAGATTTTCGATGTCCATGGATGGAATAACGCTAGACATTGCTTGAGGGATAATTGACGCTACTTTGTTTGTGCCTACTCACCACTGTTTTTTTGTGTTAATGCCGATAATTTATTAATTGTACTATTCACTTGTAGGTAAGAGCATAGCGCAAATCGGGTATAGTATAGGATGTTACACAGGCTATTGAAAAATCAGGCGCATGAGAGAACACTATTCTTATCGTTATTTCATTCCATTCTTCCTCTATTTTAATATACATATGCTAAACAAATGGCGAGCTTATCAGAATATGTCCATTCTTGAGTTGCGGTAAATTTTGAATATCATACATACATAGATATATACTAGCATACATGCTTACATACATACACGGATATATATACACATGCATGCATACATACATACAAACATGGATGTATATACGTGCATACATTCATACATACATACATACATGCATACGTACATACATGCACGCATATATACACATACATACATACAGACAGATACACATACATACATACAACATACATACATACATACACATACTGACAAGTAACAGGGAAATAGGGCAAGTATAGCTGACTTAATTTTTAACATTGATAGGTATGGCGCACATGACTGATCCAGATGCGTTGTAGTAAATGCACATAAGATTTTTTTTAACCCTTTCAGCGTTCAGGTATGCATCTTCACGTTGATGTCGAAGCGATAGGAGACATTCAGTGTCGCCCGTAACGTTCATACTACTCGATGTTATTGGGAGCAATGTATCGCTCTGTCGCGCGATACCGCTCTTAATTCCGTTGTCGCTCGATTCGGCGCACTGTTCGTCGCGATTGGTGTTCCCGACTCACGGTGATATAGTCGTATACTAGTCAAATGACGAGCCTTTTTCACTTGCCACTCTGCATACTGCATTATGACTCGTGAAATGCTTGCCGATCGCTGACGTCTGTGTTCCGCATTTTCGCGTGCTATATCGTGACGCTCGAGCAACGGCTGCTTTTTTTCTGGATGTGTATGTATGTGTGTGTGTGTATGTGTGTACGTGTGGACATGTGTGTATGAGTTCTGTGTGCATGTGGGTGGATCTCCTGTGTGTCTAAAGATGTGAAATTGTATGCCTGAGTGTCTCCAATTGTTACGTGTCTGTGTATTTTAGGGAGTGTGTATATGTTTGTGAGTGTTAATCGTTCTCTATTTGTATGTGTACGTGCGTATCAGCTGTTGCATGGCATTGCTCCACTCTCTCTCTCTCTCTTTCTCTCTCTCTCTCGCTTTCTCTCTCTCCCCCTCTTTCCCTCTCTTTCTCTCCCTTCCTCTTTCTCTTTCTCTTTCTTTCTCTTGTTGTGCTCTCAACAGCTCTTCATGATTCGCTGCTGATTTCGTCGAATGTTCACATGTCTGTGTGCTCTTGCCCACACATACGTCGCTCTGGAGAAAAAAAAAGGACGACGACGCACCGCTTTCGGCACCCCAAGTCAGCATAAAAGATATCGTTTTCCGTTTCATTACGTGAGTTCGGCTAATCTACGCCAACACGTGGAGTACATTCGGGCATTTCTAGGTCCACGAGCAATCAGCTTTTTTTCTTCGATCCATGTGTCGCTCCGTGGATATGCCGCCCCTTGTAGGAGTCATTACTGCTCCTGAAGAATATGCAATGCTTGCAAGAGGTTTGTGCATCATAGCGTCGACCTGTGCTCATGGCTAACTAAACGAATGCTTTTCACGAACCTGTATACGATGTGATGAAATGGATGACATAGCGTGAATGCCTAGAATACGATAAAAAGGGGTGTTATATGCCTATTGAAAACAAAATAGTGTTTTAATGTTTATTGAACGTTCGTCTACCTATGTTTGAATCTATGCAATGAATATCGCTATGGTTGTTATCATCACTTTTATCGAGACTCAGTAAGCAACTGTGAAGCAGGGCTTTGTCAATAACGCAGTAAAAACCGAACCATTTCACTCTGAGAGTAAAAATACGATCTGCAACTAGTCCACTAACTGAAAACATCATCATCGAGATACATCCTCACTTAGAACAAAGTGCACAGCAATTGGGGAAAAAAAGCGCTAAGCGCCGATATTATTGTGGGTGTCAATGAGTTACGATATGACGCTATATATAGTGATGATCATCAACGATTATGGCGTAATTATTGAATTATCATTAGTTTCAGATAAAACTGTGGGATAATTGTCGCTTTTGCTTACGTCATCTCAATGTTGCTCCGCCTTATAATAGAATAAACGTTCGTCCCCTGTTTCAATGATTTCCTAATGTATATTGTAACGGCAATGTCTAACTTCAATACGTCTACGTGGTGCATGAGAATTCTAAAGCAACATTTAAATACATAGATAATGCCATGTTGATGACTTCGTTATTCGTTTTTCATATATGTCAACGATGTTCCCCTCGTCTCCCACTTTTATTTCCATTAGCTGCTTATTATCATGTGCCATCTTATAGAATAATTATGTCAGTTTCTTTTTTCTATGTTTTCATTGATAAGCAGTATTTTCTACAACTATCGATATCACTTGTATCTGTGAATATCTCAGAATCAGACATACTACCACGATTACATTGTAATTTCATTAATCATTCGATGATTTGAGCATACACCAGCAAGAATTCCTGCTCATTTCTGCAGCGCATCCGTTCTATTTAGTGAACTCATCTCGTTTGAAGAGCATGAAAAACATCACACTTTTCGTGCAAAGCTTTTCATTTTTACTTTTTTTTTTCGAGAATTCTCTCTGCATGATGCCATCAGAGGCTGTATAAACTCGCAAATGGTTTTTCATTCTTTCAAAATAGATATGGAAAATAGTATTTCAATAGTAGCAGTAGATTCCTCACGTATTTCCCAGTCATTCGACAGCATACAATCGGAGTACCTGCAGGCACACCTACGCACCTACGCATGAATGCGATTACGCGTATGTTTTGAAGAAATTAGTAAGTCAAGCGCACCAGAAACAGCGAGACTCCCCTGAACTCACCTCCAGCTTTCAGTTTAAGCACACGATCGTGCTTAACACTCCGAGGACTACCTTTGCCTGAGGAGAATCACATATTAGGATTACCGGCTGATCATAACACATAAAATTTATATAATTCAAATATTACGCGAATCATGAATATCGTGAGCACATCCCACGTAAACGACGTTTGAGTCCAAAGAACGAGAAGAAGAAAGAGAGACGGAAATATGAAGGGATACAGCTATTGAATGATGGCTTGGAACAAGTAGCTATGATTTGCCGTCTGATGAATGTAAATGTAATGTTCTGCTATTGTTTGCGTATTTTTTGAGGTCTATTAACAGTCTGTTCCAATTTAACACCTTTGAATTATGTGTAACGTTTAATTACAAATTTTTTCTACTGCTCCGTTTTGGTGGAAATACTCAGAACATTAAAGGATTACCAAAGAGCTGAATGGAGAAATTCATTAGTCCGATAGCATGGGAGAGCTAAGGAGAACATTAGTTTTGTATAGTTTGCAAAAAAAACACTTTCCTCATACATACTAACTAGTCTGCCATTCTCCATTCGTAGTCACCAATAACCCATTCAGGCGAATCAAACATGTTATTGGCCCTTGTGCACGCTTATCTTCGTTGCTCCCTCGTTAAAGTGATATAAAATGTTTCCAATCACATTTCTCATATTCGCGTGATTTCCTGTGTTCGATCTTCAACTCCTACGTTGTAATGATAAGTTTTTATTGTGCATGAGCCGTGGCGATGGATGCTTGTAGCGCATATAGCGTCCACAATACAGTTCCTGCAGCTTTGTTCGATAGTTCTGTTCGATCAAACATTGATGAGGAAACAATACATTGCCACCATTTCTTTACACGTTCATCATTGAATTCTGATGTAGTACACATAGTTCTGAACAGCTGAACGGAGCTTCAACTATATGACAAGCGCTTTTCCTTCCTAATCGTGGATTGACTTCCTCCACACGAGGAGAAAAAGAGAGCTGGGCGGCGTGTGCGTTGCGAATGCATTAATGATTGCAAGGGAACTCCCTCCCCTTTGCCATACATGCGGTTGAGGCGAAAATGATCGCCATGTTGATGAGTTCACTCCTATATCGTAATTGATAATCTGATCTAGCTGTTGTTGCTAGGATAGCATAATGTTTTCAGATCAATTGCGAGTGAATTACGAAGACGCCCACGCTAATCCGATGCTGTCTCAAGGTGTTGAGATTGCTTCATAATTTAACATTGATGTCTTGGAAATATCAAGCCATGCCGGAGTTTCCATCGTATCCCTACATTTCTTTTCATCAACTCATGTGTCCTTAGTAGTATGCATCTTTTTTGAAGCATGTGAACATCAGTGTATTGACAAGAAATCGGCTGTATCATTCCGTAAACTCAAAATTTTTACTGCCGTCGTAATCTCTCTTGCATCATTGGCTGTTTCTACAGTGCACCCATTAGCATGTATGTCTATGACAGCGAATCATTCAATATACGTTTCTTTATATTCGTATGTGTACGTGTGCCTAAATTTGTCTTGTTATCTTTATCATCATCATCCTTGTCCGTTGATGCACCTCTTTTCTCTCATGTCTATCATTACCACATCTCGGATCTCGATGACTCAGCGCATTTTTTCTTATTACACTCCCCCAAAAGGATCCATGTGCTTCAATCTTCTCCTAAATATCAACATCGTACGTGGCAGTAGATGACGTGAATCGAGATGTTCCAACAATCTATTCTGATTCGTGTTCAGCAACAATTTGCTTCGGCTGTAGGAACACTCTGCAGGATGAGTTTTTGAATCAAACGCAAACCAAGATGCATTCTGTGCTTGCTGACAAGTCTGCTTCAATAGTTGAAATATTCCTTAATAGGATGAATTCAAGTTCTTACTGCTGCTCTTATGTGCCGCATCACAACCAACTCTGCTCATAGTCACAGCTGTAATGTTAGCACATTTTTTCCTTTTTTTTCTATTGGTCAGCAATCTTTGTGACACTCATTGGAATTACAGAAATTGCACAAAGCTGAAAAAAAGACTGCGCCGTCTATTCATTTGATTTCCCGTTCAAAAAAAAAGGAAACAAAACTTGTGGGACGTCATGAACACATAAATCCAATCTTTTGTTCCTGTTCATGATGTTACTTTCTA
This sequence comes from Parelaphostrongylus tenuis, assembly GCA_019055375.1. Classification (NCBI taxonomy): domain Eukaryota; kingdom Metazoa; phylum Nematoda; class Chromadorea; order Rhabditida; family Metastrongylidae; genus Parelaphostrongylus; species Parelaphostrongylus tenuis. The sequence goes on from JAHQIW010001680.1 coordinate 130,504, forward strand.
AGGTGCGCAATTCCTGCAAAGAACTGTCAAACCCTAGCACGTTTATGAACATCTATAACAGCTGAATTTCTTTCTAGTAAGAAATTCCTCTTGATAAGTTTATGACAATGTGTTTCAAGCTGTGCAGTTGTTTTGTCTACCATCGTATATCTACTCCCTCTTGTTTCCTATTTATCCAGTTGTTCTGTGCAGAATGAATGCATATTATTATAAAAGTTCACGGTCGCAGTCAATTTGGAAGTCATTCGTCAGTGTTTCATGGACTCAATGCTCATCTTCTGAAAACGAACAGCAACTCTAGGATGTTGCGTCTTTATCGATTTACAACAAAAGTCTGCCCTTCTAGGCACACAAGTGTGCATTGGCAAAGTTCTAAAGGAAAAAAAAAACAGAGAGAAAGAGAAGAATAAGATAGACGGGAAGAGGGGAGGGAAACGAACGACTCTGGAGCTTGACATCGACATGAGAGTTTCCATTCAATTCTTCGAATCTATGCAATAGGCACACGGTCTCTATAGAAGGACTCATATGTAGTTCACGAGCCTAGCACCTCAATTCATGTTTATTTCGAATGACGCGCTTTATCCAAACGAGTGCTTCAACACGAGAACATCTTCACAAAACGACGTGTGTTTGCTAAAGAACGCGTTGTTGGCGTCGGCGACTGATGGTGAGATTTGCTTGGTGACTAGGATGCTTCCGCTTCGAATCGCACCATCACCTCTGCGTTGCGTGCCGGTCTGTTTCCTGCACCGCCAAGCGAACCGTTCTTGAAGTTTTACTGAGTTTTTCGTTAAACGGGCCGCCTTCAACAATAGTTTGTGGTTGCACACGGACGTCTTTTGATTTCTTGATTAGTCACTCAAACTGACTCATTTCACCATCACGCTGCTTCATTTCTACGTATATTCTGTAGCGCTGTGACGGCTCTAGGGAGTCGCACCTCATAAATGCATTATTACCTATTCTGCTACAAATTTCTTACAAAGCTTCACCGAGCTATTCTAAAGTGTTCTATCCTCTATGAGAATGTGATTTATACAATACACCTCTTGAAATATGTTTCACGCGCTTTCCAAACATTGTATGCCGAATAAGTCTCATACATAACACTATACTACACCATCGCTCAACTTGGAGCAATTTGAAAAGAATTTAGTGCGCAAAAATCTGTCCGAATACACGCTGATTTTAATGGTGTTCGAATGATTTTCTACGAGTTTTGGAAGATTTCTATGCTTTCAACTTTCACATTGATTATGTATTGAGCAACATAATTTGAGCAGTGATTTTGTAGAAGTCATCTAGAACTTTGACCGTATAATCGGTTAGTCCCAACTTGTCATCAAAGTCGATCTTCTGTGGTATACGATAATCGCATGTGTGCTACTCCACTGCAATGAATTGACGTTACCGTAGTAGCTCCGTCTCATCTAGTCTTTGGCATGTACAATTTGTCAAGAAGTGTCGCGTGATGCATCATCTTCACTGTTCGTTAGCTACAGAACAAATTTGGAAGTTTCAGGTCCCGTTTAGGGGGACGCTGACGCTATTCTTCTAGTGCTGCCAGTTCTGATGCAACAGCAGAATTCGCGGCTGCAGGTGGAGAATGATTGCGGGGTTTTTTCTTTTTGTTTTCTTTATGCTAAAGAAGCCAGGAAGAGAACTACAATGCAATAAACGAGGCAGACAATCAAGAATTTTCAACTTATGGCTGCTAGATCCTTATTGAAACTATTGGATAATTTGTGACATTGTCATTTATTGCATTGTACCACATGTATTCAGGAGTTCTGCGAAGTGATCTATATTTATAAATGGAAAAGCAGGAAGGGTCGCCTAGTCAGGTGAATATATGCTTAATCTCCTTTTTTTTCAATGTTTCCCTCTAAAATAAGAAAATAGACCAATGTTTATACGTTCAATGCAGTCTAGCGGCTTTGCACTAGTTCAGAGTAAAATTATTTCAACATCTGCAATGATTTTTTCATAGTGAAAACTAAAATAGCTAGCTTATCTTAAACCTAATTTCAAAGTTGTCAATGTCCAAGAAATTGAGTAAATCATATGAATGCAAAGATACCAAAATCAAACTCTTCAAAAATTTTGTAGTGCATCGTTACTTTCAACATAGAAGAATTTTGAGAGAATAGCTAAATACTCAACAAATTAGATCAGGAAAAATCTCTAAATTATGATTTGCAATCAGAAATACTCATATAAATTTTCAATAATGCAGTGAAGTATGTTTGGATCACAGAGCGATTCAATACTACTTTTTAGGCAGCCGGTATTCTCTTTCCTGCTAGTCAGCGAAACACTGTAGATGACCCGTCCAGCCACAGTAATCGTGAGTTTTCTGCGTGTTTTTTGAATGCTTTTCTGTCACTCATTTTGTGCTCAAGCAATGCAGTGACCATAGTTAGAGCATTTCCGTTTAGAAGAACGTCATGCATCATTTTTCGACTCGGTATGCTCTTCGTGTTCCCATCCCATGAGAAAGCAATGCTGTGACAAAGTTTATTTGAAAAAAACATGTCCTTTGCAGGATGTTCAATTTTGAACACTTGTGACTCAATTAATAGGATTTTCTCTTACAAATGTTTTGAAAAGGTTGCCGTATGATTGGCAGATAGATCTGCCGCGTTTTCGACGTAGAATCATAAAATCATACCGTACTCAGCCCTATTCTGAAAGGTAAATGGAGAAAAAACACGCCTTATTTGATGCACATTGTACATGTTATTCGACATTTTCAATCGCAATCAATCCCGAGCTGCAAACGTTGTTAGGCGCTACTATTTGCAGTTATAATGATAAAAACGATGTTATTTCAAAAATCGAGATATTTCAAAGCTTTACTTTATGCGAAGACTTCAAAGTTCTAAGGTTCATTCAAAATCTATGGGCGAATGAATTTTTGAACGAGTTTTTTTTTTCCAAGATACATTTCTAGCGTTTCATTCAATATTTGGCGAGACAAATGAATTTTCGCATTTTATGTTGTTCAGGATATCCTTCATCTTTCTTTGTGATCTCATCTTTCCTTCCATTGTCCTGATTTATCATCGAGTTCATCGAGTTTAGATTCCGTTGAAATATTTCATAGATTTTGTTGAAGTAGCTGTCGCTTTCTTCCTAAACGTCTAGAGCCTTTCCATTTGATTTCTAGCTGTTATTGCACATGAACGTACCAGATTGGGGAATATCAAGAAGTAGAAAAGCAGCGATTTATCCAGATTTCCAACTACTTTGATAAGTTTACGTATGATATTTATTGCAGTGTACACTAGCTTTGAGATTCTAAATATATATTAGAGGAAAAAAACGACCAGAAATCAATGTTTAGCATGAGAAAAGCAGTCTAACGTTGTTATATTCTTATCTCTTCTCATCACTCATCAAGAAAATTGAATTTTCTATGAATTCAAAAAGTTAGCACTCTTCGATTTAGGACGTTTTATTGAGATATTGATTGGCTGAATTAAGTACAACTACAATAATTTTGAAATTTCAAAGAGGATAACATTTAATATTAGATATTTCAACGCTGGGCTGATTTAGCAATTTAGAAAAGTTTTGGCAGTATTATCTAATACAACGGTTAATCTGATCGTGTCCATATTGATGGTCATGCGTCACTTCACTTCACTTCAAAGAACCTTTTCATTGTTATGTAGGAGTGTAGTCGTCCACAATGTTTTTTTTTCTGAGCTATCCACATATGTATCTCCTTTAAAAAAAGGTGGACTAATCAGTTCCATTGCGGAATTTTCTTTCAGATATGAAATTTTGACGAATTCAGCATATGATGGTGCTCGTAACCCGTTATTTTGTGGCATACTCAAGTAACACTCGTTTGTCTGATGGAACTCAGTGAGTACCGACAACGTATCGATCAAGCGGGCCTCATTTTTTAAATTGTTTCGTAGTATGCATCGATTGCGAGAGTGGACCAACAGTGTTCCGTAGGCGTCGTCGGGGGTTGATGAGTGTTGTAGTTGCACGATAAAAATGAAACCAGAATTTAGAGAGGTAGTTGTTGCGGGGCGCTCGCATATCGTGCTCGTTTCATTTTTACTTACAATGGATAGATGCTCGAGTAAAGTGAAAAGTAATCGGAATTTCAGTAACTAATACGTTCATATTCTGCTTCGAATACTTAAAATTAAGCTAATTAGAGAGGTAATAACATATTTCATGAGTTCTCGTTTTTTCATGGGCTTTCTTCTAATCAACCCTTTACGGAACGGGCCTCAAACCAAATTACTGTGACTAGAAAGATTTTTTTTGTAGTGATTTTGTAAAATGTTGACCAATCCCGTCCAGTGAGAGTTCACCATCAAAATGCAAACTATGCAGATATGTTTGGCTTTTTAATATTCCTTCATATCAAATTTGAAGTCTATCGCAGTGCTTCCCCTAATCTATCAGATCCGATTCGATCCGAAAATTTTCAACGCGAACAAAGAGGAGCTTTCAACTGGGCTCCCAACAGTATCAGTTTTATGATTTCAGAGGAGCTGGCATCGGCAGCCGTGGTGAATGCGCTTCGGTTTCCCTCCACATCATCTTTATTTCCGAGTGAACTATTGCGAACACTCGGCGTTTCACACCCATACTCACCCAGTATGTTTGTGCTCGAGTTCTCAAAATGATTCGTCAGACTATGCTCTTTGATTTTTGTGTGCAGAACGATGACATGTGAAAGGTGTTTTCTATCTTGTATCTTCTATTATCTCTATGAATTTATCTATCATATTTTCGAACACTGTATTTCACATTTTTTCTTCCCATAAATCGGCTTCAAGACCATTGAGAGTGCGTCTTTAATGAATATAATGTAAAAAATCTTGTCAGTTGTAAGCGACGAAATCAGGTGGAACGATCCGTAATTTTGAAGTGATTTTTACGCCACGTTACAGTACCCTCTTCAGCAGTAACGCCATTGTAATCAATGTTTTCGGCATACCCGTGTTTACATGTGAAAAAAGTCTTCAACGTGAAACGTAGAAAATTTTTGCCGAGGGAAGATTGCTGCTAATATTTTCAGGCAATGCACACTATTTTGTAGTTATTGTTAGGTAGTTATACGTTGAGAATAAGGATGAGTGAAAGAAGAAAATTGTCCGAACCCGAAGGAGTAGATTTTACTTGACCATCGAATGTCAGCTTTACTGAGACTTTCAAGAAAAATGAAGATTTTTGAGAGACTCACTGACTTTTCTAACTTTTTTACACTTTAGTACTACGTATTGCTTGCTGATTCAATACGAGTTTGCGTCTTGTGAGTAATTGGCCTGCGACTCAACTGGTGACGTTTAACGGGTACTGTAACAAATATGTCATCACTGGCACTACTACTGCTTTGATAATCTTTCGTTTAATACTTGAGGAAGATGTCTTATGCTGCAAATTATAACGTTATAATTTGGAACGGATTATGATTTATGCAACTCATTCTTCATTCATGTAACATGGCCACGCTATTGATACAAGAACAGCAAAGCTTATGAATAGTGCTTAAGAAATTTCGTCTTATGTATATGGTAGTAATTTAGTACTTTGAAGCTTTGGGCCTACTGAATTTAACAGAAAATCGATATGACCTTGAGAAACCAGAGAAGAAGTCTTGGAATCCTTTTTTCAAGAGTTATAGTGGGCGTAATTGGATGATTCCAAAGAATTAGTGTTTCGTTGAATCAAATTTTAGATTGCTCTAGAACAAGGGTTTACAGCATGGCTGCATACTGAAGCGGTGGCAACGCGTCTGTATTAAGGTCGTAAATATTCAATTCAAAAATGTGCCTGATTTTTTAGATTGAGTTATTCCAAATCTCTAATTTCTCGTAAAGAAATATCGTTAGGTTTTTTCGTAAAACAAAAATGAACAAACACGAAAAAGGTTAGCCATAGGAGACAGTTTTCGAACACAACTATAATTAGGGCTTTAATTGAATCGATGATCTATTTTGTGCTTCAGTTGAACGTCCCATAAATGTTGATGATGCTGTCATGCTTAATGTTGATGCTTATAAGCAGGCTTAGGAAATCTTCGTATAAAAAGGTAAGAACAATAATTTTTTTGGAAACAAGTTCTTCAGATGCGGAAGAAGCACCTCCACCTCCAGTGAATCTTCTTGAATGGCTTGGTACGCGGGTATTGGCACGGGTCTCCAGCGGTGGTTACCAACCAGGCTCTATCAAGAATGTTCACGACAACAAGGACGTGGTGGTGCAGGTGGGTATTGGCTAGTTGAGTACAATCAAATCCTCTCACCCAGATGCGAGTGAAACTTACAACCATTAAATTATATATACAGTGATAGCTTTGACGTAAATCGGAGATCTTGCTTGAGCTTCACACCAATGCAGTAGCACGCACTCCAGTGGTAGTATAAATAAACAACGAGGACGTCAGTCGATTTTCTTCAACATCTTGTCAAAAAAATCTTGCGCTAAGAGCTGTGTGGTTCCAAAAGTAGCCAGTATTAGAAAGTTGCGAAATTCAAGCATTCAGACGAACCCGACGGAAACATAATTTCATCACAAGCCGTGAGTTCCCATGCATTGGCCGGTGGTGTTGTGATCTCAGATGAATAAATTTCCACGACAATTTCGCAGCGATAACAGTTCAAATAAAATTCGTAGGAAAGCAACTGTTGAAACTTCGCCCAAGTCTTGCAGAATGACTCCGAAATACGTAAAGCCTAAGGTAAGCGCGCGCTACTGCGCTGGTGCACGGAGCACCGTTGATATTATAGTTAATCAAATCTGTCTTCAAACGTCTACACTTCTGGTTTATTCGAAATCTTTTTGTTTTTTAGTTTGATGATGGACAGGAGTTACGATTTGATGATGTGATGAATGAAACGAATTCAAACCTCATAATTGCAGATCAAGCTCCAAGTCCTTCAATGGTATGTTCGATCTAGTTTTTTTTTTGTTTAATTGTTGTAGTAGTGTTATTCCTTCATCAAATGACCTTTTAATTTCCATTAACACAGTGTAACAACTGCAAATGCATGCGTTCCAATTCATTAGGGTTGTAAGGATGGTTCTGAAAGCGACCTACTTAGATAGAATTTGCTCATTGCAATCTGTGTTGCTCTTTGGACTTCTGTCTGATTGACGTTATCTCCTTCATCTCCACGGTAATAGTCGTTAGTTTGCACTTCTGAAGCTACAACTTTGTGGCAGTGTGACTATGTTCTTTCTAGGTCGGCAAAAATTCATTCTAAAGATTGACTTGCTTTTTTGCTCACCTGTGCTTTTTTTTTAAATATGAAAATCCTCCTTTGCTCATGACACTCTGCTGAGAGTTGAAGTCCTACTGTGCACCGCGTTTCGATTTCTGAGCGTATTACTTGAATGGAAAGGAAAAAAGTGGAGTGCACCCAACACATGCTTTTGCATTGCATTCAAAGACAGCCTTAGGCTTTTATTACTTCGAAAACTGCACAGTAAACACCACTTCTGCAGTTAGTACATTTTTTATCGTTTAAATATCCGAATTTTCAAATGATTTTTGCCGACTTTTCTTATAATATTGAAGTGAAATTTCCACTGTAGTCCAAAGTGAAGAATTTCTGTTTTAGGTGGATTGGCTATGAAAAACTTAGTTTCAGTAAAACTGCCAAACCTTCGTAATAACTAGGTAAATGAATAACGTAACATACAATTGAGAAATTTCATTCACACAAGAAGTGATAAGGAGACATCTCACAGACAATTAGTGCATTTACACCCATGTATCAGGGATGTCAACCAAGCATTCCTGCAAATTATTTATGGGAACTTCTTCCATATTGTCCGTTATATGAATAACATTGTTGCAGATAAAAAGCAAGACCATGGTATGTGTACGGTTACCAACGGAACAGAACGTGTATCGCACTGGAGAGCTTATTTCGATCTCTAGCACACCCACTAAATATCTGGTAAGCTTATCAGAATCTGAACTTATCATCTTTAGCTACTTAATACACTCAGTGATAGCCAAGAATGTATAACAAAATACCATCTTTAGTTTAGACCGTTTGGCGTTCATTAGTGCTTGCGGTGCGTCATACATTCCTCCATTGAGCTTCGTGAAGTTCCTAGAATGTGTATCTCGCCTGCACGGTGACTTGCTGTTAGCGATCTATCAACTCAGTCTTTTATTCTAGCAGAAAATTTGAGTAGCGATTCGCTGAACGAAGTGGAGCAGAGGGCATGTTTTCCCAGGGGAAAGGATCGAATCAGTGTCTAGATATGTCTTCCAAAGCAACTAGAACTTCTGAGCTCCTTGTGTTTCAAGCACCAATTCCTGTAACATTGGAGATTAATCATTTAGTCAAAAAATTCGAATAGCCGACTTTCAATTAACCTTCTTCTCAACAAACGTTAATGTACTCCTTTTTGACCATAGTTTAGTCGGCTAGCCAAAGTTTTTTTCCCTTTTCCGAAGCTTATATGGAAACATATTGCCATTTGTGCGGTCTTGCTGAGTGGATAGTTCCACAATCTTGATAAAAAGTCAGTGCATGAAGTCAAACGTTCTAAAAGCCAGTGAGAAATTGCCTGTGTTTTTTTTTGGGTAGTGAAACCATCTATCTATTTGCTGTTCGCATTGAACGATTAACGAAATCCAGTCAAGCCCGAAATTTATGTGAGATGAGATGTCGAGTCACGAGTGAAACAAATTTTCCTTATGTGACCCATTATCACGTATTGCATAGATCAGGATGCTTCAATCACCTTGTATCCATTACCTACCTATGCCTTTGAATTTGGGGCTGGATCGGACTGCCAGTTAGAGATCTCGTCCTCTTCATGGGTGCCATCTAATGCCAATGGAATCAACTGCACTTAATCCTGGGTTAGCACTGCTTGTGCGTTGTACACTTCACTCAATCGCAGGCCATTGTGGAACGGAGGAGTACTTGCTAAACAAGTCTGGCACCACTTTGTCGATTCTGGAGTTATAGGGAGGGTGCCTGAGACAGTTATGGAGACGAACCAAGAGGTACAGTATATTCATAACCACCGTACTCTTAAAGCTCACAAACCCTCCAGTTCAGTCAGATGCCTATTGAATAGCTAGATTTTTTGTAAACGGTCATCATTTGAATTTTGCATACAAATCTGTAGAGATCCTAATATTGAGTGACCATTTTTCCCTATGCTGAAAAGAACGACTTCCCAACTACGGTTGAAGATATTAGTTTTTCCCATAAGTTTTGACACTAGAGGAATGACATTAAATCTATTAACCTGAAGAAATTTCATTTGATTGTTGGTATTCATTCGAAAGCTTAGGTCATTGTGAATCCAGAAATGTACTTGTTCTTGAAAAGGCCTTTTTTATCGCGCTGTAACATTCAAAATAAAATTATGTTACATGCTCCGCATGCTTTTATTAATAATCGGTCTTGTCATATATTTTAACACTAGAGCAATAGACACCAAACCAGAAACCAGATGTTTATTAACCAGAAGTAATTCAAATTGCTTAACAACTCCATTCAAAGTATACACTATCAACCTGAACACATTTCTGTCATCTCTCAGCTAATAAATCAATGCCGCTTTGTGCAGAATTTTCTGAGCTTTCTTTGGGTACCAAATTAATCCGTACTTGCTGTATTATGCCCGCCCAACGAAGCCTTTATCATAGTTTGCTTTTCAAATGATCACCAACAGTCCAATGGAATTACTTCTGGTTAATAAATTTCGTGTTCATTTCTCTAGTGTCAAAACTTGTGAGGAGACTTGATATCTTTGCAATCAAGTTGTGAACAACGGCTATCAATATGACAGTTAGCAGCTTTTCACATTATAGCTAATACTGTGAGTATATGAATAAAACTATATCATATTGAGCAACAACACTCCATATCATAACTTATTTTTCAACTTTTCATATGTCCAATTCACTATTATCTGAAGAAGAGCATTAGTGCAAAGTGACTACGAATTCTATGTGGCTTCTACAGAAAACATCAGTTTTTTTTTTGACACGAAACAATTGGAAATGAAATAAAAGCTAAAACAAATAATGAATATCTTCGATGATAGACGCAGGCAACTTTTACAACACTAAGTCAATGAAATATTGAAGCATCTTACTACATTTCCGTCTTTTCAAATATAGTACTCCAAATTTCTCATATAGTTTGTTGGGATGACATATTGGTGGGTTGACACCATTTATCTGCTTTATTTTTCAATGGAAAACTATCACACCAAAGTTGTTCTAATTCAGGTGAGAGTGACGTCTTCTGAGTGTGATTCGAGTGTATCAAGAGCGAATCTGCGCCTGCTTCGGCCTCCATGGTACGAAGAATTGATGGCAACACTCGAGTCGCGGCATAGCGATGCTGGGTGCGCATTTAGTTTCAATCTTATGGATTGTAAAACTAGTTGATTTTAAGCAATAATTCTCACAGCACTACCAGATTTTGATTTTGAGGTTTTTCGATATTGTTTTTGCAGTACTTCCTTTCGAACAAAAGAGATAACTAATAATCAAAGTATTCTTCATCGACCTTAATAAGTTTCTGATCTTGAGGCAACAGTCGAACTCTTCCGCTCTCATTCGGCATGTCATTGAAGAATTCTCTTCGAGCAATTTAAGGACAACTTGATGATCAACTTCCTGTGGACGGGGTGAGATCGACTGATCCTCCAGACTGTTCTCTTCAATCTTGAACTTCGTGAATCAATTCCTAGACGTCCTTTCCGCAGCCGTATCATCACACCAAACTCCATTAATCGTGCGTACCGCTCCCAGAATTTTCCCTCACGCCATTCGTGCATGAGCAGCAAGCGAATTCGTTCCCAAAACAGCTCCATCTCAAAACAAACATAGACTTGTATATCGAAATGTCTGCAAGAAAATGGGCACTTGAACGATATTAAAGTCTTGCAATTTCATTGCAAGAATCGTATTAAGAAACTAAAATGACACAAATTCTACACAACCTATTATTACAGTCTACCAAAGGTCATGCCTCTGACTTCATTTACATTCTTATCTTTTCAGATCGAGTTCAACAACCACTCCGCAATCGGTGTTGGCTTCACCACTCACGGCTCCTTCCACAAACGGTATAATGCCGAACATACCTTTATCTCCGGAGAGTATCATCACCTTTCTCGCCCTTCGCCAGCAACATGTGCAGCAACAACTTCAAGCTCACCAAAACAGGTATCTTTGAGAGTTAATAGCTAGTTAGTTTGTGTATGGATTGCCACGGTACAGAAAATATCATCTCACGTCCATGATTAATAGAAATCAGCGATGTTCTTACAAATTTACATTGTTTAGATTCTCCTGTTGTCAAGAAGAGATAAATAGTGCTTAGCGAACTACTCATCTAACTTACATCAAGCCTTAAGAACTACGATCAAACTTTATCGAAAAGAGTATAACAGACAGTTCAGCGGTATAATGAATGAAGTATGCTGGCTAACGTTACTACAAAAAGTCAATCGTGACATTTGCCCTTTGTTCATCATACTAAACTAGTACTGTAAAGCATTGAAACTAGGCAGCACTGTAGCGCACTACTGCTGTGCTTCACTACTTACAGCTTCTCCCCAATGACATATTGCCAATCATACATCTATCTCTAGAAAATATCACCACCAAAGTCGTAGGTCCAGTTTAGGCTTAGGTTCTCGATATAGGCTTTGCTACCTTGTGTTTCAGATATTTGAAATACTACTCAAAAGTTTTTAGAAAGTAAGGGCAAAATTCTACCGACTGGTCACTTGATATGGAGTTTTCATTGTAACTGAGATCCTTATCTACGTGCTCTTTGACTCAAACCAACGCTCAAGACTAATCGAAAAATGGGTGCTAAACTCTCCGGAACGAACGAAAATGCTGGCTTAATGGATATATGAATAGGTCACCGAATGTCATTTGAAAAGCCAAATAAGCACTCATTCACCTTCACGGTTTTTAATAGAGTCGCAGAATGCATGGCCCATCCTTAAAAATGAGATCAGCGAAGTATTTTATTACCTATTTTTGATGTTAGAAAATTTCAAAAGTTCATTATCTATAATATTTAGCTGACCTAAATGTGCTCGAGTTCATAGCCGATTATCCTTCACCGATGCATTAGTTTGATGTTCAGTCGTTCATCACAATTTGTTCATGCTAATTCGCTGCCTCGAGAGGAACTTGATTTACTAACAAATCCTACAAAAGGCATAGTCTGGCTGGATGATTCATTTTTGTGCGTTCCAGCCTTTGCGAGCAAGCATCAGGATCGAAACAATCACTTGTCGGCTGTGTCGATTCGGATGATGATCAAGGAACGTCACAACAGGTACAGCTCAGTGAAGATGTGATTTTTCTCAACGGGGCCGGAGTTGAATTGTGCCATTGCTCTTCCGTGTAATTGTATTTAGAAATAATGAACGATGAAGGCTGTAATTTTTTTGAAGCAATTCTGCTTAGTATTCATAGGCTTGGTCTATCGAAGAATTTATAGAAAATAACGGAACAATCTACAGTCCTCGTTAAGACTGCCTATCTAATTTAAAATTAGCATTCATTGTAGTTGGAATTTCCAATACAAGCGCTTCTTAGTACTGTAATATCAAGAAAACGTTCCTGTTTTCCTGTGAACATTACTATTACAACAATACTTTTGAGTTATTCGTGTTCACTTGCAGCATGATCCCGTTGGCGGGTCTGAATTATCAGGATTTCGGAAACGCCATGCTGCCTTTCCTCCACGCCTCTTCGTGCCCCCTCACGAAACAGTGACGTTCGACGATGATCCTTCGACCAGTGCCCAAGCAGCACACATTTTTACGCCGATTAATACCACAGTAAGATTTAAATCAGCCAATTCGGAGAAATAACTTGTGAAGAAGTGACGAGAATGGTTAAACTACGCACAGAACTCAAAAGCTCAAAATGATAAGACTGTGAGGTGTTGGTGCACATATCTATCCACCAACATTTAACGCTATGCTCAAGTCAAGCATTGCAATATAAAAATAAAATATAATAAAAATACTTCTCCTTAATACACACAAGAATGTCGAGGAGCCGAAAACTTACGAACGAATTTGAAGCATGCGAATCACTCGAATTTCGATTCATTATTGAGTCAGGATCCACATGTTTACTTTTGCGAATACTGTAACGATTCTGTTGATAAAAATGATGAAGTGACCGTAAATTGGCTTTACTTCAGACAGAACCTTTGCTGTCGTAGCCTACTCTAGGACCCAAGCGAATCTACTGAGCTTTTCGCGACAAGATGAAATAATTAAAGCTGTTTGACAAATCGTATGCATCGAGCTTCATCTATTCATCAATCGTAATGTAAAAGGCATCAAACTCTACTTTCACTACGCTACAATTCTGTACAGTGTGTATCCCTGTTCAGGAGAAATCATTGGAAATCCAACATTTTTCTCATAGAGTCTTTATGTATACTATGCGGCATCCTTTTTGGAGGGAAGGTGGCTACATGTTGTTCGCCAGAGTTTTGTCTTAAGGGCAGAAATATAAACGTGGAGTTTTTGATGTACTCCAAGGTGCCCGAAAAGCCTGCTATTTTTCGCAATCTTTCGTAAGCTTTCTCCGAATCAGTGTAGAGAATCCAAGATGAATATGCACATACACGTCAAAACACAAGTTCAATACGATTGTACTGGCAGTATAGGCTATTCCAGTGCGCTTTGAGAAACCCATCCATTGAGCCCACCTGTCTCAAGAAACATGCATGGTCACTTTTGATCCGTCTCTAATCTACCATTCGAAGGTACCTTATGACCACATGGTTTCCATTATGGAGATTTCTATTAGTACACTGATGGGTACAGAATATGTGTTTTTTTGTGTGCCAATTGATATTGATTTATATTTTCGTGAAGATTGTCACTACATTATAGGCCTGTAGTGTAATTGTGTGTGAGACGAAACTAAATGCGTGAGAATGGAATCAATTACAGTGCAAAAGAGCACTAGTAGCTTCAAAATTGAGCAACTGCTTTAGATGACTTGCGCAGCCCCTCCGCTGTGCAGCCATGACATTCAAGTCTGATCCAGCGCCCAAGTTCAAGTTGGATCTGATCAAACATTAGACATTAAGTTTTTATTGTAACTATGCTTATTATTCAATTATCCTGAGGCAACAATTAGTGAGTGAAGTATTTTTTATTTTTCTGGCGATCGTCCACAAACCTTAAGGCATGCTAAGTTGAATAATAATGGAGAAAATCACGTATCGTTTCTTCAGAGGTACCATATACAAAAAAAAACGTCAAAAGTACGATAGCAATGATCAAGTATCGTTCGTGGTCACGTCATACAAATTGTGCCTGTAAATTATCGCGTTTTACTAGCCGATGGTCAGTAGTAAAGTAATTGAAAACGGCTAAATAACTTTATTTTTCAGTTATCAAAAACGAAGGGAACAATTTGTGTTATAAACTTGATATATTCGATCGTGACAGACAGAAAATTCGTACTTCGTTATCAATTTTGTGTCACATATGATATGATACTGTCATCATTATGATAATGTTTATGGATGTGTGTCAAACCACTACATTCCTATGCACAATGACTGTAACAATAGAACATTGATATTGGCTGATAAATTATGCCTAAAATCAACATATGATCTCTTTTGTGAGAAGAAATTTTGAGAGAAATTCCATCATTTCAGCAACGTTACAAAAAAGGCGAAATCGTCACCAATCCAGGCGGTATTCGGAAGAAATTCAACGGCAAACAATGGCGTCGATTATGTTCTAAGGATGGTTGTAATAAGGTAAGATTGATGCCATGATAACTCAACTGCCAAACCAAGATGTTGTTGTTGTTCACTGTGAAGTGGTTCTTACAAACTAGATCAAAGTTTGGACTTCTCCATAAAACTATGCATCACAGGTTTTCCACTGTGAGATGATACAAATTGGTTGATGATATGCGGGAAACTTAATTTTCTAATTACAGCCTCAAGGTTCTGCAATCAATGAAATCTTCTTGACGAGGAAAGTATTTAATTTTTGAATTTTTCCTTTTTTTGAATAAATGCTGGGGCACTCACCTGACATTCATGATATATGGGGAGGAAAAAAACGAATTCCAGAAGAAATATATTGTGTTTCGTTCTTCTATTTGTTAAACAAAATATTCACGTCGCAGCACTTGTTTGCCTTTGATTTGCAAACGCTGATTGTCATCATAAATTCGAGTATTCTTCTTTGTTTGGTAAGTGCCGTGTGATCGATGTTTTCGACACTTTCGTGTTTTAACAAACAATCCAAAAGGTGCACTTTATTTTGATTTCAAAAGAAAAACCATTCAGACTGAAAGTGAATAGGTAAGTAATAGTGATTGTTCAATCCGTTCACGATTATGTACAATTAAACTTAGTTGATAGAAGAATCTCTTCCTCTTCATTCGAAAAAAAACCTCACCCAAGCCGAAAAGCTGGAAGAAAAAAATTTCTCTGGAAAATTCGCTGCAGAAGAATCATCAATTTGATCATTACAATTCTTGTGGTGCTTGCTTTATATACGCGTGTACAAATAAGTACTGCTGTGAATTTCTGGTATGAAATGAAAGTCATCCAATAAAATACGTACTCAATGACTGTAACCTGACTGTAAACTTACTTTGAATGGTTTTTTATGTGTTATATTGTTGTTATTATTCGTAACAATCAATGAGCATTGGCACCCTAATTGACGGCACATCTTGTAGATCGTGTTTTTGTAAATCAGCTAGTCAGGATTCGTGCCATCACCTTGCTCTTCTTCCTATTTCGACATAAGTATCGTATTCGATTGATTGAGTAACGTGTTTGTCCAACAGTCAACCACCATCTAGTTCTGATTATCACGTGTTCATTACCGTGCGCCGATCCGGCAACCATTACCGTTGCTGGTGACAACTTCTTTTTAACCCAACAATCTCTAACAACTCTTTCGCTAAGCTCTTCAACCTACAGACTCACTGCTGTAGATATTCAACCGACATCTTTGCAATCCAGCTAATCATCGAATGTTTCAAATGGGTGACAAAAATTCTCCCCTTGCTATTGTATCTCGTCAAGTTTCCCAGGTCTGCGCTTCTTACCCGAGGAACACTAGAATGTCGGACTTTCTGCCCGGGTCACTTTGAAGGCATCGGTCATAGAATAAACGGTTAGCTCAATCATGATAAGCTGGTTTGATGGACGTGAGCCCGTTCAAAGACATGGGCTTATCTTTTAATGGGGTTCTGAGTCTATATGGTTTTCACTCACTTGATTGCACTTCTTCAAATAGACGTGGAGAATCCAAGCAATGAGGCGAAATTTACCTGTCACAAAAGAACGGAAGGTACATGTCAGGCCCATGCAGAATAAATTTCGCCTTTCGAATCTACATTCAGCTCTGAGGAGAGACTGTGGCTTCTCTTATTTTCGTTCGACCAAAACTAGCCACTTCACAGAGGCTCATCAAGTAGTCTTGCAAAGTTCTAGTCTAAAATTCCTCTCATAGAAGAGATTGCTTTGATAGTGTGCACATCAGGTGATTCTAAAATACGTCTATTAACATCAAATTGGCTTCCAGATTTGCTGTACAAATCAGTGACCTTCAGCTATTTAGTGACTCCTGTTGATATAATAGGCGCGTCGACTTAGAGGACGGTAATCTCCAAAGGCTTCTACCTAGAAAGCTGTTTTCACACAAAAAACTATCGACCACTTACTATCAGAGCAGTGTCATCTTTAGCGACCTCTTCTCTTCTATGCAATCCTTTAAAGAGGCCTGCATTCTTGTTGTTTTGGTACAAGGCTCATTCAGCAGTATTACAGTACGACTCAATTTTTCTCATATATTATTCCATGACGCTGAAATCACTGTATCCATCAAATATAATTTTGAGTAAAATTCATTAGATATTTCAGGAATCACAGCGCCGTGGTTACTGTTCGCGTCATTTGTCGTTGAAGACGAAGCCGGGACACGTTGAACATACGTCACCTAGTAGGAGCACTGGTAAGATTTTCAAAATTAACTCTAAAGAGATTTTCCATTTCCATGAAGATATATTTATATAATTTTATCGAGTATCCATATATAAAATCAAAATAGATACCTATCATACAGCACTGTAGATCATTTGCTTTGTTGTCTGATAAATAAGGTGCACATTTCGAAGAACTCTGTAATAAGGTCTGCTTTCAAAGTAGAGTGTGTGACTCATCATCATCAATTCAGTGCGAGGACTAAACTTAAGGCCTTGAAACTTTTCTATTGCTTTGTACTACTATTTCATTCACTAGTGTTATGGAAATTACTTAATGAAAGCTTTGTCTATGAAACTTGTGAGAGCAGTCAGAACTGTTGATTATGTTTTTCTTCGGTAGATTTTTTGCAAGATTTCGTTTAAGAACCGGAACCTTATTTATGTCTTTGAACGGTATACTGTAGTTGTGCCCGACGTTTTAATAATGAAAGTTGGCATTCTGCTGTCTCTCGTTTCATTAATTGATGACGAATCTGCTACTTCTTTCACCACCCCTGTTTCGACGCTGTATCCGGACCTCGTGGTGCGCCTATTGTTTTATAAATAGCACCTGAAATGATGCCACAAAGACAATAATTTAGTTCTATTGTCACAAATGTCGCTAGCAGTATTTATGACCAAAATTTTCCCTTTCGATTTATTTCTAAATACATCATTTACTTAACCAAAACGTGACATCCCATATGTAATACCGTTCGTTCATCTCGTACCGATTGAAATGCTGTTCATTTAAATCTTACTGACCATTAATCATCGCTGAACCGATCCTGTACATGATCGATATGCAGCCTATCGGAGCTCATCATTAGGTGGTGTCATTAAACTTTAAATGATTTGCCATAGGTGGCTTGATTCATTCCGTCACAGCCGGCACGTTTTCAATTTTTGCTAGCAGCCCAAAATGTCGCCAACTGACCTCATTGTCCTGACGGCTGTAATAAGCGTGATTTGAATCTAATCGTTTGCTGTGTTTATCCTGAAGATGTCAATAATCAGCGCGAAACTTTATTGTTCAAAATGATGTGATTCTTGCCGAGATTCCCAGAATTCATTCTAACATTCTCAATGCATTACCCTATGGAGAAAATGCTTATGAAAATCCCAATTTGTAAGAATCCTCATGCAATCAATTCATCTCCCAATCATCATTTCATAAGGACCTTATTGGTTTCAATGTTTACCACGACGATGGTTTCCTTTCACAGTGTTTTTAAATTCCTGTGCTAATGTAATTTGATTTTTGATTGCACAATCTCAAAAAAAAATCTCAATACAGTCATGACTTTATTGAAGATCGTATTCTAGGGACAACAACCATGGATTGGGGCCTCACATGAGGGAGAAGAACGGCGCGAAGATAGTGCTGAAGTGGCGTCAGCTATTCTTCGCACTTCTATAGGTACTTTCAGTGTTATGTATAAAGTTTTTTTCCACTCGAGTTTACCACGACAGACTATCAAATAGATATGGGAAGGAAGAAGTAGTTTGCCTAAACTAAGCTGATATTTAAAATATGAGAATAAAGATGACTTTACTCTGAGTCCTCTTTCAGATAATCACAGGTAACGTTTACTATTCCCTTTACTCCTCCTTGTTCCCACTTCAACCACGTCTCCTCATGTTCGTATTAAGGTTCATTGCCGCGTGATACGTCAATGCCAAGCTCTAGTTCGACCCGCTATTCGACGGACACCTCACAATCTTTATTTGGATCAAAGTTGGTAACTGCACCCACTGCTCCAACTACTCGACCAGCCACTATCGCTGATCAAGTAGCTGAGGTGAATGCAATTCACTGAAACTTTGATAGCGCCTAAGCGCATCTACCATTGATCATACTGATTCACTTTAGACACAATATGACAGTTAGCCAGCTCAAATAGAAGTAATCGCTAAAATAATAATAATTGTTTTCTATCTGCGCAATGAGTGACAATATCCCCGATGTTTAGTTGCGATCGTTCTGGATACAGCTCTTTTTAAAAATTCTCACCGAGCTCTCAAAAATGGCGACAGTATGGATACAAAACTCCGAATCGAGTACTTCATTAATCCATTTCGATTCTTGTAGATTCTTTCTACAATTCCAAACAAAACAATCGAGTGCCAAAAGTAATATGGTTTAGAGATGAAGGTCAGTTTCGACCTTAAAAAGCCGCCCTTATAAACGTTTCCGTTTTTCCTTTCTATTGACTGCAGTCTTGCCATGGAATTAAATGTAGGAATGATATCTTCGCAACTGTTAAGATGAGAGTTCAGGTATAAATGTTTTTCCAGCATGTGATGAAATGTCACGAGGGTTTAAAATACTCTTTCGCTCAACATTTGCGAGTCACTGAACTACATGTATTGAGTAGCCCATAATTTCTTTCGCATTTCGACACTTTTGTCAATTCAACTGCTATTTATCTGTGGAAATCAATTTATAATTAATAGAATCGTCTTCGTGATCGATGATATGCGACCATTTGATGAGCAAAGATTGGATACCTTTCTCCCACTGAGAATAAAAGTTGCGACCAAAGAAGTTGATGAGGTTAATCTTGAGCTGATTGTATCCCCAAATTTTATCTCTCGCAGACGCTGCTTGAGAGTGCGGAAGAAATAATAACCCATTAGAGCATTATCAGGGCTATACGATGGATGTGGTACCGTTGTCTAGCCCAATTTCTCCATTTTGTGGCGAGTTAACTTTGTAAGCTGTGGTCGGGTCAGTACATGAGGTGTCCATCGAGACATCACTTTGCGGTCGGTCTATTGCATTTCGACGGCGAGAGGTGGTGCTACGGCCGTATACAAGCAACTGTACAAGTTTACTTTAACATTCTCCAGCAGACCACAACCTTTTGGGCAGTCACTTTATTTGAAGTGGATAAAACTGAATATAACAGTATTGCGAAAGAAATCATGAGACAACTCAATACTAGTCTTCCTTAGTAAAAGAAATTTCATCTTTTCCTGTTCCTTAAGATTTTTTGAGTTTCTGCCACGGTACATTTCTAAATCTGCCTCAGTTTTCGCGTTTCGTGCGTTGAATTATACCTTTTTTTCAGAGAATTTGTTTGTCATTTTCATAGTGAGAACTTGATTTATAAGTCTAGAATAAGTTTTTTTCTTTAGCGAATTTTCTATTGACGCTTCGAAGTTCGATTCTCCAAAATTTAGTGCTGTAATGTATTAGATTTATTGACAAAACTTGTTCGTGTTCTGAAATAAAAATGCATAGAATCAGTTTTATAATCCGAGGTCGTCAGACATTGCTGGAGGTCATCCTATAAATTCTAATCCGTTCTATATCCTAGATTACTACGGAAACTTGTCGATCTAAACAAACCTTAAAAGAGATTTCCACTTTAGCGTTGATTTTCAAAAGAAAATGCTTTTACATAGTGATGAAATTCGGTCCAAAAATTCACAAAAATTATTGTTTTATCTGGTCCTAATGCAGTCTGTGCGTTTCCTTGTATTTCTAGTGCTCAGTTCGTCTTTTCTCGTTTATCATTTGATTGAGTATTTTATAAACGTCACAGAATAGTGGTCGAATACACCTCGTTGTAATTCAGAAGACAGCCAGGCTGACGCATTCCGTAGGGCATTCGTTATCAAAGTATAGCGCTCTAACATTCAAAGTGAGATTATGTTTTACACGCGTCCCCTCCTTATATCATTATCGCGCTTATATTTCGCTGGACAAACCTTTTTTTTGGGCTGCTAGCGATAGTTCCTTGGCTTAAATCCTTATAAAATTCACGAATATGTTTTCTTCTCAGAAAGGCTTCTTTACAATGCTGTAACAAAAATCAAAGTTTTGTGTTTCACTCACACGTATTCCTTGCAGGCCTGAGCTCTTCCCTTCAATTATACGTGGCATTTGATAGCATAAGTTTCGACGATGAAAGCTGTGCTTATTTCTTGAAAAAAAAAGTTTTACTGTTGTGTAGCAGTGAAAATAAGATTAAGTTTCACATATGCCGCGCATTGATCTGTGCTAACTATGGGTCGATAAGGCGCGATTCACACGTGGAGTGCATTTTTTATTATTGAATTTAAGTTTTTCTCCGTTTTGAAAAAACTTCATCTATAACATATGATTACGATACTCGAGGATTTCCTCTGCACACTCATATGCTCTCTGTGCTTCTAGCAATTACAAGCGTGATAAAAATAAAAGCACGTGGCGAGTGTGAAATATAGTTTTATCATGAATGTTACAGCGCTATAATAGAGCTTTTCAAAAAAAAAGGACGTGCAGCAGTCCTTCAAATTAAGTTTTCGAATGATCACTAACACTCCTTAAAAGAATCTTATACAGAGAAAGATAGTTTTTTTATCTGTTTATAGATAACAGAAAAGAATCCTTTTTCGTGCTGAAGCTTGGTAAATTTATGCTCGTTGAAGTTTCACAACCTAATCCTTATACCTTTCAAAGTGGCCATTATAACATATTTTATATGATATTGTAGTAACACGTTAGTTGTTTTTACCTTCTCAATACATCTCGTCTAGTTATCTGAAGAAGTTGTAGCGGATGGTCTTATCTTCTAAGCACGAAAGAGCCACCATGGCCTTTTCGATACAATCTTGGGTAACATTCCGTTGTGATATGGCACTTTTCAACACTTTATTGTCCGTCTTCGCAGTACTTTTTTTTACTGTGCGGATCCCATCTAATTGCGTTTGCGTTTATATTTTTATCATTTGCACAATCTACAATTCTTTTTTTCAACCTTTCAGGCTCTTTGTCCAAGGAAAAATTATGGTCTTTTTTTTTCTGAAAGTCCAGTAGTTCGTGAGCGAAATGATACTAGGCGTCTTCCCAAGCAGTGTCCATTCAAATTTTAGCGTCAGTAGTTATATGTTGATAATCCGGATCGTTTTCATGGATTTGAGTAATTGTTTGACTTTACACTACCATGGCTTAAATTTAATCCCTTCCAATTCTACTTGATCGCAGGTTAAGGTAAGATGAGAAATTATTGACATTAAGCATATAAAAAAACATTGACATGAATATAAAATGCAAATACAATTTTAAATTAGCTTGATACAAAGTTAAGGACAGTATTTTACTCGGAGGCAAAGCGCTAAATTTTACCTGAATGGACCAAATCGGTAACGTTTGAGTATAGAATATGTTCACAACAGGAATCTAATTGGCTTAAATTTCTGAGTTTCTAGATAGCTATTACACACTTTGTTGATTTATCATAGCCGCCTTTCATTCTACTCATGAACTAATTTTGTGTTCGATGAACATTGTTTTCTTGCTCAACTGATCAATAAACTGTGTTGGCTAACATTCCAAAAGCTTTTCCAAGTGGTTCCATCTGGTCATGGAATTTAGATCGGATGGTAGCATAACTTGTACGGAGAAAAATGTGGTAGAATCTAGTTACTTTCACTTAGGAATACTATAATATTTAAATGATAAGTTCCACTTGACAGATGGATCGAACATCGCAAGCGCAGACAATATTGAATCTTAGTCAACTGCGTTTTGATTCGTTTCCTCAAGTGCATCAACTATTGCCACTGATGCCAACCGCTGGATGCCGCAGTGATTTCACCATGTTGTCGGCACCATTTCAGTTCAACCCCACTCTTCAGCAAAATTTTGCAGCTCCACTATTTCAGCAACAGGTACTGCTTTGGAATAGTTTCTGGAGACCAGCTGTTTGTTGAGTCTGAACTCTCAGATCAGTGGCTTTTGTGTTATAGTTCCTTCAACAACAGATCAGTGCTCAACAGACTAGCCTCAACAGCATCAAACAGGAGGAGGAGGAAGAGGACGATGAAGATGACAGTTCGTTCAAGTTTGTCTGCAACGTTGATGTGCCATTCAGATATCAGAGATGAATATCAATAACAGATTTTTGTCACTGAATAATAGCATTAAGATGTGAGCGTTTGCCGAAAGAGTGATGCCTCGGAAGACGGCGCTGATCGAGACGATGATTCACATGGAGAGGGTGGTTCAACGGCCGCTGGAAAGCCACATAACGGGTCTAGTTCTAGTATGTTCTCTCTGATTGTGTCAAAAATTTTTTGATCACTAAAGTGCATGTATCTAGGTGGATATTGAAGACAATTTATTAATAGATTTACGACCATTTACAATTTGTGGAAGTAGCACTTTCAACTGTAGCCATCTTATGCTATTTTTTTCTGAATAACTTTGCTACCATAACAGTCTATATTACGATACACTTTGAATCCAAGTATTGCCTTAAAGGCCACAATATCCAGCTGTTTTGAATTTGCTGTGTTTGCTCATGAATATCCTCTTTGCACTCTTTTGTACCAACAGAGTGGTTCAGTGCTCCTGAAACAGTTTGTACAGATAGTGTTGAACAGGAAACTTTCGCCAATGAAAAAAGCACTTCATTTTTTCATGAGAAAGAGGCATTTATGTTGAAGTTTTCGATTAGGTATGGTTGCACCATCTTAAATAAAACATCCTCATCCTAATAATCTAACTTTCATAACATGCGTATTCCTTTTTCATAGCAGAGTATAATGCGAAAGATCCTCCCATTCGAACTCGCAAATATTCTTTCCAAAAACTTACGTGCTTATTCATTGCATCAGCCAACGTTTTTGCTTTGCATTTCTCTCAGTTAAATTTTATCTCCATCGTTGCTATCAGCAACATTGGTCAATGGGTGTGATCGTAGAAGCACAAAGCGGCATTGAGTTTAGTCAAACTGAAGTTACAGCATTGATTGAAATCTGGGGATTAACACAAGAGTAAAGGACAGCTTTAGAGTTGAAACATAACTGAGACAAACGCGAAGCAACGCCATGCTGATGCAGTGGACTCCACGTAAGCCCACGGAAACGGCATTCAAATTGCACTTACAGTCAGTTACAGTTACAAGTTTTACTCACATGTCAACATCCACATGGGTGTATTTAACGCACTGCGGACCGTTGTTGGTTCAGTGGTCCCCAATGAGTTTACGTCTTAGCTTAGAAATGTATTATTATTACTTTTGCGATCATTAATTTTGATACCACACGATACATCTGTTTCACAGAAGGCTATGAAAAACGTGGCGCAATTTAAGGATTTTTTGTAGGATCTCTTGCTTCTCATGTAATTTCCATGCTGTCTTGTACATTGTTTTAAAAGTGAAAAGTACCTTCAAAACAGTGAGTTACTACTTACTTTGCTCTATTACATTCGTTTGAGGTATCACATCTGAATTATGTTTATGACTTAGGGTAGCAAAAAATTCGAATTAACCAATGTAGCAGAGAACATCGAAGTTTTCGTTTATTCTTTACAACTTTTCTATTGCTGACTAAGAAAATGGCCTTATCAAACTGTTTGATTTGATTTTAGTTATTTTATTACTGTTCCAAAAAGTTTCCATTCTGGAACTACTGACCTATATGAGAGCGCATACTGAATCCGTTATTCAGAGAACATCTTTATATTAACTTATTGAATCTTTGCAAGCGATATGGCGAAGAGAGAGTCTATTAAGTTTAACAGAAGAAGTTGCAAACTTATCGACTCTGTGATTCTGCTATTTTCCAAGTTTTATAGCTTATCAAATTAACGGAGATGGTGAAGCATGCGGTTCTAACGAGACCACCTCGCAGCAACAAGAACAACAGCAACAACAGCAGCAGCAGCAACAACAACAACAACATCAGCAACGACGACAGCAGCAGCAACAACAGCAGGAATATAGTACGAACAGCGAACAAGGTATGAGCAGGGCAAGTATTAAGTAAGAAGTATGCGACTTTGGGTAGAAAATCGAATGTACGTATTTTTTTCATCTAACAATATTGAGCGAAGTAAACCTCATCCGGACGGCGACCTGTGTAGGTACACTATTGTTTCAAGGCCTTTTTCCGGACAAAACTTCTTTCTTAGATTTCTATCAATTATTTAAAAATGTAAATTTCAATAAATGCAGTAAAATGCTTGATTTCTAGAAAGTCCTTTTTTGTGTTGCAGCTTGCTAATATTCGTTTCGATTTTGAGGAAATTTTCATAGAACTTTGTAAGGGCGAAAAGAGTAATATTTTCGCGAAGGACGTAGTAAGCCCGTAGCTTGATCTATATAATCGGTTTATTGATATTAGAAGTAATGATTATTTGGCAGAGGCACTTCATCGTTGCAAGAGATAGAATATTACGGAGTAAGTTTTCATACAAGTGTTTCTAGTAAATAAGATGACCAGTATAAAAAATTCCCTACGTTTTCATGAGAAAATGCATCCTTGCTCAAGGGAGCTTATTTTTGACTGATATCGAACAATTTATGGTCATTTGGCAGACTGAGTAGTGTTTATTTTGATACTTAGCTTGTTTTAGATGAAAAAGTTTCAAATATGTTCTATTATAAAAAGAAGGTGACGTTTCCCACAATGTAGTGAGCACACTTTTCAAACTTCTCGAACTTCACAATGATTTTTGTTAGCAATTATTCAAAACAAAAGCTGCGACTTGGAGTAACTGCGCATTCTCAACTCGTTTTCACATCTCTTTCAACTGTACTGGAGGAGTGTACGTATTTTACAATGTATGATTTCTGGAAGTGACTTATCTGGCGGGCTTTTGATATGTTGTCGGTGTAAGCCTTGATAGAGTCCGCATTCATTATTCTGAGGAGTGCTTCTTTGGGAAGAGAGCATTCTGTTCACCAAAATTTTTGAAAACTTCTACTGATATTGTAGATCTTCTGCTCACATATTCAACAATTGACAACTGACAAATTACCTTTGCTCGTGCATTAGCAACGACCAACAATTTACCGTGATTGTGTTAGACTTGTACCTTTGACAATCGTGTAAGACTTCCTGAGTTTCCGCTGAACTATTAGCAGTAATTCATTAGTTCAACAAGTCGAGATTTCAGCATTCGACATGGATTTTGGAAAAGCCGTCATAGTGCGCCGCGTCGACGAGGAAGAAATTAAACCTCGCTTTCGAGGTAGTTAACCCGTAGTTAGGACTTCACAGCGGGTTTTGGTGGCAGTCATATAGTATAATTTGGATGATCGGAACACTTCGTCGTCATGAGCAATAGCACATGTCTGGGGTGATTTTTTACAGGCATTTCTAGTAACGCCAACGCCCATGCATTCCAACAATCCGGAATTTTTATAGAAAAACGATATCCTTTGGAAACGGCATGTTTCCAACTTTTATTGCGCATTCCTATCGCCTATCTTGTAAGAGTGAGACCGTCTATTTCACTCATCATTCCTCCGACGACCATAGATATGTCTGTTCTACAGTCAAATCCTAAATATTGGGCATGTCCAGTTCATATAAGTTGACCGTTTTCTTGCGCATAAGCTTTACGCCAATCTGAACACTTTCTATTGCCATCAAAGATTAGGTGATGATTCTGAGTGAAAGTACCTTCTTCGACCACGCACGTAATTTCTCTTTATTAGTGTTCTTTTGATAAGATTGAGCACAATACGATGCAGTACTGGCTGAAGTTTCAAAGATTTTCCCTTCTTCGAAGCTTGAGGAAGTTAATTTATTTCACAATTCTCCCAGTCGACCACTTTTGAAAGCGCACCTCCAAAGGCACTAATTTCCAAGTGACAACAATGAACAACTTAAAAATATACAGTAAGTGGAGTTTTCCTAAAAGTCTATGTCTTTTCGCAAAAACTTCCTCTATAACGTAGAGTATTCAACTCCTCCTTGCATATATGAACTATAAATATTTCGTGGAAAACAACAAAGTTCATGTATTCAAGCGATGAAAGGGGAGGAAGATATCGTTGTGAAGTAGTTGGGTACACTGAGTCTCTTTCACTAGTGGGTGCGGGACCAAGGTTTCTACCTCGAACAGTGTTCATAGTGAAGCTCACGTTGACACATAAAAATCAACACTTATAAAACGAAGAAAAGCCTCTTCTAATATGCTGTCTAGGTCTCAAGTCCTGAGGTATATTATTAATCCAAATATTATTGAGAGTTATCGATGAACTGGTATTGCATACAGCATACATCATCGTTTTTGACCAGTTACACAATTTTTTTACAATTTCAGTCACTGTGACTTTTGGTGTTTTATATGATGAACTTTAGCGGAAAATAAGGATTTATTTTACACCCCCTATACAACTCATTAATCGATTGAACGCCAAAGACAGTATGATTGCGTAGTAGACTAGTGTTTTCATTCATATAAGAGTTATACATGATCTAAACGTATATAAGCATGTAGAGCAAATTATAATGCAGTGAAGTTGAACAAGAAATCAAGACCCTCTCTTCAAAAGTGAAGAGAAACCCTAATCCAACGGAAAGCGCGCCGCAAGCAATAATTTCTATTCCGTCCCGAACGACTTGAATTTGTTATATTTAATATATCTTCTGAATGTCTAAAGTCATGAGCATATTTGCATAGTCAATCAGAAATAATTTTTTTTTGGCCGCCACTTGCGGTGTTATAATGTTGCAATATACCTAATAATGTAAAGTGGTGTGCAATAACGTTTGCTTCAACCGGGATTTGAACCCACATCTCACTGTTCCGAGAGTGTATGCCTGTCGGTGGTGCAAAGGCTTATCATACACTACCTCCGTATCAAATAAAATCAACGTTCTGACTAACCAGTATGCGCCAGCGAAAATCTTCTCATGAAAGTTTTCGATAAATCTCAAGAAATTATAAATTGTTTATTAGTTGTCAGTTCAATAGAAATAATCTCGCGACATCTGACTTTTTTACTGAAAAAAGCCTGTGATATCACTAAAGCATTTGACCAGGGAAGCTCTTTCAAATGCAAGATCTATAAAAATCAACGTATTCTTGCCGACAGGAATCCATTTCACCGTTCTCGTACCATGAAACTGTCAGATAATGTTTCCAGGGACAACTGCGTTGATTAAGTAGCTCGAAATTTTTTCAGATATTGATTATGAATTTCATCAACTTCGTAACATTTGCTTACCGTTATCGTCGTTTCAAGATTAACTACCTCTTCTTATCAATCAAAATTTGGAAAATCATTTGAGTTCCACCTTGCTTCATTCACCGAATCAAACGTCGAAGCG
This sequence comes from Parelaphostrongylus tenuis, assembly GCA_019055375.1. Lineage (NCBI taxonomy): Eukaryota > Metazoa > Nematoda > Chromadorea > Rhabditida > Metastrongylidae > Parelaphostrongylus > Parelaphostrongylus tenuis. Next base: position 158,585 of record JAHQIW010001680.1, read on the forward strand.
AAGGCTATGGCGTGGAGTAGGGTTTTTATCAACGTCATATTACGAAATAGTCGTTTTTACTATGTTAATAAAACGTACGATGAACTTCGTGATGGAGATTTCACTGCTCTTCGTTCGGCTCATGAGATAAGTGCTTATCGAGCTTTTTACACCAATCCAATATTTAATTGTGCACACTGAGTTTTCGGATGTTTGCCTTCATTAGTTGTTAGGTGTCCATACTCCTTTTCCGTCATGGATACTCGTATTTCCGATAAGAATTCTCTGGAAAACGTTTTTGCATCCTGATTTCGGAAGAACATCGTCTCCCATCCTTTATCGAAACCCTAACTTTGCTTGGTATCTAATTTGAAAACGTATAAGCAAATTGTAAGTTTGCATACATCATTTACACTGGTCTAAAATCAATGTAAATTGTAATTCTAGCGTATCATGATATAGCAAAAGTTCATCAAGATTTCTGACTTGATTGGATCAGCCCTGGCAATGCAAGCATTAAATAGTTTTTGAGTCGTTCCAATTTTCTTGACAAGAAAATCCGCCATAAATCTTGCAGCAACATGTGGAACCTTTAGAAGTGGCCTAAAATCATCTTTTGACATTACATCATATTCTGATTTATCGGTTTCTCAGTGTTTTCACTAATACAGGGATTCTTATTATGTCGATATTGTTATTACTGCGGATTCCATACTAAATAGTAACTTAGCAAAAGAGTTTTGAGCATGATCTTACACAATTTTAGACTGGAGTATCGCACTGCACTTCGCAGTGGTCATCGGCTTAGTTAATTGGAAGATGCGAATCAGTCTCTTTGTTTGCATGCTTAAGGATGATATTTAAAGTAAAACTCATTCGTGTTACGTCTGTCAGAAAGTCATGAGTTGGTATTTACAGTCTATTTCTCGCCAACTTGGAACTTTCAACATCTCGTAATAAAGCTTAAGTACAACGAAACCTTGTAGAAACAAAAACAGCAATTGCAGTCCATGGCAGCTTCTTTAAAGACAATAAATAAATAGAACAGCTGTCGAATACCAACATTTTAAGGTTTTTTTTTTGCAGATGCACCCGAAGAATCACTGGGGAACCCATTGCGATCAAGAAAAATCGAACAAAATGTGAGCTCACACGTACAGTTCCAGTTCGTAAGCCTATTTGTGATAAATAGTGTATGAAACTTATATTTATCAAGTTCCAGTCTAGTAAAACGCATGTATTTTAGCAAATTGAATCTTTCTGGCCCACATTTTACTCCATTCTCTTTAATTCCGCATACATCCGTTTCCGTTTGCGGCCGCTATAAAATTTTTAGAAAAATTATTATATCTTACTGAAAGATTTCTATACTTTTACCTCTTCATTTAGTATATTTTTCCTTTTTTGGTGAAAATGAGGAAATTATGAAGATCAATCTTTTTGGTACAGCTCCAGAAAGTGTCTTTTGTTCAATTAAAAGTGCTTGGTCTTCTTTTATTATCCATTTTCAGTGGATAACATCAAAAGCGATGGACGGATCATTGACACCTCCGCTTCAAACCGGCAGCGTAACACCCATAGATGACACGCTTGCTGGCTGCGTTAAGAGCGGTACGATGAGCTGCAGTCACTTTGAATAATTTTTGAAATGTATAAAGTTCCATGAAAAATTGAAATTTTCAAGACCGCTACTCTGTTAAAAAACCTTATTATCATTCTCATGGCTGCATTACTCATTGTACCCTATTATCATTGTAACGAATATGTAGTGAATTTTGATTAACATGGTTATGACCTTATAGGCATTCTAGTGTTCGTGGTGTTCATATCTTTCACGATACGTACAGACAAATTTTGGTATATGTAGCGCCTTTATCTACACCTTTTGAAGCCTTTCCTGTAGGCTCCCCGAGTTTCCCATAAACCTTTTTCGTCCGTTTTGCGAACTGAAGAACAGAACAAAGATCTTGAAATGCTAGTGCGTCACGTTTTCGCGAGTTGCTGATAACAAGATAAATATCGGTCTTAGTGCATAGTTCGATCTCGCCTACAATGTTTGATTTGAATTTAGACCAGCTGCATTGTCTAGTGCCACAAATTGTAAAACATCGTGCTAAGCGTTGATCAAAAGCACTAGCCTTCCTTAACACACCAACAGCATGCATTGTATACGGTCGTACGTGGCTTAAGATAATTTGCCATTGGAACTTGAGTCAACATATCTCATTTCATAACAAATTTGATTGACTGAAGCAAAAATCTTGGGTTTTTTTCTCCTTTGTCTTTTTCACCGTTGTATTCGGAGCATTCAAGCGAATGAGCACCCGAGTTTCATAGGATTGCGGAATAGTGGTCCACGATTTGGCACATACGTTAACAACCTAAAAAATAGACATTCTCTTTAGATTATTCGTCAGTCTGAATTCTAACCAGACTCCAAACCAGGAGGATATCCAAAAATAAGTATTTATATCCGTAAATCAAGACCTCTTCTAAACTATTATGATCTCACCACCGGGTAGACAAGCCATGCGAACTGCCGGTTAATTCACTGAATATGAAAATGTATCAGGTCCAGTTACGCTCAATTATGCTCTACAAATATAAATTAGAGGCAGTTGCAAGACGGGCGAGAAAATTAGCGTTACGTTCGGGTCAGGCACTACTGCTGATCCGACTGTGAGCCACTGGATCAAGTGCTTTGACGAATGCGATAGGAGCTGTAAAAGTGAAGCACTCTTGCCGACCTGGTACCTTTGAAGAGGCCGCTCTGTCGAGATGAAAGTGCTTCCGGATGCTAGATACAGCCGTAACACCATCGTTCGCCACTTAAATAAAATAGTGATGTTTCGAAGGACATTTCATGCTTGACCGAGCACCTATCGTGTCGCACGCGTGACCATCTGCGAAAGTTTTCTGCAGCGATGGTTTTCTGGACAGGCAGGACTTTCTTAATTTGATGGGCTTTGGAGATGAGTCTACTACGAGAACAACGTGCCATGCTTCAAGGACCCGTTAGCTCAGCTAAAGCTCAAATCCACGATTATACGCTTGATTACGCTCGGCTTTCTGGGATTGGCAGAGCACGCTGTGTCCAACAACAAGCAGTGAATCAGTGTCGACGCCTAAAAGACAATTCTGAAAGTTGGCTACAACAATGTGAGAAAGTCCGTCCGAAACGAATTAGTGTCGCCCTTCAACTCTCGACCTCACATTGTAAAGTCACTCGTCACATTTTGGAGAAATTGAAGTGGACCACTGTGCCAGATTCACCGCATAGCCCTGATATTGCTTCTGTTTGCTAAAGCAGCAGCCGCGGAAGGAAAAATTCAAAGATTATGATCAATTGAAGAATAACCTAACCGCCTTCTTTGATCGACAGTCTCGTTCTTTCAGGGAGGAAAGTATGCAATCTTTGCCCAGCAATTGATAATATATCACTGTTCAAAATGATGATTATATTTGTTGATTGATTGTATCGTCCGAATAAAAAACAATTGAAAAGGTGAGAATAGGAGTAGGAGAATGTGCATGTCACCTCCTGTCAAGCTCCGTCAGAAATCGTTACGACTAGTATGCTCGACTACTTAATTATACGGATGGCTTATCTTTACGAATAATGAAGAGAGGTGCGAACCCCACAGTAGTTTCTATTCAATTGATAAATTAGTGGTTGGACAAGATATTCATTCCTTACATTATTAAGTACCTTGTATGTGCTTTCCCAAGTGGTCGCGTTTCTCAGCTAGTGGCTATGTTGTCGTCGCTGTGATAAGGACTTCAAGCATTCCTTTACTTTTGGCTGCTTTTGCGGCTATGGGTATTGAACTTTACTTAAGCACATTAGATCACATTAGGTTTACGAATCCGAGATTCATCCGATTCATCGCAGTTCACCACCTTGCGCACCTCGCAGCTACTATGAAATATTGAACCAGTGCTGCCTAGTAGTCCATATAATTTCTCTCTGAAAAGTCGCACGAGCCGCCAGCGAAGAAAATGATGAGGTTTCTAAACATGCTCGCTTAAAACGGCGGTGTTTTTCAAACTATACTCCTAAAAAGGCGTAAACTAATAGTGATGCAGCCGTAAACTGATGGTAATCCAGTCGTTGTTTCTAGTATAACTTCTACCTTACTTTCCTGTCATAAGCGACATTGTTTTGAAAAGCGATTTGATCAAATCCAAGCAAATTGATGTAAATAATTTCCAATTATCAATAAGCTTTAAGAGCAAACGGTTGAATGAAACTGTTGAGGAATCATTTTCTAGAAGTTGAAGACCAATATGATCAGCACAGCGATCAACCGCCGTCGATCGAGCTAACAAAGGAGACGAACAACAAGAAACTAAAGTCGGATAGGGTACGTGTTCGTTTTAATGTCTGTCCGATAATTATTCAACCCATTCCGCGACGTCGTGCATCCTTTCGGATATATTTTGACACCTTTTCCGCTGAAAGGAGGTAATCCCTTAGATTTGAAAAGATTTTATTAGGCGATTCTGATGCGGTATTTGGCTCTTGAAAAGGCCTTCTCAATGCGCTGTAACGACAAAATTATATGTTACACACTCGGTTTGCATATTCACTTGGTTAAGCCATGTGTGTGAATGGCCTTTCACCCAAAATTTTATAGTCATTTGATAGCATCAAATTCGTTCATCCTGGAACTGTGTTTGGGCTTCAGATTAGTTCTGCTATTATCTCCGAGACAAAGCCAGTAACAAAACGTCGACTCCAGAGGGATGGAAGGTGTAGTAAAACTTGGTTACGAGGTTGAATCAGCGACCACTGATTGATTGACCATGTGAGTGTTGCAGAGCTCTCTAACCACTGCACTACACACTCATAGGTAATATGGAAAAAAACAAGAGTACCACTTATAGAGCGATAAAACAAATTTTCTTCTAGTTCCAACACGATAAACCTAAAAATTCTCTTAAGCGGGCAAGAAAATTCTGACCGAGACGAAAATCGCACGCCTCTCAAAACGCTCTTTGCAGAGCGATTTCACGCGACTTTCTCTATACGTTCAAATGCTTTTGGTGCGTATATCTCAGAGTGCGAGATGCAATATTTTTCTACTCTATGAAGACCTCGGAACTTTAATCCAGTTTCAAAATTTCCGTTTTTCAAGCTATCAAAATAGTGCCGAAACTTTGGTGAAAATACATCCACAATCCTAGTCAAGCAAAAAAACGCGTCAAAAACGCAGCATAATTTTTGCTTTTGCTAATACAGCGCAATAAGAAAGCGTTTAAAAATCCACTCACAAATAAAATAAAACTCACACATAAAATTGGGATGACCAAGATTCAGCTATAAAACGATTGCTGAAAGTTCGAGGAAAAAGCGAAAGAGGCGCCGTCCCGGAAGGGTCAATATCTTCCTCCAGTTCTAATCTGAATGCAAGGTGTCTTGGCAAGTGTATTTTCTATCAATGCAAAGAAATTTCACTATTTTTAGAAAAGAGATCACATTCGGCGTCCGATGAATGCGTTTATGATTTTCTCAAAACGACATCGTCCAGTGGTTCATAGTAAGTATCCAAATCGTGATAACCGCACCGTGTCGAAAATCCTCGGAGAATGGTGGTATGCCTTGGGAGCTGATGAGAAGCAACAGTATCATAAACTTGCCACGCAGGTTTTAGTCATTGCTTATTGAGAATCTGCAGTAGACCTGTAAGTTATAAAGACTCAGCACCTCGGTTTAGGTGAAAGAAGCTCATTTCAAGGCACATCCGGATTGGAAATGGTGCGCTAAGGATAAAAAGCCTCGTTCCGAGTTAACGCATACCAATACGCAAAGGTCTGAAAAGGTCTGATTATACATCTTGTTGAGTAATGTTCCTGGATTCTTCTCGTGGACGGTGAAGAATGATTGCTGAATCCACCAAAAATTTTATAACTAGGGAGTGAAATTGCAGAATTTATAGCCTTCAGTTCTATCAAAATAAGCATACATTAGTATTTTGCAATGAAAATTAGTAACCTTTCTGAATATTGTAATTTTATGAATTGAAGATTGGGGCAAAGGGGGTTAAAGAGTCGATAACATTGCAGGCGTTCAATTTCAACTTCAGAATGTCGGACGAGGTGACAAAAACATCGATAGAAAGCGCAGACAACGATCCCATTACTCTTGTAACACCGGTTCGAAATTTTTAAATAAAGGTATATATAACTTGTAGCCAAAGTAGATATAACGTAGACTTTGCATCGACCAACACCACTGCGAGGCGACGGAGTGGATGTTGGCTTCGAATCACCTCTCATGAGTCCCGGCTTTGTTGCGCTACCATCGTTTTTATCTCCGAGGTACTTGATTTAGGTTCTATTGTGACGTTGACTTTTTGCGTTTAAAATGCGCTTTTAGCATCAGCATTCCTGCTTCACCACTCGTTGGATCCTCTTTCGACCCAACCGTTATACAAAGGAGAGTTACTGCTCAGGTAGATGTTTTCTCAAAATTTTACTTTTCTAGAATGTATGTCATAACTTCCTACATATATTACTTGACGTCTTACGCTGATATTTTAGAAATTTTTTCGAACTTCTCCATCATAAGATGAAAAATTAAAATGAATACTTAATTCCATTTGCAGGACAAGAACTTTTCATAAGAGTTTTAGTAATTAATCGCAGTTTAAATCTATGCATAGCGCGGTACATGACCGGTTTTTTTGACGTTGTTATAGACAGAGAACTTTTGTGTTTCACACACGCATTTTTCTCGAAAGACAGAGCCCTTTTTTCAGATTATTAGTAATCATTCGATAGCGTAGGATACAAGGCTACTAGAGCTGTGCTTATTTTCTGGAAAGAGTTTTTTCTCTGCAGCGTAACAGGAAAGAAAAGGTCGAGAATCACACATTCGGCTTGCTTGTTTACAGGCTATCCTACAATAGAGGTGGAGGCGGAGGTAGGGGGGGGGGGGCATTCGATTGGGAATTTTTTCACCGCTTCAAAAAAATTCCAGATCAACCGTATGACTTTAATACCAAAAGATATTCTTTGCCCGTTCATGTGCTTTTCGTGCTTCCACCAAACTAGTAGTTGATTTGCGCAGTTGATGTAAAGCATAACTTTATTTTGAATTATACAGCGTTACAGAAAGGTCTTTCAAAAAACCGGCTACATCGTGTTAGCTAGAGATCCGAGCTTTCGAAAGATTACAAACACTCCTATGAAAAATTACTGTCCAGCGAAGGAGGTCGAATATTGATTTTTTGCTTTATACTAGGCAAAAACTACTTTTCCACTTCTGTAGATACGTATGAAAAACGTTTCTATAATGAAATCTTGTGAAAATGCGATTATAGGTACCAGCTATACGTCCTCCATCGCGTTTCTTCACTCCACCTACAATAGGAACCATTTCTCCTATACCATCTGCTGCCGTATCGCCTAATTTGTACAATATTTGTGTGGTTAGTAATGAATTCAATCGCAATCTTCGCAAATCATCTTTTCAAAAACCGCCAAAAACAACTGAATTTATTATATACATATATATATATATATATATATATATATATATACATTGATACATTGATCTGCAACCAAGTTACTTCAGTTCTTTCTATTGTTTCCAAGAACTGATTACAGCCATCTCCAAGCGCTGGCTTCCTTCAAGGCATATGTTCACCCATTCTAAACGACTTCTCATCGCCGATGACGATTCCACAAAGAATGTCGCCAAAAAGTCCTATGTGGGCTAAGGTGCTCCTATATTATTATGCAGCTTGAAGCCTTTTCTTACTTTCTGATGAAATACCCTACTCTAAAGTCAACACATTTTTAGCTATCTAATTTGATAGTCATTCATTTAGTCTTAAATTATCTAAAAACTTACATCCTCTTTAATCATGTTGATACTCGTGAGCACACTATTTAAACTGTAATCATTCGAGAGATATAACTCCTTTATCATTAGTGTTTTCACTCAAAGGGTATCGCGAAGCAGCAGTTTATCGGGGTTTTTTAGTGAAGGAAGTGGTTTAAGCGAGCGTTCTCGAAATAAATAAAAACAATGTTGGTTGAGGGTGATCTCAAAATCTTTTTTAAGTATTTGCCTTCTAATTTTATTACCATGTTTTGGCTAAATCGAAGTATGGGTAATAACTGGCTTGAACGCAGTCTATGCATATATTATACATAGTTCTAGAGTTCTGTTTCTTAGGTAGGATACGGTATACGCGCCGTAAGGAAAGTGCATGCTTTGTTAAGCGCACGTGAGCAACCATCGTCTCTGGAAATTCTAGAGCAACTAGTGATACATGGAATGTAACAGTGAGATTCAAGAATGCATAGAGAACAGATAATGACAGAACCAATTCTCTTTACTAGACGGAGGAAGCTATCGAACCTTCGCTCTGCGGATGACGTCGTTATGTTCTCGAAGACTACCAGTAAGGAAGAGACTATGCTTAAGAAACTCAGTGAAGCCGAAACGATTGAACTATGCACATACACAATTGGTACCTACTCCGTGAAGAAGGCACAAGCAACATTAACATGTTATGAACAAAAGAATTCATGGGTGAAAGTGAACCGATCGAACTCGATATATCTTTGACTACTGAAACCACCTCGTACGTGAATCTTAAACGTCTAGCGAGCACGGGAACAACATTAACATGGTATTTAACAAAATCGAGAGCAACATGAGCCACATTGGGGCGTATTGAAAAAACCGCCGACCAAGGAATTGGTCGCAAACTCCGTGTTTACCTTTTGAATCTACAGTCCACCCAGTCAGAACTCTATTATGCTGCTGCGACATATGCTGATACTTCAATCACGTCAAAAATCTGCACACTCACAGCGGCATTTGAGCGAAGTGTTCGAAACTGATTGATGGTCACAGCGTCTCCAGAATTACATACTTTGGAGGCGAAACACGGAAGAATCGGTCGGTCACATAGTGAGAGAATTAGTGACAGGCGGACAAAAAGAGCGCGAGAGTGGACTCAACGAAATGCAAGCGTTCTCTTGCATAAGTACAAAGCAAGGGGTTGACCTGTCCATGGCTAACGTCAACCATCTGCATACGCAAATGGAAATAAGTTTTGCATTTCATCATGGGCCTTGCGTACGTCACTATTCGAAACAGATCACTACTTGCACAACGCAAGAGAAGAGCGGATGGAAGTTATAGAGCGACTTTCACTACCAGTTAAGACGGGCCATCAAAATGTACAACCCGTCCTTACTTTACGTGTAAACACCATTACATTTTTTATTGTTTGCTTTCTTCCATTTATAATTTACGAGGGCTCTCGGATTTGTTTTCGGCTAAGCTGTGAAACAAGCGGTCCTCGAACAAAGTGGATACTTGTTATTCAACGGCCGCACTTTTGTTGTTGGGCATTTGCAGCCACTGTGATCCTGCTCCTCTTTCAAATAGCTTTAAAATGCTTTTTGATAAGTAATAATTGCAAATTCAGATTTTTAGAACGTTGAGGTACTTTTATGACGGCTAATATAGTCCGTTGTGCATCAACTTCATAAACTGACTAGCGAAGAGGTAAAAATTGAGTTAGTGTTTTAGAGCGCTCCAGTGCTTGCAAGTCCACGAACGACGGATTCGACGTTTATTTTTTCTCAGCAAAAGTCAGCTTGTGTTTCCGAACAATCTCTTCCGAATATCCGGGAAAGAAAGGAAACTGCCTCTGCTATGTTGGTTCACTTTCAGTTCATATAAATGCATCTGAAGATTCTTCTTGTAAGTGGAAATTTTAGATGCTCAACAGCAATAAGCACATGTAACGTTGTTCAAGAACCCTTTGTACTCATGCCAACACCAGCACAACGTGGCGTGGCCAAAGGTAGGAAAGTAAATATTCTGATAAACATTATTTTAAATTGTCTCAGAATAAATCTAGGAAAAGTTTAGGGCAAAAGAGGAACGTATGCACAACCGGGTCCGAAGAAATGGAATCAGAGACAACAGCAAATTTCACTGAGAGTGGCGTTAACGTGATGAAGAAGTTTTTCAAGCGATCCGATGAAACGATGGATCGGTACAGCTTTTCTATAATACTATTCATTTTTATATAATTTGGGCTCTCGCATTTTAGTGTGTTGGACCAAGTCGACTTCCAAAATAAGTTTGCTAAGCTTCCCGAGTTTACCGTTGATCAGCTGAAGGTAGCCCTCTTTTGTGGACTTAATCAGTTCTTATGATAGCTAGGTGTTGCAGAGTGGATGTGTAGGAAGTTTACCTTCAACACCATCAAGACTTATACGAAATCTGATAGACAAGGTTCGTGACTCACCATGCAGTACTCCACTTGTGTCAACGGCCAGTTCGGGTGTCTTTTTCGGTCCGACATTCAACAACTGCTCTCCGGAAACTGGTGACTTGCATTCGCACTATTATACTATTGACTTTAATGAAAAAGAAAAACTCTTATAGGTATCCAGCGACGAAGTTGTACCGTGCACTCCAATAGATGAGAAAAGCACCAGCAAGAGACTTTTGGAGCAGCGACGATTTCTTGTGTGTCAGTTACTAGAAACAGCAGGATTGTTTCCGTCATGTTGGTATCAAGCTTCCTGATTATAACGATTGTGAAAACCTTCTGTCTCTCGTAAAGCGTCATAATAATGGTCGTGGTCTGCCTAGTATAAATGAACCTTAGCGGTTTATAACTCATTCAGTCGTTTGAATATAAGTTCTGACACCACTCCGGGGAAGGTTGCACACTAAAGATTCAGGTTCGTCTCCTCGTTCGTAAGAAAGAAAAAATTACGTTTCAGCACAAGAAACGTCCGCTTATCAACAGCTACACAGCAATGTTTTTCCGAATAAGCAAAGCTTAATTCTAAAAATTCGTGAAGTTCGTCAGAAGATCATGAACGCGGTGAAAAACGTTGATCCAACAGGTGAGTATAATATACTTATATAAATCTACTCTCATGCAGTGAGTTTCTTATGAATGTTCCTTCACTTATAAGTAAATAGGAAGATTGCTACCACACGGCATCCTCATTGTGCATTTGAATAGAATAATAATCAGTTCATCAAGCAATGTAACATTGCAAGACTACTTTCCTGAATATCCTTGCAACAAAACTACTGTTTCTTCGCAGGTTGTTAGCCAACGGAAAAGCCTTTTCTTTTAGAGTCCAGGGCATACGCACATCAATTTTATTGTCACAAAAAATGCTAAAATAATTCTTAACTAGATTTTACGACCACATAGTTGCTGTATTTCCAAGAAAAATCTCTCAATTTTTGTCAGTAGTTCCTCCTAATTATTGAACTCTCTAACGTAGCAAGAGGCAAGAAGATAGGAGCTCATTCTTTAGTTAAGATCACTTAAGCAGTAAGAACACCAGCATTTTCAGTGAAGAAGATAGTGAGCTGTAAAATTCTCTGCATTGTTTGCCTGGATAGTCTATGTTTCGTCTACTACTGTTGCACTTTTGATGAAGAATTCATCGCTCTAGTAAAGAAATTATTACAGAAAAAGCTCAGCATGAGCAACATAGATGAGAATGAGTCATATATGACTCTTATAGTCGTATGGTCTTTATATGTTCGTTCATATTGTCCAGAATATGTTATAGTTGGTAAGTTGGTATAAACACGCTATATTCTAAATTCACCTTTTTGGCAAAATTTCTGAGCGATTTTTGTCCCTACTTAGAATGGCAGAACAATTACTGCATGACAAAATCCATGTGGCCTTAACTATGAACTTATTGACCATTCATGAACTGATGAGGACCGTGTTTAAATAGATTTGCGCTATTTTGAGTGCTGAATAAATGTCGGCGTCGTGTGGTAAAAATTGTCAATTTTGAACGTCCTTCAGTGATATTCTTGTGTATGAGAATGTTTATGAGCTGAAGCATTCACGTAATCGCTTTGAGGTGATAATTTCGCTTCAAGAACGCGTCTGGCGCAGTGGTTAGAATTGTTTTGCGTCGCACACAAGGTTGATGGTTTGATCTCGCGCTCGCGGCTCACTAACCCTCCATCCCTCCAGGATCGGTGGAGTGGTACCAGACTGAGAGGATAAGCGACATTGACTTGGTGCATCGGCAGGCCAATGTTAGTCACATTATTAAGGCCAGATATGCATTGAATCATCTCAAACAAATCCAAAAAATTGAAAACCAATGCGTTTGGTGCACTCCTCAAGGTACTGATAAACACCGAGATCTTCATTCTTTTAGGCTTTATTTTGATTTTGAGCCAAAAAAGTCTTATACTTTCTTCATAACTTTATTAGGTTGAGCGAAAAGTCCTAAGAAATTCTTAGAATTTTCATTCTCTGACATTTCTGTGCTGTCTTTTTACTGACAGTTTGGTACATATTTATCCTCTTCAATGATTTCAACTCTAAAAAACCTACTGGGCAGTATGATTTGCTCATGTTGATCCGCCATTAATAGATAAAAGACTTGACAATTTTTAGAGCTATCGATGAGATTAATGAGGGTGAATGTGCCGGTACGGTGACAAAATCGACTGTGAAAAAAAATGGTTTAAGTTGTTCGGAGAGGCAATTTTGACCTTGAAGAACTGTTTCGTTTTGGCCGGTCGTCTGCTATAGATGGAAGTGACTTGCGAGCCGCTTTTGATGCTAAGCCTTTATCGGGCTCTCATGATTTGGCTCTTAGCGTTTCTCAGCGGACCGATGTCAACAAGTTGCACTAGTTTGACTTTGTCCACAAAAAGACCTGCCAGGATTCGCATGAGCTTCGTCCGACTATGGCCCCTTTCGACCAATCCGATACATCTTAAATGGCCGATGATATGAATAATTTAGTAGAGTTGAAGAAGCGTGTCAAGATTTTCTGATTTAAGAGAGCCGGAATGGTACTTCGAGAAGACTCAGAATCTTGCGTTTTTGTTGTTAATTTGCGCATAGAAACGAAACTTTCAGAAATTTTGCAAAATTTTCTGCTCAATCCCAGGCATTTATCACTGCTACTTTTTGGAGAAATTCACATCGTTACAGAGCAACCGATGAAGGACGATTGTCAGCATGGCACGATCAGTCCGTTCGGTCAAATGTGCAACGTGAGCAAATCGTAATCGTGTGATATCATCGTCGTATTTTCATCGCTACGTTATTTAGTAATGTATTTTGTGCATCCTAATAGATGCACCTTATGTCTGGTTTTGGGTGTGACATAATATTTATTTGGCACAAGATTCTAAATTGATTTTTATGCCATCTATTCTGCTCTGTCTCTTTTTATTAAGATATTACCGCTAGGCATGTAGTTTTTCAAATATTTAGATTTTTCGTACATATATATATACATATATGTATTCATATTTAACTAGTTTTTCTACGGCTCTTAATCATGTTCAGTCATTTTCTATCATTGTTACTTTATGCAAGGTTTAATGCGTGTCAGAGTGTTGCAGCGCCTTCGTATGCATGCCGTGATGTTGCGTTGTTGTAACATCATTCATCGGTTCACGTTCGGTTTTCTTTCTTTCTTTTTTTTTGTCTGTTCAAATTCTTTTTTTTTTTCGAACACTTCGATTCGATTATTGTCCTAGCTTCGCGTAGTCCTTAGGCCTCTCATGATATGCTTGTTGAATCACAATTTTATGTTTGAGGTATCCTTCTTTTTTTCTACTGGTGAGCGTGCTTTCTCGCGCTTTTTGTGGTGTGAATGTGTAGCGTCTTCGAAGCGATAGTGATTCTGAACGGTTCCCATTGTGTTATATTGTTTAAATTTATATCGTCAAAGACGATCCTGTCTGTCATTGCTGTCATGGTACATTATATGTGCTTCTTATACGGATACATTGTGGTCGACATGTTTTCTACGCGTGTAATTTTGCCTTAAAGATCGCTTCACTTGTCCAAAATTCAGATCGAGCATAGATGTCAACTATTTGAGCATGTTGATGACCACAACGTAACCGAATAGATGTTATATGTTATATGCACTAACAGCAATTTCACCGGTAGACACTGATACGGTCGGTCAAGTCTGGTAGCCCACACGCACCACGACGCGATATTTTCCCCGTACTCCCTTTGTAATAATCCGTCTAGTCGACATTTTAGAGCTCTTTGTAGTGTGCTGTTTCTATTCGCTTCAGATTTCACTCCTAGTTTGGCGTCAGCAATATTTCCTTCATTCTACCTATTTAGCGCTTGGAATTTCGTCAATTTCAATTTTATTTCAGACGATTCACGTTGCGCTCTGTATAATCGTCAACGGTAGTTTGTTGCCGTGAACGATGCATTGTATATTCTTCTCATTTGTCAATTTGTACTACTTTCTACTTTGTCGCTATTGTCATTTTTTCAACTAATCGATGTGATCTACCATCATACGGTGGCATGTTCAGGTCTGCAAGGTTCCGGTTCACACAGGTAAAATAAGTTGTAATGTAGTTATTTTTAGCGCCGTAACTTCCACTTCTTTGTTTGCTGAGATTCCTAGAATTATTTTTGCTATTTGGCTTATAGTCGTAATGTTTTTTGTCAGCATTCGGTGTCATTTCTTTATATCTGTTCGCGTGAGATTGGCCGGCCATTAGAAACATTTTCATAGTTCCAATGTCTGTGATTTTGCTTAATAATATACTAATGCAATACTGTTATTGGCTATATATAGTATTTGTGAATGTCGCTTAAGATTTACAAAGATAAGATTTATAACAACTGGCTCGTCGGAGAATCCAATTGATGAGGGGAAACGTGCAGTGAAAAATGGCTATTTATTGCTAAACAGACTTCAAAAGTAAGATATGAAAATGAAATTTTGTTTATGCACGTACACGAAGCTCATTCCGTCATTCAAAACTCGTCATTTGCGGACGCAGATGAGACGTTAACCACAAAGACGTCCACCCACCATATGAGTTGACTCCAAAAGAACGCTTTCATTTCCTTGGAGTCTGTTCCAGTGTTTTTCTTATCCATCTACCACCTGTTCCTCTTATTATGTGATCGGCCAATCTGTGTTCCGCTATCGTTGTACGGATTCCTGAATCTCAAAAATGAGAATGTTTCCGGAGGTCTGAGCTGCGCAGACCGGCTAGACGTTGAGAGTATCAAATGCATTTCAGAAGACCTCGTTCGCGAGCCCTGTAGGTGGTGCTCAGACTTCTTGACGTAGTTACAGTATCAGCCCATGTCTCTGCTGCATAACAGAACGCTGAAGTTGTTGATTTGAAAAGGTGAGCACGAAGTATGGGGTCCGCTACTTGTGCGGTGAGTTCTTTGAGAGACCTGGATGCGACTTGTGCTGATCCCCTTCTTCTGTCTAGTTTCTTCTTCATGTTGTTTCTACATGTTCACTGAGCGTCCAAGGTACACGTACGAGGTGGTCTCCTTAGTCAGAGAATCATCCAATTCGATTTGCTCACCTTCGGACCATGGATTCTTCATGAACTGTGTCTTTGGCCTGTCTATGCATAGCCCAATCATTTTTCCCACTTCGCTGAGTTCACTGAGCATCGTCTCTGCTTCACTGACACTTTCGGAAAGTTAAAGATGTGATCCGCAAAACAAAGGTTTCATAGGATTTTCCATCAACAAGTATGCCTTTCTCGTCTCAACCAAGTGCAGCAGCAAACACCGTTGGAGGTATAGTGTCTCCTTCCTTTGGATACGATGATCAGTTAACGAAAAGCCATATTTTTGTGCTACAGTGTCTCTTCGCTATGCGCAAAGCAATCATGTTCGTGAAGAACTTATAGAGTACATTCAGCATGCATATTGGACGGTTGTTATGAGATCCCTTCGCCTTTTTTTAAATGGAGTGACACTTGCAAACTCCTACACTGGTGTGGAAATCTTTCGTTCTGAGAGTCTGATGTCATGCACCTTTGAGAAGCATATGTACCAGCTCTAAGGAAACTGACACTGATATTATCAGATTCCGGAGCTATGCTTCTTACATGCTCAACTCGAACTTCACAGGCTGAAATCTCGGGTGGTGATTTGTATAGCGTTTTAAATACTTCTACAAAGATCTTCTACAGATGGCGTTCATTGTAACCTAGTAATGTGTGCTGCATTAAGATCAAGCTTCACTTCCCTTCTCTATTTGAACAACTCCTTAGTGGTCGTGAAAATTCAATCTGAATTTTTTGACTGAGGAACTGATGGTAGTTTAGCATAGATTTCAGGTCCATCGACGAGCAGCTTCTTGTCTTCAATCGGTTCTTCTTTACCTGCCAATCGTAAAAAGAGAGGATTTTATCGAAAACGTTATTGTCGCACACAATTAGTTCAGCCTTCCTTGGACGAAGGAAGCAATTTTTTCCTAGCTTATGGCTGCGTCGAATCCTCGCACAAAAACTCAGATCTAATTTTATGGGAGAGACATGCTTCGGACAGGAGTCTTATAGACGGTCATTTGGCTTTGCACAAATGGTTTCGCATAGAGGCAAGTAATCCACAAAAATCTGTGAAAAGCTTCCGTCAATCTATGATTATGTTCTTACTTTAATACAGATAGTTTCTTTAATTTTCTCAATTTCTGTGTATTGGTAGGAATCGGTTAGTCTAAGCTCAAAAAATTAGCGTGAGCCTTGGTCTGAAGAAACACCTGAGTACAAAATACTCTCTATTGTTCGTCTTTGATTTTCTAAGCTGTAGAAATCACCCAACATTCGTACAGCTTGCCCACTGTATCATGCATACTATCTGTCAACTTTCACTTTTATGTGATCTTGTTCCAGATCACTACCTTTTCGGGGGTGATCGTAAATATCAGAAGCTTTGACTCGACCACAAAATTTACTTAACAAAACACCCACCATGTTCAGTGTATACTTCGCTGTTTTGATTGAACAACACAATTTGTTCTCCTTCCATGATGTATGCCTACTAAGGGTCAAAACATCAATCAACGAGCATATAGCATGTCCACGTCTGGACCCAAAACTCTGACTCTTTGATTTATTTCAAAAGTTTGTCCTGTTTGAAACACATGTAAATATTCAATAATGCTGAGTGATATGCACGACTTTGAGCCGCGGAGGGAGTTGAACACTCCTCTCCCTTTCTGGAAGTGAACAGAGGCTCCGGTGTGGCAGTGGACAGCATGCGCCCCAGGAAAGAGTGAGATGCAGGTTCAACTCTTACCCAACGTTCAGTGTTTTGCTCACTTAATATTATTGGATAACTAGTTATAACACCATAACTATCGAAAGCAGCGAAATAAAAAGATCTCTTGGCAATCAAAACACGTGTACAGTTTCGCGAACATGCGTTTATGCCTTGTATTTTAATAAAATTGTTCTTCTTGCTTACTCCTCAAAAACTGGTTAGGAAACAGGTTATGTGAACAGGTTTGACAAACAGTGTTACGAAGATGTTCTCCGTTACGAATACTCGAAAGTTTCCTCAGATGGGATCGTTTTATTTTCTGAGGGAAATTTCACAAAAGTCGATTCGACCTAAAGACGAATTTCCAAACATCGGTCAGAGAACCGCTATGGCTCAGGAGTCATATGATTCGTAAATAATAGCGGTCTCCATTTCAACCAGCGCAACTCAAGTTGTTAAGAACTTTATTAATTTCACATTCTTAGAGCAAGATGAAATCTGAGGTGTTTAGAATACGAAAGGAATGGGTTTTCCCACAATTTCTTCTATACTTCAACCTTAATTCGGAAAAATCATTATTTTAATTGCTTTTTGGGAGTGGTATTATGCTACAATCATAAATCTAAGAGTATTGAGTGATATGCAAAACATTCGACATTAGGAAAGAGTTGAATCTGCGTTTCACCCATACCAGAGGCGCGTGCTATCACTATACAACACATGCCACCGCTCCGGTGTTACTCTTTCTTCCATTTATCCTACTGTGGCTATCAGCTACCGACTTTTGAAGGGTTTGGTCACCTAAGCACAGACTAGCATTGAAGTCCAGCAGAGCGGCGGCATCGGTGGTGGAATCGCCCCTGTACGTGTGGATTGCAGGTTCAACTCCCGCCTGATGTCGAATTTTAGCACATCATTCATGACTTATCCACATATTATTTATAAGATCATACCACTGCTAAGAAGCAGTTAACTAATGAAATCTATATTATACATCTTAAATAGCTGCTAGTATGAGAGCTTGATGCCGATATGTTCCTACTTGACCAAACCCGTTGAAAATGGGTTGGTGACAGCTATGACATGTTATGTCGAAGGACGAGTAGTAGCAGAGCGGTGGCCTCGGTGGTGTAGCGGTAACACGTGCCCAAGGTGTGGGTGGAACACGGGTTCAACTCTTACCTGATGTCGGATGTTCTTCATGACACTGCATAGTACTCTTACATTTCCAAGGCCGACTGTCTATTAATCTCGGTTGTGGAGAATACGTTTCTTGAAAAAAAATCCCCATTTCTGGCTCATAATCTGCATTATGCTAATCTCACAAACCTTTAACTTAATATATTTATTCAACAATAAACAGCTCATAAAATTAGCAACAATTTACATTACAAAGCAATGCCGGTAAAAGTTTGTCTTTCCGGCATAAATTTTGTACTTTTTACCATCAAGAATTAGCACATCCTAAACTTGTCAACTAGTATTTCAACGTTACCTGCACAATATACAATATGACAATCTAATTTGTACTACGAAATCCTTATTCTAAGGGCCGAGAACGCTTATCGCTACATTCTCGATGAGAATTATTGAAACATTTTGAACAAACATCCTTCTTGCATGGGCGCATTTTGTAGTTGTTCACTTAGTTTTGTGCCGAGCACTTGCAGCATTCAACTCTTTGGCCAATGTTTTTATGACATTCAGTACAACGATCATGGTGCTCTGTTGCAGTTGAGGACGTCTCTAAAATGCGAGTAGCCGATTGAGGAGCGATGTCATCTAGTGAAGAGCTCACATAAACCTCTTTTTTAAAGTCGATAGCTTATAATCCCCACGCTCTCCCGCTTCAGACTACACAGGTATTCAGTATACTGGAATTACACACCTGGTGGAAGAACAAACGAATGTACTTAAACAATGAGGGTGGAGATTGCGAAACGAAGAAGCAGCCTCATGCGCTCAACATTCGCAGACCTTCCTATGAAACAAAATTTTATTTTGGATTTTATAGCGTTATAATGGGACGCTTCTCAGTAACCGGCCACGTAGGTGTAGCCAGAGATTCAAGCTTTCTAGAGATTACTAACACTCCTATGAAAAAAATCTTGTACAGCGAATGAGGTTAAATATACATTTCTCCCTTTTAACCAAAAAATGCCATGGGTAGTTGGTAACCATTTTATCGGTGAAGTCGAGATACCTTTTCCTCATATTGTAAACCGGCGTAGCCTCGAATATTCCAGCCGTTGAGTCGACGGAAGAGCTGTGCGCTGTGGAAAGCACTGTGAGTTACCTCTTGTGTCGCCACCTGAACAACGTTACGCCGCTCTAATTCTGTATGACCATTTGCTGCCATTTGTCTAGTTGCTGGCTTCATGAATTTCTTCAGCAGTCTCTGCCTGTTTTTCCTGCATGACCCGTTGAATACGTTTTTCTCTTCAGTAACTCTCAGGAAAGGACAAACTGATGCATTAAATGTCAGTGTAAAGGTATCTGCTTTTATCTAGTAACTTGTTAATTACTTGCGTCACAGTACCATCCGCGACGCGTTCGACCAGCCTGCCAGTGTGCATGCATCTTGATTCCCGATTGTATTAAAAGTGCTTCTTTGTGGAATGCAGAGTTTGAACAGCTTCGAGCCGTAATTGTTTCTTTTGCGGAATAGTACTGACGAAACACAATTCCTCTTTTGAAAGGTGCCTGACTCATCGATGCATACGTACCTCCCAAGTCTGTATGCATGTTTACAATTCTCATTAGTAAACTCTTGCATTGTTCTTATCTTGTGCAATTTGTCCTTTCCATCCCACCCTGCGTTGTTGGAGAAATGTAAGCGCTTCATGAGGCAAAAAATCTGTCTCTTATCATAACACTTGGCCACAAAAAGGTTCTTGGAGAACAGAATCCTACTTTGTGGAAGAGATGTGTTTTCGAGCTACAGTCTCGTCAAACAGGCGATAGTAATTTACATAAAGATTGGAAGTTTGTTTTTATTACAATGATATGATTTTTCTTTGAGAAATAAAGTTTTTAGTGCAAATGGTCTTTTTTGGTCAAATCTGTCTTCACAAAAATTTTGCTTGTGTTACTCCACCTTTTTTTCATAAGCTTCACCTATAATTCAATATACCAGCCACGACGTTCAAGAGACGGGCTAACTACTTCAGGTTAGAAACGTAATCTTCTTTTCGCTCTTGCACTACTCTATGGAAATTTTTCCATAAACCAATTCGAGTTCCAGAATTGTTGGATTTGAGCTATCGAATTACTAATAGCGAAATGCCGTCCATAGGCCTCAGTTGATCAAACAAAACAAATCGCGTGTGAAACATAGTTTTATTTTCACTGTCACAGTTCACCAAGATTTATTTCTTAGACATCAAGCAGCTATCGGAATCGAAAAGATTTGAGCTTTCGAATATTTGCTAAAAGTCTAAAAGAAAAGCTTATGAAGCGAAAGTGGCCCTTGGTTGTGTACCACCTCAAGTACTCGCCGTTCCAATGGGTTAATGAATGATGCTTACCTGGTCGAGTTGATTCTTCCTGCTACAGTGGAGTTGAAAACAGCCATTTGAAGGCGCTCTCAATTCTTTACCAAGAGTAGTTACTACTTTTCTAATCCAAATATACTTGTTTCATAACAAATTCGACATAGATTTCCTGAACATGAGGAACTCGGCTTCCTTAAATTGGACTCGAATTGTTTTGCACCCATGCACGCCGTCTCCATCAGTGCTCTACTCTCCAACATATTCAATACCTTCAATAATCAAGTTTTGAGGTCATTGTTAAACGGCACATCTCTGACATCGTCATTAACTCATTCTTGCTGGCGTGTATCTTTGAAGATGCATGAGGATCTAGAAGCCTTTTTCTCAGGAAAAATTTTTTTCCTAGATTTCAGTAAACAACCAACATTTTGAGAAACGGCGATTGTCGATACTCTGCTCCGTTTCTGGAAAAGCCTTCTTAGTGAGCTGTAACAACCAGATGAAAACAGTTTTTTCAACTTCGATTTGAATTGTTTGCTCAGCTATAGTCTGTGTTCAAATTTTCACCGTGCTTTTAGAACCCAATCAGTATTTCAAAAAGCCATAAATCTATAGAAATTTGACTTGTAGAAAGCCCTCCACAGTGCACTGTAGAACGGTTTCGCGCTGAGAGTAGTAAGCTCGTCGTTTTAACTCCAAAGCGGGTCTATTTAGTAATATGAAAACATGGACATGTTCATACTCATATAACGGTGGAGCAGAGTCCCTTCTACACTTTTAATATGGTAATTTATAGTTGAATAAAGAAAACTCCACGGATTGCGAAAAACGCTACGCGCAGATTTCAGCTGGGTTCTCGAAAGCGAGCGATCTATTTATTCCTTTCGGGGCGGAATGTATTCATTTGGACACCCGCTTTTCTGAAAGTCTTTCTCGATGATGACAACTTTTTTCTGTGAACTTTCAATAAACATTCGGAAGCCTATATCTCAGCAATCCAGGAGTGTGCTTGATTTACGAAAAGCTTTTCTTATAGCGATGTAGCAGCGAAAATGATACTATGTTACACAATTAGTTTTATTTGTATGCACGGATGGGATTTTTGGGTGATTACTCACTGAATTACTGGTAATTGTTTCAAAAATTCCAACAATCTTGAAGGTTATCTCGACTTCAAAGCTTGCATAGAGCGCTGTGAAAATTAGATCACGTTTTGCGCTTAAAGTTTCTTTTACAATTGTAATTCAAACCTCGAAATTCTATTGAAAAGAAGAGCAAAATTTTCGAACAAGTAACGAAAATCGTGCGTCTCTTGAATGAAGAGTTTGTTCGAGGAGGTAATTGAAATGCTGCTCGAAGCTTCACTTGAGGGGCGCACAAATTTCGTTACTTATTCAAAATATTTTCTCCGTTTTGGGAAAACCTATAGGTTTTCTGTACTAGAGTTGTAAAAGGACTTATTTCACCTGTCAAATAAACCGCACTATGAAGTTCAGTCGACGGGTTGATTTTTCAAGAACAAAACGTACTTATTTCCGCTCTAACGGCGTTCTATACAAACCTTTTTGAAAGAGAAAATTAGTATTGAAAAACGCGAGACTTGAACAAACGAATGATCACCGATAATTCGCCGAAAAGCCACTCCACAAACCCCAGCCAAGAAGACAGAGCAAACTGAGTATTAAATATGATATTATTTACTGTTACGATTCAGTTTGAAAGGCTTCCAAAGTCAAACATGCTACTGCAATCGTCTAGATTTGAAGTTCCTAATGTTACTCTATGCTTACGAAAAAAGATTCCACCAGCTGGAGAGGCCTCCAAAAATTCGTTTGTCCGAATAGATACATTTCGTCGCGAAAGAGTTGATTAGAATTCTTTTCATTTTCCCAAATATTTTGAGGTTTTTTTAATGATGTGATATTGCATGATTTGTTCTGAATGCTCGTTTGCTTTCGGTGCATATAACTCTTTTGTGTGAAGAGAACTCCGAAGGTGAAACATAACTTTGCATATTACAGTGGTCCTTTCAAACAACTAAATTCACATAATCAGCGTTTTTGAAGCTACTGAATGTCTCTTTAACCAGTTAAGAACCACTTGGTTTATATCTATATATATTACAGTCAATTCGCTCGTGGAGCGCCAAAATTTTCTTCGGCCCACCCAGCAGTGGAAGTGTGGAAAGTAGGTGGTAGATTTAGGTTTTGAGAAGACTTTATCACTAGTAAATGGTGGAATAATGCAAAATAGACTCTTATGAAGGCTTTTTTCTGCCATGAAGGTCGCCCATGTGACAAAAAAATCCAACAAGAAAATCACATCGTTTCGAAGGGACCTTTTTATTACTGTCGTAAAATAAATGTTTACACTTTTCCATTTTTTTGGCTATTTAGCAGGTTTAGTGAAATCTACGTACTACGCTTCACTACGAAAAGTTAATATTTAGCAATAGCCGTCCAATTCTTCAATTTCACAGCGGATTTTTTGGTGAAATCTTGATTTCAAGCAAGAAATTTATTATTGGTGGGACTTATGAAAGTGTATTTTTAAGTAGAGACGACGTCCAATTTTCTTGATGTTTCTGCTTTTCATTACGAATTGTATGAATTGCTGTAGCACTGTGTAATATGTTTTGTTGTTTCTTTTCCTTTATACTGAACTGAGCTTTTTCACCAAAGTATTAGCAATCATTCAACAACTAGATCGCTCTGCGCTCGCCGTCTGCCGTGCGGGAATTCAGCACGGTTCCCAAAGGGTTAAAGCCTACTAAACAGTCAAATACAGCCGCCAACTGAGCGAACCACAAATCAGTGGTGAAACATAACTTATTTTCGCTTCTATAGGCACTGAAGAGCTTTTTTCTTACAAAACCGTAGTACTGAAATAGCAGTTTCTCATGCTATCAAGTGATTATTGAGGCCCAAAGGAGAAAGCTTTTCCCAACACAAAAAGCTTGCAAATAAGCACATATTTTGAAGATACCACACGCCCTTCCGAAAATGTTACCATGTTCGCCATTTTTTTCCACATTTCTCGTGGTGTATGTTTTACTGATCACATAGCACCCTTTAGTGATGATAGAAGTCTAAATTATATTAGGAAACTACATTGTCATTCGAACGGGCAGTGCTGGTCGCTCGAGTGCACCGTACGAAAGATTGTAGTGACATGAAGACTCAAAACATTATCTAGCGCTTAATTGGCGCAGATTTACCTCATACTCAAGACTCTATCATTAAATTATCTCTGCCCAGTTGGTTGTGTGGGCACGTGGAGTGCCTGCAGGTGGTGCGATAGAATTTAGCCTGAGCCGAAGGCGACTATTTGCTTCCCACAGGCGCAGGTAAATGCACAGGATGCACCTTTATTTCTACAAGTCAAATTGACGAAAAGTCTACAATCAAGCAGCCGGGAAGTATATGGGAGGCGGTTGGAAGTCGCCTCCGACAAATGAACTCCTCCTTGTTTCTCCGGGCTATTGTTAGTACCCAGCCAAAGCTAATTAGAACAGAACGAACACCCTCATTCCTCCAACACCGTAAGTACCCCGGGGCACGATAGCGCTGGGAAAAGCCAATACAGAGAAGCTGTTAAAATCTCAGGACCAAAAAAAACTGCCGGAATCACAATAGAGTACAGTGCTGATGTGTACCTACAACGCACGCACACGAGCATACGAAATTCTAAAAAATATTTATAAATGAAAGCGAAAAGAATAAGGTAGACGTCATTGGCGACGATGCGTGTGAATTTTTCTTTCGACATACTTCCCATATTGAATCATCCAATATTAAACTGATTATTTTCAGTAACTAGTAGCACTAAATCGTTCAAGTTTTGAATGAAGGATCGTACTTGTCTACCAGCTCACTTCCCGAGCACTCTCGATCCTTATGTCAGTCTGTAGCTGGTTTGCCCTTTGGTCCTCATATCACTCGAAGAAACTGTTGTCTAAACCTGTTTCTTACCGTTCTTGTAACTCAATGTTTACAGAAACTTACGCTACTAATCACATTGATATTTGTCCTGCTTATAAGCACGTTTATTGGACTACTTCCGTTGTTGTTGTTTTCTATTACTTACATAATATTCTGACCTCCCAACTTTGAGTTTTGCCGTATTGCTGTTAATCAAGAAGGCGTGCGTGGCAGAACTATCACTCAAATTGAAACCTTACTATACCACTTCTCCTTCTCTCCTCTTTTTTTTTTGCATAGTTGCCGGAGTATATATATGTGGCGCGTTCCCTTTTTCCCTAAACGAATCTTACCGGGAAGATTACATGAAAGTTTTTCCTGGTATTGGTATGAATAACCTTTCGTCATAATTGCTTATTAGATAAATTACAAGTTAACAATTAGGCACTTAGTGTTAACGATTTCGCAGTCTGAATCCTTTTCAACATTGAGCCTGCTGCTTACGGATCTGCGACATCTATAAATTCGCATGCTATTAGTCAATCCATCCCAGCAAGGACCTGAGTACGTCCACTAATTCTAGCACGTCATCGCTTTTCGTTCATGTTCAAGTTTCATCTGAAAATAGATCACTTATTTACAAGCCCATAAGGAATTTGCATACTCAGTAGCAGTGTGTTGTGAATTCCATTCCGAATGGTTGCTTCGATATAACTTTCACGTTTGGTTATGATGACAATTTGTTACTCATCACCCGAACATATCAGTATTCTCAAATGTCAGTTTGCACGTGCTTTTTGAGTCTGTAAATCAAATTTGATATAATCTATCAATAAGAAACACAAAAGACCGAGGGAAAAATGCTAGAGAAACGTTGCATATACGGTACACATCTAGATAAAGTTCTCAAAGGACACGTGAACTAGCTCACTTTTGACCGTTTTCGAAGTTCTACAACTATCATATAGAGCTAGTTGGGCTCACAAGTACATCCAGGTGTGATCTGAGATTCCGTGGGCTTCCCTCCTGAATTAGCGTCCAAGTACGGAATACTGAATCAATATGCTTCTCTTGAGAAACAGGATATAGCTGTTTTAGAACTTTTCCAGGTATCCTTTAGAATGCTCGTTTTTGCGAAATAGTGGGTGATGATTCAGACTGTGTCTAAAGTTCTTGCTAAACGACAGCGATATTTCTAATTTGTCCTTATTCAGAACAGATTATCACATTGAATCCTGAAGAACGCACCATCATAAATTACCGCCAAAAAACAAACTCATAGATATGTTGGGCTTTGGAACTACCTAGGAACCCTTACCTTCAGACGGTAGCATCCCAACGTTCTAGATGTTTCTTCCTTATCCGTAGTGATATGGCGGATCTTCCGCCCTATTTTGGTGAACTCGCGGTAAGACGGACTCCTATTGGAGCTTTACACATTTCTTTTAACAAGTTTCATCTGTTCATTTTCATCTTCATGTATGACCCGTCACCCGCTTGGTGTCATTTTATCACCTCTACTATCTCTTGTGCTGTTCGCTGTCGTCATTTCTTCTTTTCTTTGTTGTCCTTGAAATCTGTACCTTAGTGTGCTGATATTTATCAATCAATTTCTTTAAAAAAAAATTTAAGCCGATCTTTACCTCTCCTCGTACACATCAACATGGATTAGCACGAATTCTTTGTTATGTTGCTTTTCTGAAAGCAGTATTACGAAGTTCTATATGCGCCTAAGAATGCTGAGCGATATCCAAAGCATGCGACCCACGGCTGGACTTGAACCCGCGTTTCACCGTTTTCGAAGGCCTCTGCTACCATCACGCCAGCGAATTCTCCTATTTGCTAGCTCTCTTTCGATATGAACAATTGAAGTTATTATCTATCAACCTTATCTACGTTTCGCCTTCGACATAGATGAAGCGCGGGGTTCAATTCCCACCTAAGGTCGAACATTTTGCATATCCTCGACATTCCCAGATTTCTTTTACCGCCTTCAAAATCGTTTTTATTACTCTAACTTACTCCGTTCATTCAAAATCAGATAGTTTCACATGCGATTCAGACTCTCGCCTCTCGAAAAGGACCTATCAATTGCCCTTAAACCTCGGTTTTTCACTATTCGTTGTAGCGTAGAAAGAGCGACAACTAGAACATGCGTCAGTAGAGCAACTGCTCAAACGCGCGCCCCAGAAGGATGAGGTGCCGGTTCGAGTCCCGCCTAGTGTCAGGATTTTGCACAACACTTAAAATTATTGGGTATAATTTGTATCTCACATTACCATTGAAAAAGGGCTGAAATTTGAAAAAAGAGCAATCTTTTTCGTTGTCGAACATATTCACCTAATTAAATCTCTTAGTAAATTAGATCCGACAGTTACTGAAACTACCTCTAATGAGACACGTCTTAGCTTGTTGTACGAAATATCCTCTAATAAATAAAATCCCTCGAAAGTGTTCCGTTACAAACCTCCTATCAGCTGATGACGTGGGTCCCGCGGCGAATTGCCTGAGAATCATGTCATTCCACCTCGTACATTCACTCTCATTGTGTCAGGTTCTTGACCATTCCTTCGAAGGTTTTCTAGGATGTCCAGAAAGCTGATGGGGTCTTCTGCCGTTTCTGGATAATTTTCTGGATTAAGCTGTTCCATATGTCATTTTCTTGGTCCCTGCCTGTTCCATTAGCGAGTAAATCACCGGAGCCGCTTCGTTTTTTTACTGGTTGTTTCCTTGTCTCTTATAATTTCCTCTATCAAAAGCTCTCCAGTATTCTTTGACTGCTCTTCCCTAGTGAATTAACGACTATCTGAGGGAAATTTGTAATCTATCTCGTTTTTTCTTTACAAATTAGAAGAAAAAGGAGGCTAGTAATCAGCCAAATTAATTGGCTGAATTGTGGGGCAATCGAATAGAAGGGGAAAAGTAGTTATGAACCCGGGATCCTTAGTAATCATGGATTTTCCCTTTGTTTCGAAAATATCAAGGAATTTGTTCTGAATAATTTGACCCCGTCAGACTCGTCTCTCCACGAGCCCTACATCATCGTAGAGAAGTCTCCCCGTACTAACTCCCCTGTTCCCAGTAATACCATCACTTAGTACTTACTAAGTTAAAGGTTAAAATTATCTACAAGATGATTTTCCATGGAGGTTAGAGTCCACTTCAACTATCTATTCGAAGCGATGGCCCCCCCCCCCACCATAAGCGTATGCGTGGGAAGGGGTTTTGTCCCGCCCAAGCAGCTGATATGGTCGATCGGTCCATTGATCGATTTGCTCATCGTCCAACATCGATCGTGCCCCTACTATTCAGTGATCTACGTCTTTAATTTCCCGCTCACTTTAGTAAAGGAATGATCCATGCAAGATATGAAGCACGAATTTACAAGCATTAACCTCGACATGAGGGATTTTTTGAAAAAGTATCGATTATTGGTCGGAATCGATGAAGTCTCTTGATCTACTAGCTCTCTAATCTACTAGTCTCTTGATCTATGCGTTTATTGTGGTTATTCGGTGAATATAGACATCTTTTTTTATTTTAAGCTCAAAAGTACACCTCGACTTGAACGACCACGGAGACAGAGATGGGCAATGTACATGGATCTTCAACGAGTGAGTTTTTTTTTCTGGATTTATCATTGTTTTATTCAATTTAAAATAAAGTGAGATTAATTCGGAAGCCAATCCCGTGCGGTTGAAAACATCCAAAATAGAACAGTTCTGAAATTCGCGCCAAAATCGGAGCGATGGATTGAATTGTCTATTGGTCTGTTCCAAGTTCAAACGCCAGCCCATGTAGTTGATAACGGTGACTTCCCGAGATCAACGATCAGATCGATATTAGTCTTCTTTCGAAGTGCTGACGTGGGACCCTAGATAGGGTTAAATGGTAGCGGTGATCTGCCTAAATCATTGACTAAGTCGAAATCGACTTTCTTTTAAAGTACAGATGATAGCTTAGGTAGGGTTGAATGATGGCATTGATCTACAAGAATCGATGACTGGATTAAAGTCAGCCTTCTGTCAAAGTATAGATGACGGCCCAGATGGGGTTAAATGATGATTGCGTTGATCTACCCAAATCGATCATTGAATCGAGGTCAGCCCTCTTTTGAAGTATAAGTGACACCTCAGATAGACTTAAGTGATGACAGTGATCTACCGAAATAAATGACTAAGTCGATATCGGCCTTCTTTCAATGTGCAGGTGGTAGCTTAGGGTTGAATGATGACCGTGATTAACGATGGTCGATGGCCGGACTAAGATCGATTTTCTTTTGAGGTACAGGGACAGCCCACGTGGGGCTAAATGTTGGGAGCGATCTACCAAAATCAATCACTAGGTCGAAATCGGTCTTCTTTCGGAGTAGAGGTGATACCACAAGGTTAAATCGTGACAACGATCTACCAAAATCAATTACTAAGTCGACATCGACCTTTTTTCGGAATACAGAAGATGGCCCAGATAGGGTTAGATGGTGAGAGTGATCTACCTAAATCAACCTGTCGAAGTACCAATGCCGACCCACATGACTTTGAATGATGGCGGTGATCTACCCAAGCCAATTAAGTCGAGATTGACCCTTTTTTCGAGGTGCAAACGACGCACTAGATAGAATTGAGCGATGACGGTGATTTATTGAGATCAGTGACGAAGTCGAAATCGACCTTCTTTCGAAGCGCTGATGACACCTCAGATAAATGATGACAATGATCTACTCAAATCAATTACTAGTCGGAGTCAACCCTATTTTGAAATATAGACGACAGCTTAAATGGAATCGGATGGTGATGGTGATCTTTCGAAATCAATGACGAGATCAATCGTGCCTTTTTTCTAGAGATGTGAAAGTGTCCAGCACTCATCGTAGGTGGTCCGCCCGTCCGTTCCGCTGTTAGTTCGGCTTTCGTTGAGTCACTCGAAAGTTTTTTTTTCTTTTTCTTCCTGATAGAAATGTCCAGAATTCTCTACCTTGGATGCATTTTTCTGCGGGTCATCTAACCCTGGCAATGGAAAACTCGAAAAGCTGGTATCTGTGGCATATTCGAAAAGAACAGATCGTTGAACGCCATTGTGAATATTCCTTTTTCGTTCGTATTTTGGTGGTTCGAATGTCTTGGGGTTCTCACGGCCTTTAATGCTTCTTGATTTGCTAAGGTTCTGTAGCCCTAGTAGCTTTTCTTCATTAAATTTAGCCGTGTTATTTAGCCCTGATACTTTTGTCGTGTCTTCAAATTAAGCCTAGAGGTTTTCTTTATATAGGTATCACCAGAGTTTTTATCTACTGGATCTGAGTGTAGAATCGATATAATGTATCACAGAGTGATAGCAGTACAGGGGACCGGGTAGTGCAGTAGTTAGTTCGCGCCTCCTGAAAGTGAGCCCCGGGTTCAAACCCCTCCCCCGAGGTTCGAAGTTTTGCATATTACTCAGCTTTCAAGATCCCTTATATTCTAAGTGCTCTTTTCGCTGTGTTATGATGTATCGAATGCACCTGGGAAAATTGAGTGATAAGCAAAAGCTCAACCTCAGACGGGAGTTGAACCCGCCTCTCTTCCACATCAGGGGCGCGTGCTACCACTGTACCATCGATGCCACCAGTTACCTCACTACTCGCTCTTCAGTATCTTGTTGTTATAGCTATCAGCGACCAACTGTTAAAAGGTTTAATCGGGTGAGCACATATCGCTCGAAATTCCGTTGAGCTGACAGCCTTTGTAGGCCCTCGGTATGTGTGGGACTCAGGTTCAATTCCCGCCTGAGATCCGATTTTTGCTGCCATTTGATTTTCTTACTCAACGTTATTGGATATGTAATGACTCAATATCATTGACTACTGCGTAATCGTGGTTTATACACGGGTCAGCTTCATCAGATATACGTAACAGCCAGATATGTGTAGATATACTGAATACTGAAAAAACTAGTGGGTCGCGTGAGTTTTTCCTTCAATCATAGCCTCAGGGAGGACGAGATTCGAATGAGAGTTTTTACTGAGAGGTTTGTTTTACGTGGGAAAGGTAGCGTCGAATTCAGCTCTTGGGAAAACCTTGGCACCAAACCCCGTTATTGAGTATCTTTAGCTCGCTTGTCAAACCCTAATGATAGCGTGGGTAATTTTCGCGAAACCTTATGGGAGCTTTCACTGGAGGATTTTTATGAGACAGGTAACGTCGACGTTTAGTCCATAGGAAGACCGTGACTCCGTAACCCCGTTGCCGTAGTAGTTTCGGCTCGCTTGTTGTTCTAACATTCTAATGTGGTTGTGATGGTGGTTCCAGGTCTCTCTATCTAGATTAAACCATTTTTACTTTTCTTGCTAACCTAGCATTTTTCGCTCAGCTGCACACTGCTGATATATTTCACGTGAAACGTCATTTTTAACTCGAAAGCCAGGGCGATGAGAGATTAGATATAGGGAGGGATGGATGGGATGATCGCTCACTACCACAACCATCACCACCAGCACCTTGGCACTACCTACAAGCTGAGTTCGACCGACCGACCGGTTCTGCTGCAAAACAAAAGACTTCTGCCACCCCTAACTTTTTTTTATCTGTTCTCAGTCTCCGCTGTAATCGCACTCTCTTTCGTTAACTTTACTCAGTTATCAATGAGCCTCACCTGATTGATCCTTGGGATCGCCATCCCTCCCTCTCTCCCTCTCTCTCTCTCTCTCTCTCTCTCTCTCTCTCTCTCTTTCCTTCTGTCTGTCTTCGTTCCTGCGTGATTGTTCAGTTCTTCTGTTAAGCTCTTTTCGTTTGAGGTCGTACCCCACATTACTAATGACGATGTATAGACGTACAAGTGAACGACGAATAGCGGGTGAGTTTAAGTGTGTGATGAGATAATCGAGTGATCCACCTTGGTAAGGCCCTTTCCAGGTCCTTAGGGTCCTTGCATTCCAGTTCTTCTCAGATGGCTTGATAATCTTGTGAAGTTTCTATCCAACAATTTTATTAACTTACGATTATATATGTGGCCATCGATGTCTTAATGAGACGAATCCGAGGTTCTTGCAATTTCCTGTTCCACTGGAGTGATTCACTGTCACTTCAGTCCTTTTTTTTTAGTAGCAAACCTGTTTGCTACCGCCACCGTCCTTGAGATAATGGCCTTCAGCCAGTAGACGAAGCGGCGATGTGAAGTTTATGTTTTTTCTGTTAATTTTAACATCTAAGTTCGATAGAAATGGCGTTTATTTACTCTTCAAAAGAGCATACAATAGTCAGAATGTGATGACACGTAGACTGAAGTCAGAATGGATTTTTAAACTCTCAAGGATCGATTGTAGAAAGTATGGATTTTCTAGTTTTTATCGAGAGACTATGAAGAATCCACGGCTATTCCAGTAAGGTTTTCAGGCTTCACTGTTACAACCCTTATCTAAATATTTGCGGTCGGCAGCATAGTCGAAAACTCCGCTGGCGCGCGATTTTCGTTCTTTAACGGGAATTTTTTTCTTTATTCGGAAAATGCTTCAGGCGTTTTGTAGTACTCTGATGAAATATGATTTTCTCTACAAGTTTATATAATTTTTTTTGCACCTATAACTCCTATATGTGAAGAAAACTCCGAATGTGAAACGCAATTTTGTTTTCCCTCTCACAGTGCGCTATAAAAAGCTTTTCGGGAACCACTTTAACCTTCAAATTTGCCAGCGCTTGGGCCATCGAACGAGCTCGGTGTAGTCCAGTAAAGTGCGATCCACAGACTTTAGCTGAGAAAATGAAGCAAACCGAGTGTGAGACATAGTTTTATTTCTGCTTCTACAGCATACTACCAAAAACTTTTTGAAAATCAAGCAATTATTTGAGTCCCTGAGATTTAAGTTTTGGAATAAGTGCTTAATACTAGATAAAAATCACTCAAAAAGACTTCTGAAAATTTGAGGGTTAAAATAACCCTTATCGTCCTCAAAGGGTTGAAGAAAAAGAGGAGCGTAAGGGAAGGATTTGTACTATGAATTGTGTCTGTAATGAACAGATTACTGGTCACCTTGTTTCAATGGCCTCTAACATCAAAATTGATACATTTCTGTGGTATTTCAAATTCATAGGATAGTTTTGAAAGGTAGAACTCAAATCTTTTTTTGTCGCAAAATGGCGCTTCAAATCGTAGTGAAACTCTAGGCATTAATTCGTGGATATGATTCTGTAAAGGGTAGAATTTCAACTTCAAACATTTTTCAATTTTCTCTCGAAACTATCTGAGTAGTAGACTATTCAGCTTGCTTTTTTTTGAGAACAGAGAACAGAAACTCTGAACGAAGTAACATAGGTGAAACAAAAGTAGAAATGATTAAGCAGGAGTTGCGAAAAGCTGCAAAAAGTGGCTTGCCCTATGTGCTTTGGAGATTCAGAGGATTCTGAATACTGAGGAGATTCGTGGCGACTGTATACTTTGCATCAGGCAGAGTAAAACTGAAGAAGGAAATTTGGCTTTCACCGATATTTCCGTCGTTTGTTAAATATTGGGTTGAGGAGAAATTTTTCGGACTTTTTCGTTTTTCTTGATTATTTTTTATCCATTTGAGTTTTTGTATTTACCATCTTTTACAGCAGCTTCTTGCGGTTATTTTGATATACAACATTTATACATTTATTCCAAGATGGAATTGTCCCGGGAGTAAAAACGATTGTTGATGTCACACGAGTATCGTTTAGTTGTAAGGCTGCTTTGGCACAGCAATACTCCTATAATCTTTTCGTGTAGCATAAGCAGTCGTGTTTGCTTTCGGGACAATTCCATTTTGAAACAAATGTTTGATTGTTATATATCAAAATAATCACAAGAAGCTGCCCTAAACGGTAGTAGAAACGAAAATTTATATGTATGAAAATAATTAACTTCAACGAAAAAGTTTAAAAAATTTCTCATCAC
Organism: Parelaphostrongylus tenuis; assembly: GCA_019055375.1. Lineage (NCBI taxonomy): Eukaryota > Metazoa > Nematoda > Chromadorea > Rhabditida > Metastrongylidae > Parelaphostrongylus > Parelaphostrongylus tenuis. The sequence goes on from JAHQIW010001680.1 coordinate 191,915, forward strand.
ACAACATCAAACAATTTGGGATTACTTGGCAGCTATAGTGGTAGTTCTAACGATGGTTTATTCGTTCGTCAATAATCCTACACGTTGTCATTCCGTAATTTAGAGCAAAAATACTCCGTCCAAATGTTCCTTGATTGAATCCTTGCTCGAAAGACTGCCCGTTCTTTGTGACGTGTTGGTGTCACATCACCAAGCAATCGTGGATCAACTAGTAGCGATATGGCTCTAGATCGGAGTTTACTTGTTCTTCAATTTTTCCATTGCGGTGTCATTTCTTAAACGTGGAGCCTAGATAAAATCCAAATGTTCCTCTGTGCAGTAATTCCACCGAATCTGCTCGAAAGGCTGGCCAGTTTTTTGTAATGTCTTGGCGTGACATCACCAAGTAATCGGGGATCAACTAGTAGCGATATGATTCTATATAGAGTTACTTGTTCTTGAATATCTCTGACGCGATGTTATTTCTTGGTACTTGAGCCGCAATGTCGTCCAAATACTCCTCTATGCAGTAATTTGACTGAATTTGCTCGAAAGGCAAGCTGTTCTTTCTACTGTCTTAGCGTAGCATCACCAAGAAGTTTGGCGTCGTGATAGTCGAGGTTCCAGCTGAGGTTTACTTGTTCCTTAGTGCCCCCTACACTTTATCATCTCTCAATTCTGGAGCCGAAATGCCGTCAGAGTGTTTCTCTGAGCGGTCATTTGACTGAATCTTTGCTTGAAAGTGGGGCGTTGTTCTTTGTCATATCTTGGCGTAACATCACGAAGAAGTTTGAGATCAACTGGTGATAGTCGTGGTTCTGGCTGAGGTTTACTTGCCCTTCGATAGTCTTAAACATTGTCATCTATCCTGAAGGTAAAATGTCGCTCACATGACCTCCTGTGCGGTCATTTGATTGCATCTTCTCTTGAAAGGCTGTTTTTTGTGGTTTGTTGGCGTCACCAACATCAAGCAATCGAGAATCAACTAGTGATAGGCGGGATTTACCGGGGCTATACCTGTTTTGTAATAGTCCTTTCTCTACGTTACCTTTCCGAATCTCAGAAGAAGATCATTCCACCCCAATGTTGCGCGAAAAGTCCCGTGTTGTTTTTTTTTAATGTGTACCGACAGCGTCACCAGCGTGAACGATCATCGGTCAGTGCGAGAGTTTAGCTCGACGAAATCCGATCAAAAATGAAAAAGTGAATTCAAATGTTTTCATAATGAATTCGTAAACTCTCTGATTTTTCAGATATGGTCGATTCGTTGTCGGGTCTGGCTGGGTTCACTGTCAATCAAGGTATGAACATTCAACAATCGCATTTTGCTAGTCATAACGCATCTTTCAGGCATTATTTTCTATCACTATCACGAATTGTCTTTTTCTAATCCTTTCGCAACCGTGGACCCAACTCCTCTGCACCTCTGTCTTCTGGGGTGGCAACGCTGGACGGTCTTTTGCACCTCCTCTGCATCCCTAACCCCCCAGCGTGGGAACGCATTCAATGTGTTATTGTATCATTTCAGTCGTATTGCTGTTCTTATTTCCCTGCGTTATGTCATACGTATTCTATGTTGTGTTGTAAACGGAAGAATTACAACATTAATACAGTCGAAATAATACATTGAATGCGTTCCCACGCTGGGGATTAGGAAAAAAAGAAACCACGCACAACTTCCCCTTCCTCAGAGACCAGACGTACTATGTTATAAAAAATGAAGGAATTGCTCTCGGCGTTGATCAGTGCATGAGGAATGCGTCATAAATTCAACTCCATTCGTACCATGGTACGCTTAATTGAATGCATATCTGGCCTTTGCGACTCGCGGTGGCTCACCGATGTATCAAGTCACCGCTGCTAATCTGCCAGACAAGTGTCTGGTACAAATTCGCCGGCTCCGGAATCGATAGAAGGCTAGGTTTAGTGAAGCGTGCATCGACCACATATACATCGGAGGCGCCTCTAACCACGCACGTGGCACCACTATACTATACTATACTACATCTAGTTATTCATGTGGCGCCGTGGCGAGTGGTTGCGTTGCTCGTCGCGGCGCGCGTGAAGCCGAACTAGACCCTCCGCCTCTCTCCGGCAGTCGACAACAACGCTTTATTGAAGGCCCCAGCCATGCTATCCACGAGATTGCAAGGGAACATGCTCGGCCAGTATTCTACGTCATTCAAGAAAAAGACGAAAAATAAATCGAGTGCTAAAAGTACCGGGATCCGCACAATAAAAGTGGTGAAGACGGCTTGTGTGAAAAAAAATTATTCATCTGAGGATATAATAATGAAATAGTACGTGTGGGCTCCGAACAAGGCGTAGTTAATGAAATGTCAGCCATTGATCGAGAGAGGAAATACCACCTTTGTCCAAGTTCTTATAACAGGACAAATTGTGATATGGTTTTCATCTCTCGTATCGAGGCTTGGCAGGAATTGGGCTCTTGATTTTTATCAATTTCAGGTTTTCTCATCGGCTCTAGTACTTGAGCAGTAAGCACCAAATTTATTAACCAGAAGTAATTCCACTGGACTATTGAAAATTATTTGAAAGCTTAATTCTTTGTGAACCCAAAAATTTACTTGTTTTCTGGGAAGGTTTTTTTATGATGTTGTAACATTTTAAATGAATTTCTGTTCTATTCACTTCACGTCTTTTTACGTTAATGACCCTTCGGAGACCGTCGACCCACTTTGTCTGTATCTCTAATCTTATCAGATCTCTCATCATTCTGATCTCTCACCAGAGGTGCAGAGGAGACGGGTCCACGGTTGCGAAGAGGTTAATAGTGATAGAAGCGCTCGGTAACTGTGGAACAGAACTTTATTTTGAGTGCTACAACGTCATAAAGAGGCCTTATCAAAAAACATGTACGTTTCTGGATTTGCTATGATTTAAGCTTTCAAGTGATCACTAACAGTCCATTAGAGTTACATCCGGATAACAATATTGGTGTTTATTGCTCTAGTGCCAAAACTTATAAGGAAGCCTAATATCATTTTAGAGCGTTTTCACACCTCTTTGTGGGCGTATACACCTGTTCTGTTTGTTGCTTGTAATTCATTTGGCAGCTTTTAGGCACTCAAGATTCGAGACTCCCTCAACTGGCGTTCCACTCGGTGCACGGCCAGAATGTTGTTCTGCTGAGCGGTCGGTTTCTTGCTTATCGCTGTTGATACTCTAGCTGTTGAAGAGAAGAACTGTTTATCATCACGATGATCTCCTTAGGTGGCCGAGTAGCGAGAAGAAAGGAGAGCTTCTGCAAGGGTCTTGCTTTCTCGAATAGGTTGAAGTTTTTTGTTTTCGATGTTTTAGTTAATTATCGTATTCATATCAAGAAGAGCGCGTGTGGCGCTGTGATTAGTGGTGCCCTGCTGAGCACTACACGTTGACCAGTCAGGATGATCGTGGCCCGATTCTGCCCGCGTCCAAGGCTGAGCAAGTCTTCCATCTCTACAGCATGGATGAATTGGTACCAGACTTGTCTGGGAGGATAGCAGCACTGACTTGATTGGAAGGCCACAGTGAACCATTGATATGCATTCATACATCTCCTATGATGTTGCGAATGAGTCGATGGCATAGCGCATCCATCCGTCAGGGATTGACCAACGCCAGGAGTTCTATCCTCTTATTCTGTCATGTTTTTATTATTATAAAGTTCAAGTGTTGGTGTAGTTCTCAATTATTCAATGCTTGTCTTGGCCATTTTTTGGTAGGATTACGTTATTTCATCAGCAAAACCAACTAAAAGAGTTAGGTTTTTTGTGTAATAATTTTCTTCAAGCATTTCTGTTCTGTGTTGAGGCCAATCTCTGTCAATGAGAACGTTTGCATCCGTCTAACCGAGGTGTCAACGAGTTGGTCCGGAGTGTTGAGGTTCGGTGTCACGAACGTGGATCCTGAAACTTACAGGAATATTCAAGTACCCAAGTGAGTAAGCTCTCTGCGTATTCTGAGGCACAGTGGTTCTTTTCTGTTAGCCGGCACGAGATGGAGAAACGACGACTCTTGCTTCACAAAAACTTTCCATTAAGTGTCAGTAATGATTCGAAAGCTTATATCTCTGGCTACTGTGCCACATGGCCGGTTTTGAGGGGACGCTTTTATAACACTGTGGTATTTAAAATGAATTAGATTTTTGCACAGGTCGCATACTTTTACCATTACTTTGCTGGAAGCACGAAGGCATATGAACGTGTAGAGGAGATCTTCCAGTAACAATGACCATACGTCTATCTGGAGTTTCTTCTAAAGCGGAAAAAAATTTCCAAATAAAATAAAAAAAATTGCACTCCACATTTGAGTCGTCTCACCGCGATCGACCGATCGCCTTGTGGAATTCATGGCCATCACACAATTAGTCCAAGACCGCCACTCACAGCTGACAAAAAAATCTATCGGGTATGAAACTCAAACTTATTGTCCCTACTACGCTACAGTGAAATGGTCTTTCCCAAAAATAAACACAGCTTCGGAATTGCCGAAACGTGCACTATGGAATATCTACTCATAGTTCCAAAAAACACTTCTGTTCTTGCGAGAAAAATGAGTGTGTGAAACGCAAATGTTTCATTTCTGTTGCAGCATCATAAAAGGACTTCTTGAGAAAGCGTTCATATAGTGCAGTTGCCAGAGATTTGAGCTTTGGAATGATTACCAAAAGTGCAAGCGAAAGTCTTTGTAGAGCGGTCAGGGTCGTTCCATCTTCCTTTGCTGTCTAACACAAAGTAGCCTAGATCATTTACACATGTATTTATATGGTAGCGTATCCTTCCCAGTCCCCTACAGTCTCTGCTTATCAATAACGAACGCTTCAGTCTGGCTATCCTCGAGATTGCGCGGAACGTGCCTGATTGGTACTATACAATGTCGTAAACAAGATAGAATCGTTAAGCAAGCTAGGAGACGAATGCTAGTAGTGAGACCCGCACAGTAAGAAAATTACTGTGATATGGGTCAGTTGAAGAAATAATGTAATGTAAACCGTATTTTTCATAACAATGACCTATTCTAGTGAGTTATTTGGGCTCAAGCCGATCGTGAAAGCTGAAAAATGCACATCTGATTACAGGTTTGCTTGTCCTGACCTGACATCAAAGGAGGGCTTTTGGGCAAAGGCTCTTCCGGAACGATATTCGGTCGAGGGTAATATTCTACACTTCTCTATTACTCATACTGGTGATCTTTATTATGGTGTAAATGGAGTGCATAAGGTGAGTTCTCTAAGAGTCCTATGCTGATACTCTTTACTTATCCTCATTACTGAATTCTATATCCGCTCTCTTTCAGGGTGTATTCTTAATGGGAATTAATGTTTCTTTGCCAATATGGATCATTGTCGACATATACGGCAATAGTGTAGCGATCGAATTTGTTGGTATGTTACTCTTTTTAGATAGTTTTTAGTTTCCAGCGTAGTGAATAAGTTGTATAGATTCGTTGGTTTTAGGAGGATTTTTAAAATATTAGGTCGTTTCATAAGTTTAGCGTTAGGGCAATAGACACCAAATCTAATAACCAGAAGTAATTAAGATTGCTTGTCTTTGGTATCGTTCAGGTGCGCATTTTCTTGAACATTTTGGTATACAACTCTCCTGTGCTTGCTTTAAGATGGAATTGTCTTGGAAACAAATTTGCTTGCTAGTCATACACGAATGGCGCGTGGGGAAAATGCTAGTGATGTAGCGTGCAAGTGTAATAGAGCTTGTGGCGATGATATTGTTGCAGAAAGAACAGCTAGGAAGTAGATCGTGAAGTAGAAAGCTAGAGAAAATAGTGTGAAGGATCAATCGCGCTCAGGCCGTCCACAGGAAGTTCCCTTGATCTTGCGAGCAGCTTCACAAACAATTTCCACTACGCCCATTCGTACACGAGTAATAAGCGGATTTGTTCCACGACGGCTCCATCTTAGAGCAAGTAGGGGCAAGTTGTAAATTAAAATGTTCACTAGAAAATACGCATTTGAACAATCCAAAAATCATACAATTTTAATTCCTTCTGGTTCTTAAATTTGTTGTTTTTTGCTCTAGTGCCAAAACTTGTGGAACGACATAATGATATGGCTACATTAGTAGCACATGGTCCCCAAAGGGTTGATAATATCATCTAAGTGATGAGCTATTGTTGAAGTCTTCTGGAATTCTCGATTAGTTTTTGGTGGAGGAGTTTCGATCATCGACAGTTTCGAACATCCCCTACTGATGGGCGTCCACTATCCTTCCTTCTTCCTCGTGAAGGGCTTGAGTTCTCCGCAGCGAAACTCTCCGAGTATTCTGTGCATTCTGCGTCCCAAAGTCTTCGCGGTGGTTTACCTTCAATGGTTTCTGGAGTAATCAGAGTTTTTTGCCCAGGGTTTCCATAGTTGTGTGAACTCATTGAGCAAAGAATTGTTTATATAACTGTTTTTAAGTAATGATATGATGCTGTAAGTATTTATTTGATACATAATGGTGTGACCTCAGGCGGGAGTCCAACTCACATCTCACTTTTGGCGCGTGCTAACCCTTGAGCTACCGGAGCTCCTGCTCAGCTGTCACTCTTTCCACGATAGTTGTTAAACGGGTTTTTGAACGATATAGATAATCAATCAGAGCTAGCAACGATTGTTGAGAAACATGTTTTCGTAAGTTTTGTAATGGCAAAACAGCCTCCCTACTCTGAGTGCACTATCCAGTCGTGGAAAATTATGTCTTTGTTTCATGTCCTTTGCAACTATGTTAGTAAGTTTTCGTTGTAAGACTGTTAAATGCTTTTTCTGACTCTCTAAAGTACCATATCGACGCAAAATGCTTCAATTTTTCGTGGACCCTTTCAGTGCCGTGGACCCAAGGTCTCTTGATCTGTAACTGGCAACTCTGAACGGTCTTTTTCACCTCCCCATACATCTCTAGCCCCCAGCATGCTGTGCCTAGCACTGGCACGCTGGAAGCTAAAGATCCAGAGGAGGTGGAGAAGACTGTCCAGGGTTGCCAGTCATAGATGCAGAGGCCATGAGTCCACGGTGCCTAAAGAGTCAAGCACGCATATTTTTTTTACAGATCCAGCAGATTTTATTGTTCCTCGAGCTTCTGCAACAGTTGTTCCTCGTTCAACTAGCACTGCCAACAACCCATCTCATGAACCGGTGTCTGTCGATTCACCAGCGACAGTTCATCAGCAGCAGCTCCATGTCACTACCACCGGCAGTGAGTGCTATGGTATCTTTTTTTTTGCACACCTTTTTGTACATAACTCAAAAAGCTTTATCTTCAGCTTCATCGGGTTTCGAATGCCTACGCTTTCATCAAATGACGGGTCGACATGTTTCTCTTAATGCTATGCGAAATATTGCAACTCGTTGTGATAGCGAATATTCACAGGGTTATGTATTCTCAGAGAGACCGATTCGTAACAACGAGAAAGTCGTCATTGAGGTTGGACATCTTCATATACTACTCTATCTCTGGGCACGTATGGCACAGTGGGTTGACGTTCTTTTCGATATAGTAGACTTGCTCGATTAGTCGATAGTCGATAGTTCGATCTCGCGCTTTAGGCTTATCAAACCTTCTATCTTTTCGAAGTAGGTGAATTAGTACCAGATTTGTCTAGAGGGATAGTAACACAATTTGGTACATCGCTAGGCCACCGCGAGTCAATATAAAGGCCACAATGTGATCAGTCACCCCAAGCGATGATGGATGAAGTGAAAACGCTTGACGCATTCCTCAAAAATTGATGAACTCCGAGACCTTTAACCTTCTTTTTTTTTGCCCTATCTCTGTTGAACCCAACAATGTGTGGTTTTTTTCGGTACTTTTCCGTTAACCTTCCCGAGATCCAACCCTTCGACAAGAACGCTGTTTTTAGTCTTCTTTGAGTTCCAGTAATCATTTGATAGCCTAAATGTCTTAGAGTTTAGAAAGGACTTTTTTCTAATAAAGGGGCCGTTGCTGTATGCTATGCTCTACTATGCTGTATCTGCAAAAATAAAATTGCTTTCATCATTAAAACATTTCTTGCCGATTAGAGCCTTCTCTTTAGAATTATGGTAACTCTACAATAGCTTGAATCTCGTCGATTCTAACGATCCATTCGGTTTCCAAAAAGGACTTCATAGTGCGCTGTAACAATCAGAAGTAAACCGGGTCTCTCAAATTTGGCAGCGGAAAAAGCGCTGTGATTTAGTGCAAAAGTCGCGCTAAACGAAACTTGACGATCTTTTGGCTACTACAGCCCTCTAGGAAGTCTTTCTCATAAATCAGTTACATCATTGGGATTGATCGATAGCTAAGCTATCGATTGATCACTGGAAATCTAGAGAAAAGACCTTTCTAAGCGAAAAATGTTTGAATGAGAAACATAATTTTATTTTTTCCATCACAGTACATCGAAAGGGCCCTTTTAGAAAGAAGGTACATTTTGAATTTCCCAAATTCGAGCCATGGAATCACTACTAGGAATTAAAGAAACGGGAAAATGCGTTCTTTCCAAAGGCGGATAACGGTAATGAATCGAGAAATGAAAGTGGATAGAGTAATATGTGGACCACGGCGCAGTTTAATTTTTTTTATTGGCATCACGCTGTCCACGTGAAGTGTTTTCCATTCTTTACAAAAAATAACCATTAGAAAATGTTATGGATACATTAATACAGAGTTTCCCTGTTTTTTTTTTTCGGATCAAATTGAAGTGAACGGTGAAATAAAATGGTACAAAGCTAGGGTAGCGACGAGTCAACGAATCTAAATTACTGTTTGATTACGAACACACTTCATCTTATGGTATTGAAGAAACCAGTCTGAGTGAGTAGTGTTGCTCAAGGCGAGGTTGATCGCCCTCCTTCCCTCTCTCCCTCACCCACGTTCTTGGAAAGTGGGGATGACTTCGAATGTAAGTAAATCTGCCCGATTAGTATTCTACGACGTCCGTGGGAGCCCGATTTCCTCGACCAAGCGATGAATGCGAGGAGATATATCGAATGCTACTGTGTTGGATTGGCGCAGTAAAAATGTGATATGGGTTGTATAGATTTAACCTCTTGATGACCACGTTGGTAGACAGATGGCGTCGCGTCGTCGCTTGCGGTGCAGTCTAGGCAGGTGGCACCTGCGTGTCTGTGCATGGTGTCCTGGTATCTGCCTGCTTTCTCAAGAGACGAGACGCCGCCATTACAGTAGCTGAGTGAGATTTGACGTCTCAGGGCTCTGTGCGAAACGTACTGTATGGTCCTCATAGAGTTAAAACTTTCTTCTCACTGAAGTTTTTCTAAAAGCGTTTACGAATAAATCATCCTGTAAATGTTACTTTGAAGGTGTGTGGATTTGACAATACGTTCCACGTATCGTCTTTTACTTGATTCAATCACTATTAACTTGTAATTTTTGCAGGTAGTTAGCGTTCAGCAATTATACATTGGAGGCCTTGCATTTGGTGTGACGTGTTGCGATCCGTCTACACTTCGGCCTGCCGACCTCCCCGATAACTCATCGGATTTAGTCGAAATGCCTCAGTACTGGGTGTCAATCAAAGATATAGCTTTGCAACCTCCGGTGAACACTGTACTTAGTTTTTGGATCACTGATGCGGGTACGTTCAATGTGAAGAATCTTTATATTTAAAGATTAGAAGTTGTTATCATCCAGTTTTGCCCTCAAAGTTCAAGAAATAGAAGCGCTCAGTCTTAATAATGTCGGTCTTGTAGACTAAAGAGTCTTCGTGCTTAACTCCTGATGTGGCCCAAACTTGATATCGTATGAAAAATCGCATACGGCGGAGTGATTAGAGGTTCTGTGCAGCGCATGCGTGGTCGATTAATCGGTGATCCCATGGTTCGACCCTACTTCCAAGGCCTACGAACCTTTGGACCCTCCGGAATCAGCGAATTCGTAGCAGACTTGTCCAGGAGGATAACAGCTCTGTGGTACTTCGGTAGGCCACCTCGAATCATTGTTAAGGCTAGATATGCATTCAGTCGCCTCTAACGATGCCAGATGACGACGAACAAAACGACGCATCGCACAGGGATTAGTCAACGTTGAGACCTATATCCTTTATGTTATGGTGTCGTGTCCCGTAGTTGTTATAGCGATAATCCACCCAGGACTACGTAAGAGACGATCCTGATCGCCCATAGATGTATCGGCGTGTTTGAGAGGTTAGATTCCATGATTATGAAAAGTCCACATATTGTGGAACTCAGTGACTTGCTCATCTTCTTCCTATTCGCTGGTCAAGTTACCTTCAACTGAATTCCCGTAGCATCTGCGCCAGAGCGTGCTCAGGTTTTCACTGGGAAGTCGTCAGCTTTGTAGATCACATAAGATTTCCCAGGAAACCCTGGGACCAAATGCCAACACGGTGCTGAATTCCAGGGTCTTATTGTATCGAAAGCAATGTTTACTATTTCACAGCAAAGGCCGTGTCGTTCGCGTAATTCACTATATATTCTTATGTTTATTAATTTAAGTATTTATTTACGAAAGGTTGTCAATGTTTATATGGAAATTTCTCGAAGTAGTCCTATGTTTTTGCTTATTCATCACTGATTTAGGTGAAGTGAAATTTGAGAAAGACCAGAATCTCGCTCGCACTATCCTTCATGTTGATAATTCTCTTCCTCTATATATGTTTTTCGACATCTACGGCTCAACACAGGCAATAAAATTGCGTGGTGGGATATTTTTGATGTAAATTTCACATCCGTTCTAACAACTTTTTGGTATTTTTTAGGAGTTAAGCCGGTTTCTCGATCTCATTCTCCACTGCCAAGAGTTTATAGCATCGGCCTCCGCGCCTACACGGGTTGCCCTACCTCCACTGCCAACGATGATTCGAAGGTAGTATTAACATTGATGGTTTGTTTTGTGCTTTATGATGAGATAGCTATTGTATTGTAACTTACTGGGTTTAATGAACGAATCTAGTATCGACTGAATGGTCTAGGTAATGAGTGGTAATAATTGAGTATATAATTATTAAGTATGTCCTAAAATTTCCAGCCTTTCTCGAATGTTTAGATATTTTTATCGAAATAAATTTTGTGAGAGACTTATCATGAGTAGTTCATCAACCAGTTACTGCCTTCCAACTGCACGCCTAGGCTCAGCAGATCACTAGAACTTTTCCAGACCCAAATCTGAATTCTTTCCCAATCATCTATTTAATGGTTTTTGTCTAGTTGATGAGCCATCTTGAGCTTGTCAATCCAGTAGTGCTTTGCGATGGTAGATTTTTTGTTTGAATTGTTGCGTCTTGTATTAGTCTATGTACTATTGAATGATTCTGAATTGACTGTGTAAACATGATGATAATTTTCTCTAGGTCTCCTCATATGTTTTGGAACCAAAGCAGTAAGCACCAAATTCATTAACCACAAGTAAGTAAAATTGCTTGTTTTTGGTATCGTTCAATTGCACATTTTCTTGTGAACATTTTTGTGTACAACTTGCCCATGCTTGCTTCAAGATGGAGCTGTTCTGGGAACAAATTCGTTCGCTACTCATGCACGAATGGCCCATAGGTGAGAATGCTAGTGAAACTGCGTGCATGATTGATGGAGCTTCCTGTGGACGACCAGAGCGCGACTGGTCTTCCGGACTGTTGTTTCCAGTTTTGAAGTTCTCGAATCACTTCTCAGCCGCCCTTTCTGTAACCGTATCATCGCCCTTATCTCCATTAATTTTGCACACCGCTCCCTTATCTTTTTCTCCTACGCGCCATTTGTGCACGAGTAGCAAACGACTTTGTTCCTAAAACAGCTCCACTTAGAACAAGTCTAGACAAGTTGTATATAGAAATCTTCGTGAGAAAATGCGTAATTGAACGATACCAAAATCATGTACTATTAAATACTTTTGATTGATTAGTTTGGTTTTTTATTGCTTTAGTGGCAAAACTTATGCAATGACCTAGTAGTGCAAGGAAAAAAGTGATTGTAATCTGCTGCTTTGTTTCTCATACACCCCGAAATTAAAGTATGCTGATGTCTTTACGTATTTTACTTTTAGGGAACCTTCAGCACTGCCTTCTCGAACATCTCAGTCGTACGAGTTCTCATCCAATGCCTTGCGTGTGCTCTGTTAGTGCTTCGTATCTACTCATTCAATGTACTTCTTTGCTAAAGTAACTTTTTTCAGTACGTGATGACCCTAGTGGGACTTCCTCTAGCACAAGTGCTCTTGATGATGACAATGTTGGTGGTGGTAATGGTAATATTTTCTGCTCGTCTATTTTGGTTTCAGTTATTTCAAAACCACAAGATCGGTGACTTTGCACGTAACGTGCTAATAGTAGGGTGTATCTCAGGTAATATTTCATAGTTCCGCTAATAAGACTGCACAGAGTTCTACATCGTTTGAAAGTTTATGTGCATAACTTTCAACCCATTCTGTCAAAGCCCAGCTGTCAGTTGTGATCATTAAAGGCTTGATACTCAAAAAAATCTTAGTTTTGAGTTAGGAAAAGCTATTTCTGTTCTGTTTCAATTGATATCACAATTTGACCACATTTTAGTGCCTGCACAGCTTCCAGCTCTTCCGCCGAGACGAAGTGCAGAAGAGAATCCTCCACGCACTGTTGACGATCTCCTCTCTCAGCCGCCCGCTCTTTCTTGTCCTCCTCCAATTGCTCCTAGGACGGTTTGTTTTTATGCAATTTTTGATCACTGCTTTGTAGACGTAATCTAGTAAAGGTGTTTTTCTTTGATTCTCAGACCCCTCTGCTTGGACCCCGTCCTGTACGTCTTTCGACATCACCTCCTGCTATTGTTCTAAGGTCTGCAACAAATTCATCGTCATTGTATAATACAGGCACTGTTCTGGTATGTTTTTTTTTCAACCTCATTGTAATTATCTTACTTATCTTCCTCCAATATTACACTTTTGGATGGAGTAGATCATTGGTGGTAGGAGGTATCGTTTGTGTGATTGAGGTGCTTTGAATCTTTTTCCAATTCTCTTTAGAACGCGTTCCTTGGAAGGGGACCTGGCTCCGCACAAGACATACCTTCTTCGTCCCGATCCTCACTACCAAATTTACAAAGTGTGAATGGTTCTTCAACAGATCGTGCTCGAAGTGTTCTATCATCCACTGGGCGTGAGAAAGGCGATAATAGTGAGCATTCACAGGAAAACGATGCCGATGAATGCACGGTGAGCATAACTTTTTTTGGTTCTTGTATGTTTTCCAGAAACAAATGATGAAGCGACCCCTTCGCTGGACAAGAAGTTTTTATAAGAATATTCATAATCATTCCGAAGCCTAATTCCCTGGCTAATGCGCCATATGGCCTTTTTTGGAAAAATCAATTTATTGCGCTGTAGCAGTGAGAAAACATTTCTGCAGCACGCTCACATATTTCTCGCTGGACAGTAGTGGCCATTCGATAGCGTAAGTTCCAACGATTTCAACGGTATGTTTTCTTTTTTTAGAAAAACCCTTTAATTGCACTGTAGCAGGGAGAATTACATCGAGTTTCACATACGCGGCTCATTCGTTTGTTGGCTAGTGTGTGTGCTGGAGGCAAGGGGGTGGGGAGAGGTAAGAAGGCTATCCGTGGGTTCCGTGTTGCGATCTGTCGATCGCGTTGGCACCTCATATGTGGAGCAATTTTTGCTATTCAATTTATGATTTTTTTTCTCCGTTTCGAAAGAAGCTCCAGATAAAACGTATGAGTCTGATACTACAAGATCATCTACACGTTCGCGTGCTTTTAATGCTTACAGCGCAGTAATATTAAAAGCCTGCGGCTGGCGTAGAACGTAATTTTATTTCGAATGCTACAGCGTTACTTAATGGTATTTTCAAAAAAGGAGCATGTAGTGCAGTAGCCAGAGATTTGAGCTTCCAGGGGCGACGTGTACCAGCTAAGGTACACGGTTGTTCAAGGCTTTTCTCGCTGGATAAAGTTTATCTCTTAGACACTTGTTAATTATTTGCAGGCTTAAATATCTGCAATATCAGCAGTATGTCTTTTTTTTTTATAAAGCCTTCTTATTACGTTCTGGCAGCGAAAATAAAATTGTTTCGCACTCAGTTTGTTTCAATTGCTCAGCTAGGGCTTGCATATTGCTGTTCGCCAACCTCCTACTACTTGTTCGATAGCATAAATCGCGAGAATTTCGATTCTATGATTGGTTTTTTCAAAAGCTTATCATTTAATGCTGTCAAAAAAGATCACTTTCGAAGCCAAAGTTTTTATTGTACGGAGAAGCTATATACGCACGAAAAATACATGGCCATATAGAAGAAATCATAGAGTATAAGAGTAACGCAAAAGACCATAGGTTTCACTTCCCAATGGAAAAAATTCTATTTGTGTAACGAAAATCACGCGCCTCTTGCTAGTTGCGCTGCGCGTTCCATCAAGTGCCGTCCTTGAGGGTTATGCTTTCGGATAATTACTAACACTTATTTTTAGTTTTGTCCAGGGAACGAGGTCGCTTCTTCATTTATTCCCGAATAGTTTGCAAAAATAGTTTTTTTTTTTTGTTCGACACATTGTGACGACACCCATCGACATCTCGTTTCCATCGATCTGCCTTGTCACACGTTTCAATTCAGTTCATTAACTACAATAACTCCATAGTAGTGCATGTTGTATCGCAGCGAGAGTCTGTTGCTTTTCTTGCAATGCAACTATCTTTTCTCTGCGGAACACCCACCTATCCATTTAATCTGGAGACGGTTATGTAACAATCAGATGGAAAATATTTGGGAAGACTTGTGTGTATCACTTCAGTGAATTGGTGTAGTAAACACTTTAAATGGTGTACGACGTCCTGGCAATATTATCTGCTCAGGTTTTGGATTATCACCAGGTTATCAGACGTTAACGAGAAGCCATCATGTTAGGCGTACAGAAATTGATTTTGGACCAGTATTTCAAAGCTGTTTCGTCCTAAGTGATGTAATCTTATGAGGAGATAATCAAAATAGACAAGTGTTCGAACATCATAAGTTGTAAAGCAGGTTCTCAATTGTTGACAGCTATGTATACGGCGAACCGTAGTAACATCTAATGTTGATTTGTTCTGGAAACAGCTGTGAATTGTTATTGTGAATTTCATGTCATAGTCTGATTCAATGAGCTGCAATATCAATCGAAACAAAAAATCGTCAGCTTTTAGACATTTTTGCATACAATAGGCAAGTTGATCTGTTCCGATAGAACAGACTCTGATATTCTCGAAGATCTTCCAACGCGTTTTTTAGCAACAGCTTGTTCGCCAAACAGTTTTCATACGTAGTTGGTTAGCTGTATTTGGAGCGTTTATTGTGTTAATCATGGTCGAAGATCGTTGCACAACAATATTCGTTGTATAGTGAAAACAATGTGAGCAGAGGAGAAAAACATGGTGTGTACACCTAGGGATTTTTTGACATAATCAATCGTTGAATACTATTGCAGAATAACTGAGATAGTATGTAGGTTTTCTAGCACGAAACACTTGCTGTAATCGCTTGGTGGCTTCTGAAAAAGTTGTAATGGATGATCGCATAAGCAGACCACAAAAATCACATGTTATAGTTTTGCTTGGCATCCGCTCTAGAAAACATCTGAGAACTTTGGAAATATCTAAACCTCTGCGATGATCTCGGTGATCTTCAAGTATTGTCAAAGAATTCGTGGCATTGAATACTCTAGGCGCTTGTTGTTTTGAATCTAATAACCATGTACCGTGTTAGGAAAGCAATGTATAGATTCCTATGGTTCTTACTTTGAGGAACAGAGTTGTGTTTGGGCCTGGTTTATAAAGAATTCATTCTGTGAGAAAACAATTATCCTGAATTTCCATAGATAAAGCGATTCAATTTTTGCAAAAAAAGGACAGGCAGACATGCGCGCTTTTTGATAATGAAATATCTTTCCAAGAGAAAAGTACCTTAACTAAAGTGAAAAAGGACGAAAAACTTCAAAAGTGCGAAAGAAATAGGTATAGCGGGATTCCGGGAACAATTGTATTCACATTTTCTATTTTTTAGCACATACCGCTCGTATCTATGGAATTTTAGGATACTTATAAATCACTCTAGTAAGTGGTAGGATACGCACCACTAGAGCGATTTTGCAGAGTTTACCTTTGCATTAGTCAAATCTTGAACTTTATTTCAAGTATATAAAGATTGTCTATTATCGAGAGCATCACGACGATATGTCTGAGTGGTAGGAATAAAAATTAACTGCAACGACTAACTGGTATAAAATTGAACATCGTCATGATTGTTCCCTTATTCGTGATAGTTTAAAATAAGATCCGTAATAATGATGTTTAGGTGTGTATGTGGGCTAAGGTTAACAGTGCACTGTACAAATGTGGTCATTCGTGTATGTGCTACGATTGTGCGATGCAAACTTATCGTTCATCGGGACTATGTCCTCTTTGTCGTGCATCCATCGTCGATGTTCTCAAAATTTTCAAAGCATAACTCTGTCATTCCTACAAGCCTGAGATAAACAGAGGGCTCACAGAGCTTGCTCCTTTCTATGCTTTCTTGTCACCATCGAGTTACATGTGCTCAGTTAACACATGAACTTTTTCATCAAGTGAAATATTTGTATCATGGTCAAGTTTTTCATGTACAACTCATCTAGCACTGCTGCTATAAAATTAGTGTTTCTTGCGTTTTTCGTTCATCATTGTTCAATTTTTATATTTATAGCTCTTTTCTTAATCTGCGAGAATTTTCTAGATTTAATCCCTGTTAATTCCTATATCATCATTTATAGGTCTACAATTGTTTTGTGCAAAGAATTTTCTTGATTTACTACCGGCGGTTCTTTTTTATCTTACATCTATCTGGAGTATTTTGTTTTTTTTTTTTTGAGATCCTACTTATGTTTCGGCTACTTGGTATTCATTGTGCACTGCACATTGGAATTACAGTTATTGTTGTATTGGAAATATGTAAACGGCGTATGAGCTCAGTGTTTCATTGTCTCACATATCCTGAATATGACAGAACTAGACACTGGCTTTGTCGTCTGTTTTCCTCGATCCGTCGTGTACGATTTCTTTCTTTTTATGTGAACTAATTTTGTTTTTTGTAGCATGAATGTTTGTTAGAACGTCATGTTGTATCACCACATAGGTATGGTGCTATGTTTTACCGCACTTTGTAAAGCTTCCGGTACATTCCTTGTACTGACAAGGTTTTCATCTCGTTATGCGTGATACAAGCGACCCCTTTAGATGGTAAACTTAGTCGCTAGAAAGGAAGATGAAGCTTGAATTCAAGAATTTACTGTAAGCTTGGTCAAAGATGTCGAAAATACTGAACTTCTCGTGCTGTAGTGAATGCTGTGGTTCTGCTGGTCAGTTTTTTTTTTCGAGTCGGAAGTTCGTTCTGTCACACTAGTTTGGTCTCGGTAAGACTACTAATGTTTTGTTGTAGAACAAAAAGTTATATAAGAGCTGTACAAAGTCACGTTGGGAAAGAGAAAAGGAGTTGAATTACAAACGTGGTTAGTGGTTATTAAGAAGAGTTATGTAAATTGTTACCAGCACAAAATGAAATCCAGTAAATTAAGTGCTGGGGGGATGTGTGTTCATTGTAGATGAAGTTTATAAAAGTTGAGTAATGAAGCAGAAAATTTTACAGAAATCGGTATTCAAAAAAATATAATACAATTTTTTTAACAACTTCGATTTCACAGAAAATGTCATGGAAATAGGGGCACATGCGTATATTACACAAGTATGTTATACATATATGTTTGTACATACAATGTATATACATATTTACATGCATACATATGCATGTATATATGTATGTAGTTGTGTATATGTATATTGAATGGATTTATGTGTTAGTGGATAACGCATGCCTTGCGGTGTACTAAAGTAGAAGCACAAAACGAAAAAGATAAACAGTGAGTGGTTATCTACAAAAGTAGTGCATTGAAACAGCATTAAGCGCGTTAACACTCATTTCATTCGAATGAATGATATCGTGTAAAGGGCAAACTTGCTTGCGTTAAGGATGGAGGTAGGTGTATAGAATGAATTTTCTGGAGCTACGATAAGTACAGCTTCTGTTTTTCGATAGAAGAGGCAAATAACGTAGCGCTACCGATATAATAAGAACTGGTTCTGCGTCCGAGTGGCTAGTGATGCTCAGCGCCGCTCTACGCGACGACCTCAAAACTTTCTGCGAATCAATAACAAACGCCCTACTGAGTATTCCAGCCTGACAATTCTCGAGGTTACAAGGAGACGTACTCGACCAGTTTTTTTTACGTTTGTGAAGATGCAGTTTTCAAGCAAGCGAGGAGACGAATTCAATGCCAGAAGTCATGGGACCCGCGCATTAAAAGGAAAGATTGTGATACCAGTCAAATGAAGCAATATGGCAAAACATCTCTCATCTTTATCACATCTCGACTCAGGGACTGCATTTAGCTTGTATCGTCACTAACGACCTTGTTCTGAGATGAAGAAAAATGAAAAATGATAATCTTGTGAAGGAAAGTTTTGATAGAGTTGCGTATACTAATACTCCAACATTGCTTATGCATTGAACAAACTTGTCTACTTGAACTTCTCCACTGGCAAATAGTTTTGACACGTTTCATACGGCATGGCCGTCACAGTATCCTTGCACGATTTAGCAAATTTTTGATCCCACCATTTGAGCTGTTTTTTGGAGCTGTTTTATTTTTTTTCCTTTCTCTTTTCTGAAAAGCGAACCAAAAAACGAATGTTTGAAGAAACCATCGTTTCTTCCTCCTGGTCCCACGTAAAATACACTGAAACGGATGCATATGGATATCGCTCTCCAACTGAACAGAAGAACACTCCTCAAGTTATCTGTTACTGGGTACAACAAGGAAGTCTGTGCAATTCTCAAGACGTAATTACCTACGATGTTAGATAAATGGAGACGTTTGAGCTTTGAAAATGTCTATGAACTTTGCGATCAGTGACATGTGATATCATGTGCGTTACGAGAGATTGTGACAATTGCAATCACTCCGATCGAGAGAAATTGCTAATGATTTCAATCAAGTATGGTGTAATGATTTCTCACTTTGTTGATCTTGTTTCATCAATGTCCAATAGGATCCAAGGTGACTTACTGAGCAAAGTCATATCTTAGGTTCAACGGCCTCGAAGTAATGTTTTGCGTGAAGAACATCATTTCAGACGGAAAACGAAGACTTATCCTACTTCTGTTCTATGGTTAAAAGTGTCACTTCTGTTCTCCAGTTGAAGTGCCTGATAGTGTATCCACCAAGATAGTGCTTTTTTTTTTACACTAGTTCTATTCTCCTCCTTGCCTGAAGTTGGTTTTTTTGTTTTTGTTCGTAATCCATTTTCAATCTGTTTCACTCAAGCAGTAAGCTTTTCACGGGTTTCA
The DNA here is from genome assembly GCA_019055375.1 of Parelaphostrongylus tenuis. Lineage (NCBI taxonomy): Eukaryota > Metazoa > Nematoda > Chromadorea > Rhabditida > Metastrongylidae > Parelaphostrongylus > Parelaphostrongylus tenuis. The sequence goes on from JAHQIW010001680.1 coordinate 211,241, forward strand.
TAATACAAGCAAGTTTCTTATCAAAAGAGTAGGTTTTGGCAGAAGATTACAGATAAGTGCAAACAAAATTTGACGTAAGTAAAACTTTTTCACAATGTCGCTCGTACTAAAAGTGAAAATTTATAGGATGATCCTTTATATGTTACTTTTCCTGGCCACAGATTAATACGAAGGATACGTATCCGATTCAGACTATCAGACCACTACTATAGTTTTCGTCCTTGTGAAATCACTAACTTTAGCACATTGCCTACGGTATAGAGTAAACGTAACAGATTGATTTCGACTCGGACTAAGTCGAGCATGGATGTATCTATCTAGGGGTATTTAGACTCTTTGTGGAATTGATCTATATCGAAATTCAGGTCTTTGCAGGTTTACTTATCTCATGAAAATGAAATTATCTTCTTGTGAGAGTCATAAAATGTCATCTCGATAAATAATAAAGGATGAATGGTGAAGAGTCATCGTCTATCGGTTAATGAGCGCGCAGTGCCTTCGACTTTGTCAAGCATTGACAGTGGTAGTTCATTGCGTACCCGCTCTATACAATTTGTTGTAATGGCCCGGTCATACGTCAAGTCAGTTCAAATATTCCGCGAGGACGTCTGATACCAATTTGATGACCCCGCTGTGGTAGAAGCCTTGGTACACGTGGATTTGTAGATGGAGCCAGCGGTCTACTGATTCCTTGTTAGCTTCAGTCTAATATCGAGGCCTTCTGTAAAAGGAATTAAGTCTTATCGAAAAGTGGATTACTCGGTTCATATCCATTGTCTTCTTAGCAAGTGCAGCCAGGTGCTGATGTATCCTCGAGGACTATATTAATTTTGAGCTCATTCGTCGGCTATGTCTTTGAACGTATTGCTACAAAGATATCATGTGTGTCGCACCACAGCACGCTCTCGTTGACTTCATCTGGTTAGGGGAATACCACACAAAGTGGAGCAAAGGAATACTTTTTGTCGTTTTGAAATATACTCTGCTGTGTTTTACGCACCAAAGAATTATTATTTCCAAGATCGCCTGTAAAGTGCGATGAAAAACTCATACAACAACTGACAAAGTTCTTTGAAGTAGCTGAATCAAAATAAAGCTACCAAGCGCTTCTCAAAGTCGATTTTTCACTAAGAAATAGTCATATTGGATCTTGTGCCTCCATATAGTTTTTGGATATATTCGCCACAGCTGTCTAAATACCAGTGAAACCATTATAGCGCGATATTTTCCCAATTGATGAAAGGCACAAAGAAATTCTGTAGAACGGATTTGACGATCATTTCTTTGTTCTACATTATGTTGAGTATTTAAAATTCGAATAAGAAACTCATAAATTGTAAAATCATCATTTTAACAACGCCTGTCTATAACAACAGGGTCTCCCAACCATTCTGACTTCTAATGCTGTCCACTGCAAAATGAAATTTTGAACTTAACATCACACCATGAGCAATACTTTGTTACCTTTGAACAAGAGAATGTGATGTATACGGTTTCCATAATAATTTGTTAGAATATCCTTGCTTTCGAGGTGCACTATTTGGTAAATTTAAAATTTATGACGAATGACGGGTACACACTTTGAACCCGGTAGAATAGTTTCATCCGGCTGTTGGATACTGTGACTTGTCCTTTTGAAAGGACGGTCTTCAAAATAAATCCAATATTCATTGATTATATTCATTTTCAATCCAGGTGGAGTTGTACATCATCTGGACCATTTACCTTAGAATGAAATTGCCGCAACTTTTTCAGTTCTTATGATCCGAACGTTGAACCCACTCTAGCGATCGTTTGTAGAACCGATTCTGATAGGGCACTTGTTCAACAAGTTTTTCTACCGAATATGGTGTTATTTTATGGTAGAATGATGATTAATAATCTTTGCACCAGCATTAATTGCAGACGTTATACTTGCGAGCTCCAGCATTTGTGTAGTTTGTCGTCATCTTGTCATCCGAATATTCTAAGACACATTTAAGCAATACTGCACTCTTTAAAACTGTTTCTTTTACGATCTTTTTTTCGTTACTTACAAAGTAAGGTACAAGGGAAGTACTGAAGACTTACACAGCATCGAATTCCCTTTAAATGTTTGTTCCTAGTGCCATTTACATATCCATCCATATCAACTACCTCGTATTGAATTCTTTCGAACTACTCGCTGTGAATATTATTTTTTTATGCTAATGGTAATCATCTTTTACAAATCAGAACATTCGAACTCGATCCGTTTCACGAAGTTCCACGGCTTATATATGCGCCGACCCCTATGGAAAGATGTATTTTGAAGTATTTTTTGAGATTAATCCCCTCAGAAAGAAACGAGAGCACTCCTAGGCATGGGCTCGGGCTTGAAAAATTAATGGGGCTACAACTTTCCACTAGCGTTCATGCGTCAATAGCAGAAGTTTAGAATCTTGAGATAGTTTTATTCAACTCATATTGGTTTCGTTAGATAATGTCTTGGAATTTTGTTATAACACTCTCTTGACTTTGTCAAAATTTCTGATATAAACTAATTTCTTGATGTGTAGAGGTCAAAAGTAATATCATGATCTTTGGATCGTTGTTTGAAATTCGCATTATTTGAAGTTCTTGTACCACTTCCGTTCATACTGAAACCGTGGTAGACTTCTTCACCAGCGGTATAATGTATTAGTTCAATAATTTCCGATCTGAGGCGGTTCTAGCCCTTCATGCACTGCCATAACTGTCTTACCGTAATCGAACTATCTCCTTGTGCATTTCCGCCAACGAATCATCGAAAATCATTTAATAACGTCTACATAAGTGCTCGTCAGCTGCAATGCTGATCATATTGTATTGATCACGCTTTTGATTGCTGTATTTTTGAAGCATATTACATGTCGACGTGGTCGAATGCGCCCTTTGGCGCTTCCATGTTGGCTTGTTTTTCTCCTACTAGTGTATTTCTTAGCCTATTCAACAACAGAATCCTTCATAATGAGCTATACTTTATAAACTCTCTCATATAGGAGAATTGCTTTAGTATTCGAATGTGAAGAACCGTGCATATGTAGCTTCGAGCTTAAGCGAGAGATGACTCTTATGTTTCTCTATGAATCTGTCTCTTCTGGAAATTCCAGTCATTTTTCAATCACCAGCATTTTGCGATCCTAGAACATTTTTTTGAAGAATTGCGTTCGGTTTTTCTCGTAATCGCATTTCAGAAATTATGCATTCACTTTTTGCTGTCTTTGTATTTATAAGTATGGTGGGTTCATTTCATAATTTCATAGCAACTTCATTTTTTAGGCGAAATAGATTTTCAGGTGATTAGCAAAGAGACACCGCGAAATGAGATTAACGCTCGAATAATCTCAGATATTCATACTCACAAGGTATCAATACAATTCGATCTAATTTTGCATAAAAAACTCAATTTCAGTTAGTGATTTTTTTTTTGAGCAAAGAACAGTGAATGGTCTCAATATCAAGGAAGAAGTATTTTCCTTGACTTGAAAATGACTAGAAATGAGCAGTTTTTGCTCAATAATTGTCTTTCGCATTGTCAATGTCACGAACAAGAATTTGTACATTTTTCCTTAGGATGATGTCCATAAATAATAGGAATGATCAATGGCATCCAGCTTGAACGATTTTGAATCGCATAATCCTTGTCACAGTACGAAGATCATTACTACGTCATAAATATCTTACGTTTTACCTTCTAATAAAACTGCTCTTTCTATATTGACCTCTATTTTTACAAAGATAAAATTTCTGATTTCCACTGGTTAACCTCTTAATAGAGATTTTGGTATATTTGAGATACAAGCTTCAAGAGCTACTGCGAGATCCTTCCTTCAGATAAAACGTGTCTTTGGGTCATGTTATGATATTATGCATTTTTTTCTACCACTATAAGCTCAGTAGCGCACTGTTCTCTTCTGAACACATATATAGATGGAAGTGGAAAAGTTCAGATTGCACAGTTCAAAAAAAATCTCTTTTGTGGTTGTCGCCTCCGCATCGGTGAAACATTCAACCAATTATCAAGCAAATTTTTTCTATCTATGAAAAAGCCTGCTAACGTGGGCAAGAAATACGTACACTCGCTTCAGAAAGTGTATGTCTATGGGACGCTGTCATCCTCGTAGTATCCACTCTACTTTTTAAACGCTCTCTTTTTAGTTTGTTGCATGGCCGGTCTATGTTCACTTCTATGTGTAATATCTGTAAAGGAAGAAGAGGAATTTTTCGGTGGCTGGAACTGTTCATCTCGGTTCAGTGTTTTTATATGAGCAAACAAGCTTGTGAAAATAGCTGCTCAAGCAGTGGCAGAAAACATTGAGCCGAAAATGTATAAAACTATCTCACTGCTTCGAGAGGAGAAGAAATCTATCACATTATTGATTGTTGCTCCATTATAAATTAGTATGTACTATTATCCCACTATTATCAGTGGCCATTGTGCACTGCAGTTGTGTCACTCCATAAAGATAAAATCAGTGAAAAGAAATAGTGCAGCACTTGGACCGTTCTTCACCACAAGTGCAAGCAGAACTTGTCCATCTCGTTCTTTACACAGGTCATGTTGCACTTTTGTGAGCCTTTCTAGCGGTTAAGTGAAATCATCCCCAGATTTGAAAAAGGTAACAAATTAATTGATCAGTTGGCAATGTGATTTGCATGTGTCCGGAACTAGAATGTTTTTTTTCCGATGTTTTTTAAAAGAATGCTTTGCTGAAATTCTAAAATCATTATGTCGTCGCATTATAGCGAATGATAATATGTTGAATTTCGCATAAACCAAGGACTTTTTGTGGTGTCCGCATTTCTGTGAAAGAAGCAAGCTATAAACACCAGGACCACCTATCTGTTAACCTTGGCATAGTTTTTAAAAGAGTAGTTTCTTCTATTAAGCTGTTCCGAGGTGCTATTGATATCATTTATAGAATACTAGCGAAGCACTCAACAACACAATTAGTAATGCAGCAGGAATATTACAATCAAAGAATTGTAATATTCCTGCTGCATTACTAACTGTGTTGTTGTGTGCTTCGCTAGTATTCATTAAATAATATTAATAACACCTCGGAAAGGCTAGAGAGAAGCAAGTTGTACAAGAAGTAGTTCATTTCAGTCAGTTCCCAGAATAATTTTTGTGGATAACAAACACAAGCAAATATGTTGTATGAGTCCCAGCGACTTTTTTCTTATATTTGATTCGTTTCCTTTCATCCGTCATCCATGAAAGTCTTCAAAAAAGTGTGTGAATTCTGCTGCTACTGCTTGGGGAGTTTTGGTCTTCTTTACGAATCTCATTGGGCGTTAATGAATCAATCTTTCTTAGAATCTTCGGATAGCCATGTTAGGTGATTTGCAAGTCATGTGGATTCCAAAGAGTATTTTGATCAAGTCTGGTGCCATTGGAACCGGACATTAGGATAACTCTCTAAGAAGACTATTATACTGCACCTTTAATGGGTTTCCGGGAAAAAAATATAACTAGAATGAGCGCACATAGAGATTGCGTTCCAATCGCACGAAGAAACACATCGCCCGGAATGTGTTAAAGTGTAACTCACTTTCTTATGACTAGTTTTCGTGACAATAAGATGTTCCCAGCACTCGCACTGAAAGCCGTAAGATTCCTGAGGTTCCTGAGATTCCTGCCATAGCTGAATTTGGTTGATTTTCGTATCAATTACAAACTAAATGTATGCATTTAGGATATTAATCCATTGGAAACGGCGTGCATTCTTGAATTCACGTATACTTTCCTAGATTTCTCGTCTTGCAAAGCTTTTCCATCAGACTTTTGACAATCTTTCGATGAATTAAAACGGCGCTTTCAGTAAAGTGCTTGACTTCTGAAAACATACGCTTAGTGCGCTGAATCAGCTAAGATAAAATTACGTTTCACTCTCTGGTGCTGTTTTTCTCTTGGTTAGGGCTTGCGGATGGCATTTAATTAGACTTTCGCTACTCATGCGATGGCATAAATATTGCTTATTCTAGAGCTAAATTTATTTCCTCAAAAAGCCTGCAAAGAGTACTATAAGAGCTAAGGGAAGATCACGTTTCACTCCATAGGTTAAAACGATAGAACAAAGTTTGTTTTGGAATTGTAGTATAAGAAATCTACAGTATCTTGATAAACGAGAAGAAATTTTTGTCATTAAAACGAGAATCGCTTTTTGACGCGATAGTTGAAATCGCTGTGCGTAGCGCTGTTGGAAACGGGCACGATTTTTGCTATTTAACCAGGAATTTTTCCTCCGTTTGGAAGAAATCCCAAATGTTTTTTCTGTCTTTTTGATACACTGCGGTTTTTTCTTCACCATCATATGCTTTTAATATGTATATCTCCGAGTGTGAAACGTAATATTTTTTCGCCGTATGAAAACATTCTCAAAAACCAAACCTAGTTTATGAATAATCGTTTCTTATGCTATCAAATAAGTACTAGAACCTTTCTGAAGTGCCATCCATAAGCCTTAACCGAGCAAAATTGCGCGTCAAAGGTGAAACGTCTTCTTTTGGCTGCTTCAGCGCAATGCTTTTTTACCGAGTAAATACATTGTTGTGATCACCGAAATTCAGGCTATCGATAGAATATCAAAATTTATAGTTAAAAACAAAGAAGGCTGCGTTTCTAAATGGTTATGGAGTGTGACAACCTTTTTGTTTCGATTAATAACATTCTTAGATTTGCTCCAGGTATCTCTTTGATATAGAGTTGATATTTGGCTCGAATAACCACTTTTGAGTGGGATATCTACAAATACCATGTTAAGCCAAAGTAAAAGCGCTATAGTACAGGACAAACTGACTGAATTTTGTCTGTTCTGAAGATAACCACGCTAATGTTCTTAACGTTATTATAATTTAGGTGGTGATGTACAGCAAGACTTATTGTCCATACAGTAAGAAGTTGAAAAAAATACTCGCTCTATACTCAATCAAGGACCTCAAGATTGTCGAATTGGACAAAGAGAAAGAGATGGAAACAATGCAGGTAAAATGGTTATGCTTAACTTCGCAGGATTGACCTTATTCTGTATAATTTTTGAAAACTCTCGTAAAAGAACTTAGGTTAGTAGCAGTTGGGAATGGTATCCTCTAACATCGACATATTCTAGACGGTCCTCAAGAGTATAACGGGTCGTTCTACTGTACCTCAATTGTTTATTGCTGGCGTTTTTGTTGGTGGTCATGATGAGACTCGTGCCATTGAAGATCGAGGAGATCTGAGAAAACTACTGAAAAAAGCACAGGCGTTATGATAATAAACAGTTCTACACATAGCGAAGCTCGTTGACACACTTGCCCATTCATCTATATTTATCCAGTTTTTTTTATCAGATGTATTTTACTAAGCTGTAATAATTTGTCATGTTTATCTCTCTGCATCCAGGTATTGTTCGGATTACCTGTTGAAATGTTTTGGTAGCTTTGAAATAGTATATATGATAGTTGAAAAGAAGAAGTAGCAGCTGTCTCAGGTTAATGAATGTGATCAAACGTTGTTTATGGCATCAAGCAAATTCTGTGCATCACTATCTTATGAAATAGTCACTGTGAACTTATATGTTCTCATGTTGCTATTATCTAGTAAAGAGTTCGCTTATCTTTTTTTATAATCTAATTATTGGTCCTTAGGCCTCTTATGTCGCTTCAGTTTTTCCGTGTATGTTTGTGAATGGATGATTACTTGATGTATCCCGTTAGTATTTGCGTCCAAAACTATAGGATATGCAAGTAATGCGTAATCAGGTTATTGCAAAGAAGGCAAGTGCGGTGTTTTGTTTTACGACGGTATTCACATTACTTGACTGTCTTGAGACACGGAATACTGAAACCAATCACATAGGATATTATCTTGAACCATTAAGCTTATATGAACGAGGTAAAAAGCTTTCATTTGGCCAATCCAGAGCGAGATTGATTCATCGCTTGTCCACAAAGTCGTTCGTTCAGTACAATATAACTGTTTATTGTCTCGTTGAGTAGGGTCTTCTGGAGTGAAGCACTGCTCAAAGCACGATCGTTCGGAGCTCAATTTCTCAAGCGGTGCCTCACCTCGGGAGATACGACTCCACGTAACTACCCAAACCAGAAAAACCAATGACTGTGGTTTTTAGTTCTCACATCGAAACCAATGGAGTGTTAAACTGCTTGGATGAAGTAACCTCACTGAGAAGTGCCCTCACCGAAGAATTTCCAAAAGCACAATTATCGCTAGATACATAGAAACATGACCATGATTCATTAAGTAGGTGTTGCTCTGAACGTGAGCAATGTGAGTCATTTTTTGAGATTTATGACCTCGGATACATGTCTTCTTTATTTTTTGTGGCCATTCTCCCACCACTTACCACCGTGCGTGATCAGTGTTTATCTCGAAATGCATTATCAATCATTCTTTCAGTAATTTTTAATCCCTCCACCAGTCAAAAGCAGTGTTGTTATAACTATGTAATATTCTAGATTAATTGTTAAGTACACACGAATACATGAGTATATTTTGGATAGATGCGTTGTAGCATAGAAGGAATGGTGTCAAAACAGACGTCGGTGGTGGAAGGGATAGAACATGCGTCCCCGGACCAGGTAAAATGCGGTCAGTCAGTTCAAGTCCCGCCTGACGCAAGTGTTTCGTGCATCATTCTACATCATTCGGTATACTACAACATCATACCATCTCTATAAGCGGTTAAATGAAAATCATTCTGTTCGCATGTATTTCTGTGGTTGTGTGTAGAATACGTGAATAGAATTGGTTTGCTTGGAATTTTGTCACAAAAGTACAGAGATGTTGTGATCGTTCATGAAACACGTTCGGCAATTTATTGAATGAATTTCGCGCCGTTCTTCGCCAGTCGCTTGACCTGCTTCAAAAATTCTTCGTTTTTTTTTCATATTGAATAATCGATTATAAAAGTCTTCGACAAGATCACTATGCTGTGTTGTCGGCTCACGAAGCCCAACCAGCCAAATTACGTGGCGCTAGCGTTACCTCTTCACCGTCCTCTTATCTTGCCATTCTCTCCAGTTCTCCTCAACAAATGCTAATTTCTCAATCTAAAGTTTTTCTCTTGGAATTTTGGTCACCTTACCACACAAGATCTCTCATTTTTGCTATATGAGGTTATACAATGAACGTCGTTGTGAAACGCATCGACGAGGAAGTATTCCTATAGGCGAGACGGACATTTAGAACCGGTTGTCGACAGTTTTCACGACATTGTCCACCATAGAAACCAACTAACTCTGCTGCTAACCCCACATTTCATCTAGCACATCGTATTTGTAAATCCCTTTTTTTAAACTAGTATTCCGTTAGTTGTGGTCTCTTTGATTGCATGTATTAAAGATAAGACTGTCTGTGCAGTGTTTGTTATCTCTTATCTAGATACATCAAAAATAAGCTATATGCCATAATAGAATTTATGTTTTGTTCTTGTCAAACCATTTAGGTAGACACCAAATTTATCAACCAGAAGTAACTCCATTGGGGTGTTGGTAATCATTTAAAAACTTAAGCCATTGTTAATCCAGAAATAGACTTGTTTTTTTTTTGAAAAGGTCTTTTTATGGACCTGTAGGATTCGAAATAAAATTATGTTTCACACTCGCCTCGTGCATTTAATATTAGTAATTTATTTAATAATAATGAAAGCACGCGGCACGTGAATGATAATTTTATTTCAAATGCCACAAATCCATATAAAGGTCTTTTTAAAAAGCAAGTACATTCTAGACTTACAGTGGCTTAAGTTTTTGAATGATTACCAACAGTCCAATGGAATTACTTCTGGTTAATAAAGTTGGTGTTTATTGCTCTAGTGCTATATCTCATAAGAAGACCTAATGGTTATCAATGCACAAGAATATGCGGATTCATGATTTCTCATAGGGTATATCTTCAGATGAATAACTGAACACAAATGAATTGTTAATTTGATTTGCCAAATAGCTTAAGCATCTATTTTGATACTATATGATTGCCATCATTACATTACATTGCGTAAATATCATTACTATTGTAATCAAGTGTGGTTTTATAGTTGGGATCTTCGGAATCTCGCAATATTCTTCTTTACAGTCACTCTTTCCTTCCATGTTGCGGTGCTCTAATGTTATTTCTTCGTTCTGAACATTATTTCGTGCCATCCTTTGAGCACATAATTAATCAGTTTTTCGGATTCTGTGTGGAGGAATACTCCTTTACACCAATCAGAGATTTTTGACTAATCTTCTCTTTTCATTTTTCCCGCATCTAATTCACGTTTGAATATGCGATTTCATTCATTACTACTCTCCTTAGATTAACCACTTATGTTATCGAAGTTCTCGCAATGTAAGAGATAAATCATGTCTTTTATCGTGTTGTTTTTTGTTGAGAAAATTTTTTTATCCGTCTTATACCTGGAAAGTTGACAATAAGTTTGGGGTCATTGTAGCTCTCACGTCAAAGTGCGCAGTGATTAGAGGTTCCCTGCAATACTTGTGTGTTCGTTAGTTCAATTCTTTGCTGAGATTCACCAAGTCTTTCATAAGTTCGAAAAAACAGATTGGTAGTGGACTTATCTGGGAAGAGGGCTAACAAGACTTGTTGCACTACTAGGCCTCCGCAAGTCATTGTATAGGCCAAATATGCGTTCAGTCACCTCTAGCGATGCTTAACAAAATCGAATGTATGGAAAATCCTTAAAAGATCCATCTACGCTGAGCGCCTTGTCTTTTATTCTTAATGGTTAACACCCGTTGATCAAATGGATCAGTTCATCTACGCTCAAATGTGATATTAGACTAAATGTATTCGTTAGTAGAAAAAAACGACCGATAGCCTCCGGATAGCCATACAAGAGCCGTTACTACAAATAACTCTATACTTCATGGACCGAGAAGTTTTCCTCGTTTTGATAATTTCAATTAAAGCATGATGAAGATTACTGGCACTAGTCACTGTTACCTCATCTGCAAAACGGAATTGTCAAGCTTGTGACTATCCTCGAGATTGCAAGGAGACGTGTTCGCGCAGTAGTCTACGACGTCGTGAGGAAGATGACATTTTTAACCCAGCGACGAGATGGATCGAACGCTAGAAGTAATAGGATGCCACACAATAATTCAAAATAGAGTGTGATACAGGTCAAAAAGTAATGAAGAAGTTCTGTGTTGCTCTCCCATATCCGCATGAAAGCTCTCGTTCTAGCTTCATAGAACAAATAAATTCCACATTTGTCAGCGAAAAATAACCAATTCTGATGTGAACCATCCTCGTCAAAGCTTTATTTTCAGGATGATTAAATATATGTTCATGAGTGATTTGTTCGATATATAAGTTAATGAGAACACGTGCTACCTATTCATCTTTTTTTCCTTGTTATGGATATTCTTGAGGTCTATGACAAGTATTCCGTTAAGTTTTTCAGTTCTATATTTGGAAAAAGGCTACACATAAAATTTTTAGGTTCAATTTTTTTTAGAGCAGGAATTTCTTCAATGTAAGAAACCTTGAGATGCTTAGTCGCGAAATTATATGACACGTCCTTGAATGGCAACAAGGTTAAACACGCATCAAAAGTTACCATACACTGAGAAACACCATTATACCAGTACTTTTTTGTACTTATCGCTTAGGGCATGTCGATAGATAAGCCGCCTCCTTTTTTTCTCGACACATGTGAACATCATCACGTTTTTCATATGAAGTTTGTTATTTTAGCACTTTTTGAGATAAGTCAGCTGTGACTAGATTGTAGTTATTCTCTGTGGCACAGTTGGAATTTACTTGTTATATGTGACCCTAAATAGCTTTTTAAACACTATTTCGTTATTTGCTTACAATTTCCATTGAATGGACATTAAGAAAAAGTCAGTAAAAGCAGCATCACATCTATACTCGTGAGCAGGGCTAGTATTTTGTATGAAAAGTATAATCCTGCACGGATGAGAATGAACTCTCCTAGAAAATTCACTTGGTGTGTGTCACGTGAATAGTAGCTTTTGATTTAACCCTGTCACTATTCGAGGACATGTCATGTAACCTCGCGACTAATCATTTCAAGGTTCTTGACACGGAACAAATATCTAATTCAAAAAAGTAGAAACCATAAAAAAATTTTGACTGGAAAAGGCATCGAATTACTTGCTACAGTGCTCAAAAATATCCACAATGATGAGGAAAAATAAGGAAATTGGGTAACACGTGTTCTTATGAAATTATATCACCAATCAAACCACTCATTGTCATGAATATTTCATCGAGTCATTCGATCCCTAGCAGAGTGAAAATGCATACGGGATATTAGTTTCAAATCAGTCATAACAATATTTACAAGCAAGCGGAAATGGGTTGGAGTTTGAGGCTTGAGACATTTTCATTGGAGCAAAGGAGACATCCTGCAGAGAATGCAATAAAATATCCAACCTCATTCCAGTGCATGCAATCGAATTTAGAACTTTTTCTCGTTTTAATTATATCAGTACTACATATACAACATTTATCATCCAGATGAGCGAAAGTGAACAACTTCGTGGGAGCAACGTTATGCGAATTCTCATTGCAGCACTGATAATAGATATGCTAGCATTTACTTGTATATTACCACTATTCCCTAGTATATTGAATTTTTATGCCAGGAGCAGCAATCGTGTAAGCTCTATTTGAATTTGAAATGACGTTCAAAACTACTAAATGGCAAAAGTAATGTTTTAAAGGATTACCTGTACGACTTGATCGTTTCCTTTTTGAAATCATTTCAAGCTGCTATTGGTGCTCCTCACAATGAACGGTATAATAATGTATTTTTTGGAGGTATGTAATGTCCATTTGCGAGTTTCAATCTTTTAGTATTCAACAACTCACAAGTATTTCAGGATTACTTGGTTCAATGTTCAGTGCTCTTCAATTTCTTTCATCTCCAAGCCTCGGGGCACTTTCGGACATTTACGGTCGGCGAACGATGTTACTTCTATCGTGCGTTGGAACGTTAATTTCATATATTGTAAGGGAAAATCATTGAATAACTGTGTTCTGACTAAATTTTCTAGCTGGCATATTTTAGATCTGGTTAAGAGCTGAAACGTTTTCGATATTCTTCATATCACGTATTATTGGTGGTCTCAGTAAGTCAAACGTTAATGTAGCTACCGCCATTGTTTCGGATGTTTTTAAGCCAGAAGACAACCCAAAAGGAATGGTTAGTACCACTAAATTTTAAGCATATGAATAGTTATCACATGGAGAACTACATGGGTCAACGTCAACAATTGTCTGTAGCTCGTATATTATATTCCATCTTTACCTTCACGTGGGATTCGTGGTAAATCGGGGGCAGGTGAGATTAATCTGACTGGTTGTACTTAAAGAAGATGTTAATTATACAGGCGATCCACGATAGAACCTTATTTTTAATAACAGTAACAATTCCAAATCTGACTTGATAGGTCGTCATTGAACGGTGAGTTGACTAATCACAAGATTCTCCACCATCGTGAACGAAGTCTTATCGTAGTGCAGGAAATTTCACCTAAGCTATAATGGCTAACGACTGTTTGTAATGATAATGTGGAAACTTTTCAGGGCTGTCATAACCTCAGTACACCAGGTGGACGGTTACCCATTGTGCACATATAACACCAGTTCAATATCCTTGAACATGACCTTCATACCCCATACACAGCAAACCGCCGACAGGACAAAGAATATGAAGTTCGCAGTCAGAAATGAAGCGGTTTTCAAGAATTTATATATGGGAAGTTTGTCAACCGAACAATGTATAATGGAATGTGCCGCTGTGGTTAAAATTTGCACTGTCTTACGATGGCGGCTCTGCCTTTGTTGAATTGTCCATGACCGAAGTTGGTGGTACTCATGGAATTCTGTTTCACCTCGATACTATCCGATTCCTAGCACTTCCTTATCAACAAAGAATCGCTACAGTTCAGCGCAATACTCAAGCCTCTGCAGCTGCTGATGCAGGATTTCTTATTTTCTACGAAGATCTCGAACAAGTCTAAACTCGAATCTTCAAAGAGAAGTTCTCTGCTAGATATTTGATACGGGCGATTCCATTGTAAAGTGAGGAATGCCGGAGGAACAGGAGTAGAAAATTAAGGACTTCGGACCAGACGATCGCAATAAAAATGGAGTTTGTCCTTTGAAATATCTTTGGCATGTCGCTTGTATGAAAACTCTTTCTTTGACCAGAACTATAGCATCGAATCTACGAATACTCAAAACATTGCGTCTCATGCGGCAATGTCGCTCTGCTTCAAATAATCGGCTTTGTGAGAACATCTGTTTTGTCCACAGAATGGAGAGAAACCATGTCAATGTGCAAGGAAAAAAACAGCATACAACAACTGAGATTCTTTTTATTCAACCGCTTCTAGCGGTGATATGATGTTAAAAATATATACCCATTGATGTAGAGTGATGTGCAAAACTTTCGCGTCTGCCGGGACTAGAACCCGCACTTCACTCTTTCCGGGAGCGCGTATTCTATCCGTTACACTACTGACGCCCATTTGCACACTACTGTTTCTACGCTATGCCGCTAGAAGCGCTCAAATAAGAAGAATCTCATTTGATCTTTAATAACCATTGTCTGTCAGCGTGACTGGGTTCAATGTTGGTACCGACTACCCGGGCCAGGCCGTTGACGGCTGGCGGCTGACAGATAGATGCGGTGTAGCGTAGAAGTAGTGTGAAAAATGGACGTCAATAGTGTAACGGAGAGAGCACGCGCTCCCGGAAAGAGTGAGGTGCGGGTTCTGGTCCCGCCTGACGCGAAAGTTTTGCACATCACTCTACATCAATGAGCATACAACAACCTTGTTCTCAGTGATACTTCATACAGTAATGAATGGAACAAATTACTAACGAAGAGTTTGAAATACTACCGAATGGTTCCTTACTCAAGCTGAGCATGGTCTTCCTAATCCGAATATAGGTTCTGAACATTTGTTGGGTAAGATGAGAGAGTGTCAGAAAGCGGATATAATTGCACCAGGATCATACCGCTGAACACAATTAACGCACGAGAAAGACAACGCAGAAGAATCCCTATTGATATGAGCAGGCGAAGATTTAGGCTGCAACATAATAAGAAAAGAGCACAGAGAAATGCTTCGGACACTTTCGATAGTACAACGTTCAGCTCTCTGATTTGTTCGAGCAGTGAAGCGGAGTGGCAATTTACTACCGTGAAATAGATGAATAACGAAGATAGCGATCCGGAACATCTGTGCCACAGTTGTTGGGCATCAATAGCGATGGTGAACGCAGAAGTTTGTGCTGCAGTCAGAAGCCCAAGATATCACACAGCCTCTGTATCAAATAATAAAGCAGGTGATCTTTTATAAGGTGATCATCTCCATCCACATCCCATCTTTACAATGCACGTGACATTACATATGCAAGTCGAACGAAAACAATCATTGAGACAAAATAATGCCCAGTGTTTGTTTTATCTTCCCTTTTTTCCCGCTGTTTAAGATACTAAAACCAAGTAGTAAGACTAACCATTTTCGTATTACTCCAGGCAGAAGTTGGAGGGAGTAACAACGAAAATTCTCAGAGATCTTTGAAGAAAATTCACAAAAATATTCTTGAAACTCATCAGAACTAGGTTTTCATGCAAATTTTTTTATTAGTCGTGTGTGCTATCATCTCAAAAATGACGACGGTTCACTGATTGATACGCTTTCGGTGACTGTATCGTAGTTGGTGATGTTGTTGTTGAATAAACTTCTATAAGAAAGCGACCAAATAATTCGATGTGTTTTTTTTTTCAATTATCGTCTTTTCCAACAAATCCGCAGATGTACGGTGGTAGCATCATTAAATCTTTTACGACAAAACTAGTTTTTCAACAACTGACGATAATTTCTGGATCAGGATTTGTTTCAAGAATTCAGCTCTTCGTGAACTTATGTAAGAGGCCTTGCTATATCGTATCAACGATGCCCAGTTTTGACTTTATCATTACGAAATAAAATTACGGTCAGGTTTTGAATTCCTTGTAAATTGGAAGTGGATTTTTGGAAATTCCGAAATCTCCATCACTTGAACGCTGGCTATAAACATAAGTGATACATATATCAAAACATCGTGTTTAGTAGAAGAAATATCGCTTAAGCTCCATTAAATTTAAATTGGATCGTGGTGAAGCCAAAGATTTTTTATCCGCTGGGCAAAGATTTGCAGATTTCAGTAACTTCTATGCAGTCAAAGAAAATCCACTAAGCTTAGATAACTCGAAGCTGAAAGTCGCTGTTATCTCCACATTGTCCACA
This sequence comes from Parelaphostrongylus tenuis, assembly GCA_019055375.1. Classification (NCBI taxonomy): domain Eukaryota; kingdom Metazoa; phylum Nematoda; class Chromadorea; order Rhabditida; family Metastrongylidae; genus Parelaphostrongylus; species Parelaphostrongylus tenuis. Next base: position 227,522 of record JAHQIW010001680.1, read on the forward strand.
GAGATCACGTTATCGTTTCAAACTAATTTTTGAAGACTTTTTGTTGTTTTGTTCGCACGATGGCGTGCAAGCTTGCTTTTATAATCAAAAGATGACGTACAGTACAATTAAGATAATCATAAGTGAAAGATCGATCACTTTACTCCTACTAGTCGATTATGTGAGTCCAGTTTCTCCCAATCCTTCATCACCTATTGCGGCAGTCGATGAATAGATGATATTTGCCTATGAAGGTCAAATTCTTGGCTTGTACCTAGAATGATGCAAGCTATTGATAAATGAATCGACCACATTTAACGCTTGATAACGCAGCGATGCCAACGGAGCGCAGTGCGTAAAATAATGTCGGCAACTTCATCATTTATATTTTGTAGAATTACTTCTGTTTCGATTATTTGATGCAAACCAAGTAAAAAGTCCAACCGCAAATTTGTCTCCCAATCAAAAGTTTACTGTGGAAAACGGGCGAATGAATAACCTTTGATCTAGGCTCTTATTGGCATTTCGTATTCCGTAGGATTCCTTGTTGGGCCCATGTTTGGCGCTTATTTCTCAACAATGGCTCCAAAGGTGTGTCAATGTATTTATCAATTACCGGCTATTATCACTCATTACCTCGAATTTCATCAGTTTTGTTTTTACGTTCTTTCTCTAATACTTCTCTCAACTCCGCTAACTTCTACCTATATGATGATTTCAGGATGCATTATACACTACTCCAGCCATTTTTTCCATTGTACTTACCGTTATTCACTTTTTTCTAGTGGCTTTTTTTCTTCCGGAAACTTTGAAATATGAGGAAAAGGTCAGTTAAAATTTTTTTTAAAAATATGAGAAATATGAATGAACTTTGTCCATTTCCTGAAAAGTTAATAAATGATAGCACGCTTTGAGACAACAGATACTCATGAGCAGGTGGTATATACATATATATGTATATATACATATATCTACATGTATATATCACCTGCTCTCGTGTTATTTGTCAAGTGACTCAAGCGAGCACCCGTGAAACTTCAATTCTTCCTATTCACATGGAAGAGAAGCTCAATGGCTACTCCTCGCTGCAGGGAATCATTGAGTAATATTTATTCTTATGGGCTTTTTGTAAATAAATTAGACCATCCGGTCGGTAGCCTTCCTGTGCTCTACTTGACATCTCCAGGAATCTGGTGGACACCGGCTCCCGTCCATTGCTTGTTGTTAAAGTCGCGTTACGTCTTCGCCCCACATTACCATCGATAATCTGGTCGTAGAATAGCGTCTTAAAGTTTCGATCGTTAACGTAGGTCAGAACTTTGGATCCTTTCTCTCATTTGCGAGATACGGGATACTCCTAGCATCTGCCGTTCAACTACTCGTTCAATAACGCCGTGTTTGTCGAGTCGAAAAGGTGGACGCGAAATCGGATGTTCTTTGTGCTCTTCACTACATCTTCAATACCCCTAAATGCTCCCCAAACTGCTAGCTTACCCTTGCTCAACTCTGGAGCTAGGTCGTTCATCGTATTGACTTTCGGCCTAGTTAGACGTTATTAAAGCACTTGGAGATATTCGTATTGTTGAGTGTGTACAAGGCATTAAAAATCAGTCCATAACTCATGGACATTGGTTTTCGACTAAATCTCACGAAAACAATCTTTTTTCACTAGCGTTGTTGAAACAGGTCAACATTCGTTCCACAAACTCCCATTTGAAACTCAATCTATTAGGTTGATGAAAAAAGTAATTGGGGTTTATGTCATGTATGCATTATTGAAAAGCGCTATTTGATATTGGAATATATTCTCAAATAAATGTGATTATATTACACATTTTGATGCGCATTTCGCTTTCTAGGTTTTTTGCTAATGACGTATTATTCACTCTTATTTTATATTTTTTACGCACGAAAAGGACGCTGGTTGGTGCAGAAATGATTCAGGTTTCACCACGGTGCGGAACCTATACTACTATACTTTTGCACCAATCTGATACATCGGAATTCATCTCCTACAATGTGCCCCTGAGCCAAGTCAACTTTCGACATTTTCATTTGAAAACGGGCTGTGGGTAAAGTGTTTTCGTATCACAGACGGCAACCTGATCATGACTAGTGTTCCTCTAAATGAAGTTGAAGAAGAATTAAACGAGAAGTATTGCTTCTCATGTGTCCCTTGAACGAGCAGAGCGCACCATTCACAAGTGTGCTACGCGAACGTAATGAATACACTGTTGTTGCCCAGGTTGCTCGATATTCAATGAATTCAAAACTAATGCAGGCAGTCTGATGAATTAGATAGCTAGCCCTTATTGAACTCTTAGGTGCCCAATGGGTTTTATTAGGTGGAGAAGCACAAAGCGTATAACATTTTCCAACGGCTCTCGCCGTATTTATTCGTTCCGATGATACAGCAGCCGTAATTAGCTCGTAGCGCTAGCTCTGCCACATGGCTAAGCGTAATCAATCATAGCTTATCACGCTCTCTTGGAGAATATATGGGCTCTGTTGGAGACCAGTTCACACCAACAATCCATGTACGTTCTATAGTCGCATAATTGCAGGCTTTTAACCGATTAGATGTGGAATATAAAATCTGCATTTACATAAGCACTCTGCGACCGTGTGCACGAATCAGATTACGTGTATATGAAAGGTTTAAGTCGATCTTACGTGCATAGGCAGCTATAGGTCACCCCTGGTTTCACTTCGATTGTCCTAGGAGACGTACAAAGTCGTCTTTGATTCGTCTTTTACTATGGAATAAAAATATTATGGAAGACCTCTGAAGAGTATGTCATCTTAGTGTCCAATTCTCTAAACCTCCATCTTCAATATGAACTGAGATAATACTGCCTAGATGAGATTCGTAGTACTGTATATCGTAGGAGTAGTGATGATATTTATGCGTAATCAAAGTTCTAATGTCGTTTGTAAGTTTTTTTGTGTCAAATGTTTCGTGAAAATCACGACGGCTTTTTAGAGAAAGTATGGGCAGATCAGCCGGACGACAAGCCAGTTTATTTCACCAGTTGAACTATTCAGATTCTCAGTTGTTAATGCGCCATTAGAAAGTGGAGTTTTGAGAGATTGTACACTAAGTTCTGAAAAGTTGAATAATGTTTATAACATTACTAATTCAGAGAAATATCAAATGAGAAAAATTGGCATTATATACTTCATTTACCTATTTCTCTATGCTGGACTGGAATTCACACTACCATTCCTAACGGATTTGAGATTTAAGTTTAACAGGTAAATTATTATTTCAATTCATGACTTGGCGTCTATCCGCCCACTGACAAACCTCCTTTGTTTTCAGTATGCAACAAGGAAAGATTTATCTGATCACTGGTCTTTTGATGTTACCAATTCAAGGATTTGTTGTTCGGAGAACTCCAATGATCAGGTGAATAACTGGGCTACTCGTAGATTGCTTACACTTTTACAATTTTCATCTTTAATTTAACTCAAAAACTCCCTTACTTTGAGGCAAAAGCTTGTCGCAGAAATCGGTGTTATGTGCGTTGTTCCGGCGTTTATGATAATTGCCTTTGCCACCAATACATTCACTCTTTACCTCGGACTTTTCTTATATGCTATAGGTGAGAGCGTATTTGGATGTAATTTCAGCATGGAAATCGAATTTTTCTTTTCTTTTTAAGCATCGGCAACTGTAGTAACTTGTCTGACGTCGCTCATTTCGGCCGTGCACTCATGCCCAGACAGAGGAGCTATAGCAGGAGTTTTTCGAAGCATCGGAGCGCTCGCGAGGGCACTTGGACCGATTATTGCATCTACTTGTACATGCAACACTTTTTGTGATGATTTTCCATAGATATGATAGTTTTTATTTTAATCACAATTTCAGTGTTCTGGCTGAGTGGACCGACCTGCTGCTATGTGACAGGAGGCGTTCTTCTATTGATCCCATTGATCCTTTTATTGAGGCTAGAAAATCCAGCATATGAATCGAAGAAGCTTTCCTAGACAATTTCAACGGCTTCCTATAATAGTCTTACATTTTTAGCCTTTTTCATCTGAGATAATACTTATTCAATATGATAGCCGAATCTCAAATGTTCTACAGCAGATCGTTTTCTCAGAATTTCTCACGGGGCTGTGATGTGGTGTTTGTTTTATTATGTTGTTTCTTCTGTTAACTATATGAAAAATCATCTGTTTTGTGTTAACTGAAAACAACTCGTAATTTTTAGAACTACTAGAAACAATAATATATGAGTTATGTCCTTACTCCAAAGTTGTCAAGATTTCGCTGTACATTTTATTCAGAATAATAGAACAGCCTGGTAACTCTTTGTGAAAGCAGAGTTGAAGATATGACGAGAAGACGGATTCCAATTCATTTTGCATCCTTTTTCGGCTGAAAACTTACGACCAAGGTACAAGGTATAAGCTCTACTGGGTCGATGACCTTCGCACCCCGTTTTTTACTTCGACGATCGTGTGCAGCAACTTCTTCGCATTCATCATTCAATGGCATATAGACGCATGTGAGCAAACTCACTAGAAAAACTAGACTCGTGAAACTATCGTATTTTTGAAGTGTGCAACAATACTTTGCTGATTTTATTGATCCGTCTTCACAACGTTTTCTACATATGCGGATCCCACTACTTCTAACATCATCGTTTTTTCGTCTACTTTTTGAACGTCATAAACAGTGGTTGAGCATGTTTCTTTGGAATATCGAGGATAGCGTGGCTGTGGCGTTCCATAGGGCGTTTGATGTTGACTGCCGGAGAGTGTTAGGGGCGGGGTTCGGCCAGCGCGTGGTGACGGGCATCACAACCACTCGGCCACAGTGGTCCAGTGTATTACCACAACTCATCTATTACTAATATGTTGGCGAAAATAATTAAGCAGTTCAACATTGAGCAAACGTGATGATCTTTGTTCTTTCTTTCTTCTAAATAAAGATCATTGAGATTTATACATCTTTGGCATGTTGTACAGGTTACTTATCCTATAGCAGTCTCGGTTTATGGAGAGCACAAATATTTATAAAATTTGCCGTTTCGCCTTGTTCTTTATATTTCTAAAAGCGTAGCGACTGACCATACGAGAGTTTGTCCAGAGCGCCAGCGTTGTCGCTTAGTGGGTTGTTGAAATCAGTGGCTGTTGCACTTGCATTTGAGCTCTGAAGAGTTGACTTCTTGGTCCGACAATTGGTCTAAAAAACTCCTCCTAACCTAATAATGCCAAAGCCTCTTTTGTGCCTGCCAACTCCTTGTGTTCTCGAGTACGACCCACATTGAAAACCACCATCCCAGTTATTATGATTAAGACTATTTTGTAGAAACAGAATTCGTTCTCACAACAAATGGAGCACACTGTTTGACAGTTTGAATTACAATGTTTTCTGTGTCATTCTGTGTCTATTTGTAACATTAGTAAGCTCTTTTAGGTGCGATTACATGTAAAGTACTATAAATTCAAGTCAATCACGTCATTCCTTCAAAATCGCACTTTATAATCAAGACAGTTCTTTGGGAGTATCTTCATAGATTTGACTCTGAAAAGCTATGTTTTTCTCATATACAAGGCTAAAATGAAGGGGAATCGTCATGGTCTCATAATCTTCGCAATTCTTGTCAGCGGAATGATAGAACCCTCCGTTACCTTAGTGGCATTCAGAACGCTATCGCTGAAATTTAGAGCGAGGTCATTCTTATCGAGAGTTAATGTATCATTGACATCGATCACTCTTTCCCAGAATATTTCTACGTTGAAAGTAATGTGAAGAATTAATCAAACAAACAGTGTTAAATGTGTGGGGATGAATACGGAATGTCCACGCTAGACTTATTCTGTGAAATCTATGAATAACATCAAAAATATTATCATAGAAATGTCGCTTCTTGAGTGGTTTAAGCAATCATTTGGAGATGGCCATTCAACTATTTTGATTTAGAACAAAATCATTTTGATAAAGTCCGAACGAATTTGAGCGATTTAGTAGTATTTATATGATTAAGCAATTTCTTTTTTTTACCCAAATTGTCTTCACATGCATTGCGTGGATCACAGCACTTCTTACATTCAATTCGTTTCGTCTCATCCATCATCGACAATGGTGCCTGAACTTCTAGTGCATTTCAATTGTTGTTTGAACGAGGTGGCCTTCTCTATGAACATCACCGAATGCTAGTCTATTCGAATCGCCCTCGCGTGCCTGAGGCCAAGATGGAGCGTTTTTACTTCGATTGCAAAAAATGGACTTTTTGTGGACAAGTCCGATGACACGCTTGGAGAACTCAAAGCGTGATCGATAAAGCACCGTGCTTATAATCAATATCATCACTACCAGTACGCCAATCGCCCATAGTTTGATAAAAATTCAGATTATTAGGTCATATTAATTTCCACTAATACTAATGGTATCCCCGCGGCGCTTTCGAATATTTATTAAGGCTACATCTGTGTAGAGATTGGCGGAAGATAAGGCATGCGCTTCATCTTTCGTTATCTTAGATCGAACTGAAGATGAAAGGAAATAAGCCCAATCATTTAACTGCTTCGTTATCATAACGACATCATCACTTGAGTGTTATATAATATAGGTACGAAAATGTTCGAACTGTATGTTCGAACATTTCGAAAATGTTCGTATGACTATGAAAATTTGTTTAACTCATTTGCCGATGGTGTTGATAAAAGTATGCATCTGGTAAGAAAAAAAAAACGATGAGGAGTTGATGACGCTCATCAGCTCGTGCCCTAGATAACTCAGTAATTTTTTACTTGTTTGAGTTCACTAAAATCCATATGAATTACACTTGCCAGCTTCAAGTTTTTCCGTGAATTTTGTAAATTGTGTAAGTGATACTCACCTCGCCATTCTATGACTTCTACCGCCGCTACTCGTTAGTCACGTCACCGTAGAAGTTACTATATTGGTTATCATTTAGTTGTCATTATATATGATTACGTGAATTACATCAAGTCGCCTCGAAACTCTATAAAGCGTGTAGCGACCCACAATAAGCGAAGTGAAGAATGTGAAGAAAATCTATGAAAAAGTAATTTCAACGCAAACAGTAAAAAGAACTTGTTTGGGGTAGCGTTGGATAAATTTCTTCACTATATCATAATCCTTAGAAATGGTTCGATTTGTCTATTATTCACGACGTCCTGATATTCGTTTTCGACGTTGTCACAGTGTGATCACCTAGCAAAGTTGTTTTCAAAAGAGCTGTTCTACTTCTGTCTCCATTCACTAAGTGCATTTAGTTGTTATTAACGACAGGTTTTAGTAGTGCCCTTCATTACTTCATACCAATGATCGTTATATTTCATTGCATTATTTCGAACAAAAGAGTCTATTGAGCCTCACGCTGTTCATTGTTAGTGACGTTTGTCGATTAATATTCCACACACCACAGGGAAAGCTTCGGCCATTAAAATGTTGTGTGTTCGCCTCATGCTACTTTATAAACTGAAACAACTCTGCCATAGCCATCAACTAATTCGAACATCTCACTGCTTTGTGAAGCCGGTCAAGGGTGATTTTCTCTTTGCTTATGGAATGAAGAAAAAAAGCCCTCACATTTTGAGCACGGAGATCAATTGATTCTTTTCGTAAAGGTAGAATAATTATGGCACTTGTTTAACGTAAAAATGTGGACAAATTTGAATACATTGCGCCGATTCTGAAAAGTAGTGAAATGTATAGATAATTTTCTTAATAATTGACATCTTTTACACTTTAGACCTGGTTATATTCTTATTGATTTCAAAACGAGACTGTCTGTTCAACTCTACAAGCTACCTGAAGTGAATAAAGAAGTTTACTTTCACGTTTCACTTAGGATCTTTTTGAAATAGTTATTGAAAGAGAATTCCAGAAGTCGGAACCTCAACGCAAGTGGACTGTGTCAGTAAGTGACTGCTGTGGAATGAAATTGTCGAAGCTGTCCATCAAAGACCCGCTCAGACATGAAATATTCCTGCTGCTTTGAAATGGTTAATTGTTTGTTTCCGACGACATTTATTCGTTCAGTGCCCCTTAAGGTGATTTGAGCAGGTATAGTGCAGGAAAAGACGAAGAGGATGAAAAGTCACTGAATTATCTCGAAAGGACTCTGAGTTATTTTACGTTAAAATCTGGATATTTGACCGTTTTTTATCACAATACAGTCAACTTTGAAGATTCTCTTCTATTAAATTTCGTTTTTTACAACCATTTTCATGCATCACCAGCTTAGGGATCGTAAAACAGATGATTCAGTTGTAGTAAAAAAAAACCAAACATCATACCGCGTCCCTCGTCTTTTTTATAACAATCAATCGCTGCTGGCTATACTCATCCGTCTCTATGATGAAGACACATAAGCATCAAGAACGTAAATTTATGACTGATGATTAGAAACGCTGAGCGGCATCCCTTTTTATCACTCATCCGGATTGTTTCGTTTAAAAGAACGCATCACGAATACAGTTAATTGCTTGCTTCAGAAGAAGGGGACTAAACGAAATAGGCAGTGTTTTCATATGGAGAATATTGGGTACAATCGCTCAGCTTCAAATAGACTAAGTTGAACGTATTGATTTGTGTAATTGCAAACAAACTACTCCAACCGATGTCTTCGTGGAGTAAACCATTCCGACCGTAGCTAAGATAAATGAAGTAGCTTTTCTTCCCTGGATATGTAAATTAATCGGCGAATAGGCGGGACGATGACCACATGTCATGGCGCCGGCCCCACCAATTTTTCATCTTCATTCGCTCTCAAGGACGATTTAGCTGATATTCTTTTGCTACGATTTTTAACTTTTTCAGAATTTTCTTTTCGTGTACTTACTGTATGGACCCAAACTTTAATGTAGTTTATGTGAAGTGCTACAAATTGGGCAATTTTCCTAAAGCAGTCGAATGTTGTTGTTGTTGTCTTCGTTTATGTCAACCTACGAATCCTCTGAACTCACCACTCGTATTGCTGAAATGATTGAGTCTAGTTTATTAAGCAAAAGCAAACATTTCACGATGGTTTCCAAGATAACCTCTCTTTATTGTCATTGCTAGCCGCTCTCATCATGCAACAGTTACCAGCTAGTAATCAACTTTCCGCTAGACGAAACGATTTCAGCATTTTGTTCATCGACGCGTGAAACCCCGCTCTCGAATTCCGCTGTTAGTCCAATCCAATAATTACTCCTATTTGACAATGTCCAACGTTGATGAAACGGCATAATATTCTCTAATTTATATTTTTCCAGAAAAAGCTAGGTGTTAAATATCGCTAACAAATTCATAAAACATGTTAACTAGCCCAAATCACTCTTAAAAGTCTTTTATTCTAATAAATGCCTTTTGTGTTGCCGTATCAGAGTGGCTGCTGTGGTACGCAAGGATCTTTGGACAATGCTTATCCATAAGTTTATTTCTATAGAATATCTCATCGGCGACTATATTAGAACATTTTGTGGGCATCGAAGCTACATTTATGCGATTCATCGAAATTTCCACTTTACAGTCGAATGTGAGGGAAACATTATATCAATCTGCAGCGAACGTACATTTAATTTTGAACGCTACGAGGACATTTTGGTCACCGTTTCCCATCAGAAAGCTAACCCTTGCCATATGATTCAACAAAACATCGCGTTCCAAATGATTTCAAAGTGTTAGTATGACGAGTTATTGTTACGTAGTTGTTATAAAAAACTACAGATCTGACTTCAAGGAGATTTCAAAATGCTGTGAATTCTCGAAATGAGTTTTGTTTAAAAAACTCATTACTATTGATACGGGTTTATGAAAAGGTTTTACGTTTGGACTCTGTAATCAGAATAGATAATATGGATGACTAAGATCTTTTTTCAGAGGAACATTCCGAAATATTTGAAGGATTAGTAATACGTCGATAACAGTAGATGTATGCATGCATATATATGTGTACATATAATTATATATATATATACATGCATGTATATATATATATATATATTATATGATATAAATATTTATTTATATTTATGTACATCCTGAGATTGCAAGGAAAACACTCGACCAGCTTTCAATAGCATTCATCGAGGAGAACAAACACCAGTCGAATATTCGCAATGATCGCATGAATAATTTGTTGGAATTCACACAGTTTGTGGAGATAAACTATATAAGTATCTGGATATAAATTTCTTTAACTCTCATAAATGAGACATTGTTTTGAGCAAAATTCAAAAAAAAAAAGAAAAAAGACGTCTTAAGTTTTCATGTTGGAAAATCTTACATTTCTTACTGAATGACCATCATATTTACTGGTTATTTTCAAATGAGTAAATATCTTCCTAAATTTCTGATCCGATGTAAGTTGGCGTGAGGTTAAATCGTAGAAAAAACTACTTATTTTGTATCAATACACCTGTGTGCTCAAGTAATGTATAGAATTTCATAATGGGATAAATGTACTACACAAAGTAGCAGCTGGAAATATGTGTAAATGATTTCTTTGAAACAAATGGAAAGATTTCAAGGAAGGATAATCAATCAATCGAAAAACTCGAAATTTTGCAAGGCGATTTTGACAAAATATGTACACTATATAGTTTTGAAAATGATGAATGATACGAAATCAGTCACAACTGAGAGCAGAACGCAGCGCTAAAAATGTTGATCATCGATCATAAGCAAAGGTTTCTTTTTTATGATAAGCACTATCACCTTAGGGATTGCATTTTCAGGAAAGCTCATCTATCGCTAAGTATTCTTTGCTAGTCGTAGTCTGAATCTTTTATCTAGAATTTTGCAATTTATATCGTCTTCGACTAATCGGTCCAGTAATCTCTGTAACCATGAAAATCTCTGCTATACTCTTGGCATAGAACAAAAATAGCGAAAAGCTAATTTTCGGGAGCTGGCGATTGCCTGTGGTGATGATTTACGATAAGGATCTTAGTATAGCGATCTTACGACTCCTCGAACAAAAACGTTTAATGGAAACATCAAATATAAGTGAGAGGGGAAACTTGCTTTGTAGCAATCTAGCCCATGTGTGTAGTCACAAATTTATCTGGATGGCGATCCTAAGAAAATGAAGCGACTATAAGAAATCACGGCTTCTCCTCGTTACGGTAGGTCATGAGATTTAGATGTTTGGGTGTGTGGGTGTGTTTCAAATACGCCTTAGCCTATGTCTTGCTGCATGGCTACGTTCGCTAAATAAACAACCAATGCACTAGAGATTGCAGAGGATGTTTTTCATTCCATCCTTAGTGCTCAAGGGGTTCAGCTAACCCCTACCGGTTTGCGATATTCTCTCCATACGTCGTCCGTCTGCTCTATCAGAAGCGGTTAGCTTTGCTGGCTGACTGACTCCTGAGTCGCTTGCCGTCGTTCAGGATCACAATCGTCCGGGGTCGTCCGTCCGGACTGTCGATCGATTAGGGAACGCCGGCACGCCCCTAGCTCAATGCGGGCGGCCTCCTCGGTTAGTACCTCACGCCCGACGATTATCCCTCTTTCTTAAGCTCATCGACACCATTTCATCTACGCTATAGTGTTCACGTATCAGCTATAGGAATGATGATTTTTCCAGTTTTGTGATGAAGTAATTCTGGTTGCAGAGGATACCCGTATGAATCGTTTTATCCATGTTTGAACTACAGTATATGCAGATGTGGAGGGAGTCTCGGCGCTTATCATATTGCATAGCGGACACACACACTCTACATCAATTAATTCAGTAATTATTATTATTGTTGTTGATGCTGTCGTCGTCGTCGTCACGCCATCTTTGGATATGCGCCGTAATAGGAATGTTTACATCGAGTGGACGGACGTGTTTAAAGTATTCCCCTGTCTAAACTTTCTTCTCGATTCACATCGGAAATCGTCTCTAGTCGATGAAAACGATGAAAATACGCTTTGTATGGATTTACGACGATCCTCTCTCAAGTGTCTAGAGTTGTACAATCCTCCGAAGACATATGTCCGAAGTAGCCATTACGATGGCCGACCGATTCCATTTCTTTATCTCCTCACGCATTCCTCACTAAACGACTAGACCACCACCACCACCGACCGCGACCACCATCTGGTCCGTCGTCCATTTGCGCTACATCGTCCAGAAGTTCGTATCGATCGCGGTTTTTATGAGAAATACGACATTTTTTTTCTTTTTCTTTCCAGAAATGGTATTCTGAGGACCGACCCGATCGAGCCATGATAGACATTCTCTTTTCTATATTCACCTATATACCGCATTTTTAATTTTCATTTCAAACGTATCTCAAGCAATTTCGATGTAAATTTGCGAAGTGACTATGCTCAGGTGGGAATAAGTTGATTCAAAAAATTTGTACTTATGGTGGTAATTTTGCAAAAATCTTGATTAAATTCACGAAATCGATCGTTTTATCACAATTTTCATCCGTAGTGGATAGACAGATCTTCTACACATCTGAAGTATTACAATGATATCTCGTCTTGTATGTGGTTTTTATCGCGCGTTTCACTTGTGTGCCTATCAAATCTGTGTTGCGCTGAATCTCTTCATGGAAAGATAAACAAGTACTTTTTTGTGTAAACAACGCACATCTTTTTTTTTTCATCACCGAGGAAAAGAATGACTCATGTGAGAAAAAATGAAACGAACGAAATGACTCGCTGCCAGTACAAAACGTTACTTTCAGCTGTAGCTGGCTTTTGAGCGGTTTCATCCTTCTTTATGTTTCCTAAACGTAGGAAATGTGGTGAACATATGGGTACATAGGTAAAGGGAACGATTAATATTGATTCTGACCGATTAAAGTACCCGATAACCGTCGGAGACTACCGTGAGCATGTATCGGAACGACAACTACAACGATGTCAATTCATCGGCATACTCGAAAGACCCACTAACGGCCTATCTCTTAATCTCAGTGTTCTTCAGTAACTCCTTGTTTTTGTCTTCGAACCTAATTATGGACATTAAGAGTCCTTAACATCATCTCCGAATCAACATGTAGGAAGGCCGGCCAAGGATCCATCGCCGAAATACATCCCATGAAAACGAGATGTTGTGAAGACCTGAAAACGCCCTTGCAAGGCTACGTCAGGGAACCATGGAATATCATATGCACGGCCAGCAATGTGCCATTTAGAATATGTGCTGGGGTCCGCAGAACTGGTGAAAACGGACCATCTAAGTATCTAAAATATCTGAGAGTCCATGTGATCTAGGTCCGGTGGTCTCCACTCGAACAACTCAGTGGAACATCAATAAAAAACGACTTTGAAAAAGGTGAAACCGCCGGAGCGTCTGCTGTTTGCATGAATAATTTTATAGAAATCTCGTGTTAGGCTTGACAAACAGAACAAGGAATACTAGTAAGAATCGGTTGTCCATAGTCATGTATGTCTCAATTACTCATTTCTTAATAGCTTGAAAGGTGTACAGCTTTATGCGTCTGGAGACGGGGATACCGAGAACGCCCTCAGTGTAGCCACCGTCGAAAATCGAATGTTTTGTTTGTGGGCGCTTGAAAAGAAGTGGAGTCAGATTTCGCATTCATTTCAGTTTGGAGTCACATTTCACACTCAGTTCAATTTAACTCCTCGAAAGCCACTATTATTGGTCCGCTTGAGTGAGTCTGGAAGTTGGGCTTAGATATCTAATACGCGATTAGACTACTTACTGGCAAAGTTTCGCTGTAAACTAGGCAGCAGTTTGGGTGATGTGACACAAGATTGTCTTTTATAACTTACTTTACTCAAATATGTGGCTCCATTGTAAGTCGATCACGTTATTTTTGGGAGGTGTGCAGGTGTTGTCCTCGTGCAAGTTCATTCAAGTTTATACTGATTAATGGGCTATTTGAGTAGTCTCTGGGCGGATAAGAGCAAACCGCAAAGATCACTATAGTAATCAGGATGCAACTGGCGTGTGTAGGAGAGTGAGCAAGTCGTAATAGACTGATATGAGTTGTTGTAATCTGACTGCGTCAGCAACTAACAAATCAAGTCGGTATCTGTTAAGTTGACAATCTGACAGATTAAATTCACCGAACACATCTACTCTGTCATGTAAAATAGTCGTAAACTATTTATTTTGAAGTAGTGAACATGGAGGGGCACACTATCTTTGAAAAAAAAAGGCGAGAGGTGCGTTTGATATAGAGAATGGAAACGAATGCCGGGCGAATGAATCTGCTTAAATGACGAAAAAGTTAAGTAGAATCACCAACTGTAGTCTACAAACATCTCATTTACACTTAAAAACAATCAAATATAATTGAGGCCATTTTCAACGGTTGAAGTATTAGATGATATCAATGAGAGGAGAAAATGAAAGGTTTTTGCTATTCAGAGTATCGCCCTTTTGGCTATAGCTTGTGGCCTCTTCACTGTTTTACTGCTTCTTATCATTGTAATTACGTGGATCTGTCAATGCTGTTCAAAAGATGAAACGGCCGGAAAATCTCGACGAAGGTCCGCCGACTATCCACGATACTTTTCGCCCTCAGTGTCCTTTGTTTGTGAGTTTCTAAGTATTATTACACTTATCTTTCTTCTTCGATCTTTTCAAAATTATTCTTTTATTGAGGAAAAAAGGTTTACATTATCATTTGAAGGTGGCGCTGAATTATCCGTGTAATCCTCGTATCATATGATCAAAGTATTTGATGAGAGTTAGGTTAACATTTTCAAGTAGGAAAAGCTAACAATTTTAAACTTAAATTTGAAGCTTCTAGAGACTTCAAAATAATTTCCATGCAGGTATCTGGACCTAGGAACTGTACCTTGACTTAGGCTCTTACTTTGGGGATTCGGTAATTTCTTTCAGATATCGAATGATCTAGAAACTACAAATGAATTCTGCTAACTAAATTGCTGGTCTATTTTGCTGCCACGATTAGAGAATAGGCAGATCAGTCTATTGCTTTTCCCAAACCACTTACGCGCTCGGAAATAGAGATTTAAGAAATTCGCTAATATATCAATGCCAGCTCATCTACTTAATTTTGAGGATTACAACACATGAAAAAACAGAGCATTCAGAGCTAATGGCACGACTTTGTTTTCAGTCGTGATTAAATGCGTCGCTAAGAATTTTGCTGAGCATGGATTCGAGGTCAAGGTTAAACGTCATCATTTCTACTTAGCATCATCATCGCCATATGCTCTTTTCATGAAATGTCACTTGAACGATATATCATCCATTCCCCATCTCCAACATCTGTGGATCTGAACGTATGCTCATTGACAAGATTATGAAAAGTTTTCCCTGCTGTTCCCCACCCTTATTTCTATCTATGACTTATTTAAGGTAAGGTGACATCTCAATAGTTACGCATTATGTCATTCTAGTAGGTTATTATCATGAGATCGGTCTGTAACATAAATGAACCGACCGGTCTGTTTGTCGGTTTTCTTTGATGTTTTTGTTTTCATCCTAAGTGTTCGCACGAGACGCTTTTCTGTCGTAATAAGACTGACATTGCTTTGAGGGACCAGTGGTCAGATGGAGAGCGTCTCTAACTTAAGAGATAAATGTCGAAGCCAGGGATTTGCGATATTAATACAAATGTATGTTTCTAATATAAAACTTTGAAAATGAGAAGAAAAGCTTGGAAAACTAATCTTTATTTAAAGCTTCACGAGGTTGGTGTCTTTTCCCAATCGATTGTTCTTCTTTCCGGTCGATGGGTTTTCGCGATTGCTTGTGGCTGACGTTTCGGCAAAGACGCCTTCTTCAGAGCCATACCATCTAATCCAGGGACTCCTATATGTTTCTAGTGGGCCTACATAGGAGACCTGTATCTCTTATAATCCCATAAATTATTGAGTAGTTCGAGGTATCACTTGGTAAATTTAATTCATTACCGTCACTTAGCAAAAGTGTTAAATCTGTTCGGCACTCACACCAGAGTTTTCGTACTATTGGATACTCCTCGAGCTCCGTATAGTAAGCGTACTCTTAACGGAGTTGTCGACTGGGAATGTTGACTGCCTCGTAGTCTGAGTGACATTGTTGGGAACGAACTCCCTGCGGTTGTAAATCATTGAGAAGAGTGGGGGCGTGGGATGAAATGTAATAAATTATCTATGTGACATACAATGACGTACGTTTCCAGCATTTTTGTTCTCGAACTTTGACAGAGTCGCAAAACGAAGGAATGTCGATTTTAGCAGTAAATCCGTCCTAGGAATTATCTAATGAGTGCGATCTTTTAGGCATATTTACGATCGTTTTTTCTGATACATTACACACGTCTTTTTTTCAGTTTTTCCTCGTTTCTGTTCAGTGTTCACGTTGTGTAAGAAATTACATGAGTTTTGTGATAAATGTAAGCTTTCACTGAACCCTATTTCGTCGCTACTTACCGGTCCATGCCTTGCATTCATACTCCTTGATATGCCTACCTTTTTTGATTTCATATTGGTTTATCCATGTTCCTAAAAAGGCCCTCTCTTCCATCACAACCTTTTTTTGAAATCAATTTTCAAATGTTAATTTGTAACAGAGCAACCTTACGCTTGCGTTTTGAACTAGACATTTTCATTGAAGCCATTGAGGAATCCTGTGGCGAAAGTGAATCAGTGCTAAGAAATTGAATTATACTTCGAAGAAGAGTATTGTGGATTTTCAAGAAGAAATTTATGGAATTTGTGGTGCAATTTCAATTTGTTTGACAGACATTTTAACTTTATTTGAGGATGGATTGCATTCGAGTGATTGACATAATGGTCTCACTCAAATGATTTCATTGAACATCAATGTGGATAGATTTGCTATGTGCCGTAATTCGCACATCAATAGAGTTTACACGAATCTTTGTTTCAACTTTTATGAAGTAGGGAATAAACGTATGCTTTTAAGCATTTTCCTCGGACTTTGTTTATTTGCTAACGAACATGTAAATCGTGGAGTGGCGAAATCCTTAAATGGGCTAGCTGACGTGAATCGCGGTTTCAAACTCGCTATCGCACAGGTGACTTCTACGATCGTAATTGGCAATGATACTTGATTTTTATGGTAATATGAAATATGAGCCTGTTGATCTATCGTAGCTCGACGAATGTCGTATGCATATGAAAATGTCATTCATCTCTCATTTTATGGCCATGAAGTTTTCGGCGCTACGTTGTAGAGTCGAGATAAAGCTGCTGTTGTCCCGAATGTAACACTCTGATCGTTATTGCTTTGTCCCTCATTCGAGCGGCCAGCGAGATGAGTGGAACAACGTAGAACCGACCAACGCGAATGTCAGTCCCGAGCCATGGAAACCCGAACGCGCTTGCCGGAGAAATAGCCAAGGGGTATTCGTTACATCCTAGGGATCTGTTCATATTTTAGTCACATGAATCATAAACTATTGCTATTACCCTTCCCAGCGTTTCTTTCGTAGAACGTGAAAATTTAGTCCCCGCCAATTCCATACCTTTACAAGAACTAAGAACAATTCTACACTGAGTTGCTTCATGTTTTCCTTATTGACCAAATACGAGGTTTTTATAATATTGTTTACTTAAACAGCTGACGTTTAAGGCGATTCGCCATCTTCAGAGAGAAAGATCAGTACGACTGTAGACAACCTGATTTTCCCATGCACTGAAGAAGGCGAAACTGCCGAAATGTCAGATGTTTGGATGAATACTTTGAAAACCTCGTGTTTGACTCATTGAGGAAAACAAGGAAATTGCAGAATGTCGTGGTCAATAGATAGTCGATCATGGGAATTGAGACATTTCGTTTTCTAGTTTTTTTATTATCTCAAATTTTACTTCGATTACTCAAAATGAAGCATAAACGTTACTTGCAAAGCAGTGCTTGATTTTGTGGTCGAAGTAATTATAGATGTCGGCATCGTCACTTTCTATTGCTAAGGCTAACAAAATATCTTATCTTAAAATCTTACATTATAAAAATCGAATCTTTGTTCAGACAGATACCTTGAATGACACATGTCAAAAAACGTTTCTGCATTTGAAAACCCTAAAGGAAATTGTCGATGCGAAGAGAAATGGCACTGGAGTTAATGAAACGGTTAGTGGCATTGTATCTTACTCGCCCTTATAAAAAGTTCTATCGGTGATCGAATGAGAGTTAACTCGATTTGTTCGTGAGATGTGGCCTTCTGTATATTGTTAGCATACCTCCTCTAGAATTAATATAATTTCCTCAGTGCTTCGTGAATTGAGGTAGTTTCGTGATTGAAAAATTAGTATGCATTGAGTTCAATGCATGTGATTTATTCAATACCCGCGCTTCATAGATTAGGGTCAAATAGTCGTTACATTAATGGCAGTTTTTGTGTCAGTTAACTAGCAGGAATCACTGGTGGACAAACCCTTCTCATTAGTATTATTCATCAACGAAGATATTGACGTCCTTACTTGTGCCAGTCATCGTATCCAGCAAAACAAGCTCCTCCGATGATGCTCTTTGTTGATTTGAGTATAGCTATATCTACGATATACAATTTTACGTAATTAGTACAAACCTTTCTTAGACCATAACCAATCCAACATCTGTGATTGGAAAGGTGTGAATATACCCAGAAAAGATGTTACAAAAAGAACACTCGGTAACATAAGCAAAAAACGAGTACGTGTTGGAATCAATGCATATGGTCGAAATGTTATCAGAGAGAATGTCTTTTATTAGAAACATTATGTGTAATTGTAATAGTTAGTGTCATTCCAATTTTCGTTCCATTAGGTAATTATCCAGAACCAACACATTTTGAAATTGTTCGTCTGCCATTCGTCTTCTAAATTTAATTGAACTATATAAATTAAAGCTGTGTATGATGTTGGTGATTCATGAAAATAAGTTTGATTTTTCTTAACAGAACTGTAATATAGTCCGAAAATGTTTTTCAGTTCGCAGCGCAGGCGGATATCTTGCTCACATTTCTGTCGGGCGGTATGGAATCAGTGAAGAAAAAACTGAATACACTTCAGAAAACATTGCAGGACGAGAGCTTTCTAGAGTCGGCTGAGGTTTACGCAGAACGGATTGAGTTAGAGCGGTGAGCGCCAATTATACTATTCCACATTTTTAGTAGTTGTAATAAATTTGTAGATACTAAAGTTTCGCGCACCATACATCGCTTAAGCGTCATTATTTTGCAATTAGATTTTATTTGAGTGAGGAAACCTTCTCATTCAGTGAATTATCCAAGTTTTATCATATCACCTATTGTTTCTTTGCTGTTAAGTATTTATCAAGTGAATATTCAGTTTCAAACTGTGTCAATTTTGTTTTTCTACCCTACTGAAATGAATATGATCGGTAGGCTTCTGTTGAAATGAACTGATATCCATAAAGTGTTCGTCGATTCTCTGATGTAACCCCGTTGAGGCTGACGGTGTCCATAGGTGGTCGGCCGTCATGGCTCCTAACGATGTTCATGCATGGTCCCCAAGATTTACGTTGTTGTAATAACGTTGTGGCTTTTGATTGTCTGCCTTTTTGATCTCCAGTTTCCTGTGGCTGAACTGCTTGCGCTTAAAATTTTATTTCTTTTGGTTGTTTCCAATTTATTTTATATAACTCCATATTTTGAAGACCATTTTATACGTCATTCATTGTTTATTTCTATTACAATCTCTGCTACTGGTTAGTATCACATCAAGGTGTAGTCCAAGTGTCCACTTAGGCATTTCTTGTGTTATTGTTGTATTCACAACTTTTGACTCTGTCCTTACTACCAGTCTAATCCGATACTTTAGTAATTTTAGTTGTAAGGATTAATAGCTTTTTTCGCATAGATTTCTTTCTTTTTTCTTTAGTGAAGTTTCTTAATCGGTTAACGATATCCAGAAATCATTCAATCATGGATTAGTCGATGTTGCTGGTTCACAACTCATAGTGGATTTTGCAAAGCGACTAGTTTATGACCACTATTATAGTACCCTAATTGCGTCTGCCTCGTAATTGGTTTTCCGGCATAATTGAGTTGTTTCGAACCCAATGAAATAGCACTAATTGTGATCGCTGCCGTACCACTTTGCAATCATCATAACTTTAATGTCATGAAATTCATTGCCACATAAATCAAAGCTTATGGGAGAACTTGGCTTCCAGGTTTTTTTGTTTTCAACATGACGCAGCTATTTCCTTTTTCTCTATGAGCTTTCATAGAACAGGACTGATATCTGTCAAGATAGCATATGTCAAAAGAAATTTTTAGCGTAACTTCAAAATCCGGCAGGCACTCGAATCTCCCAGGTTTCCTCAGTTGTTTAGTTTTCATGAACAAGCTTGGACATTGTCTTCGTATCGATCACCCGTCAACATTTTCGTTATGTTTGCCTGTCGTGATGGACGCCAGAGAGGCTATTTGGGAGGAGAAGGAGGACCATCTCAAATTTCATTGCCCGATATGTCTACTGATCGTATAATCGTTGACATCCGGAACTCTATCCTTTTGAGGGCGATGATTGCGTTAGGAAGCAAGATGTAAACACTAATGACGAGCGGAAGAACAGCAAATAGCACGCTAATGAATGCTTTAGTTACTGGATGCGCTCTATCTGATGCTGGAATTCGGTTTTTTAGTCGGACATCGTTGTAGTGGTCCATAGTTAATGTTTGATAACTGGAGTGTGAAGAATAATCGTGTAATCAATAGAGAATACCATCACCATCAAATATCAAAATACTCGACGAAGAGCGCTTGGCGCAGTGGCCAGAGGTGCTCTGAGCCGCACATAAGATTAATGGTTCGACATCGCGCTTATGCCTCACCAAGCCTTCCATCCCTCGGGTTCGGTGAATTAGTATTAGAGTTGTGTGGAATGATAGGCATCACGAACTTGATACACCGGTAGGCCTCCACGAGTCATTGTTATGGCAAGATATGCCATAACATGACTCGCATCCTCAATCACTCCAAGACAAAATAGAAATTGAAGACGAATGAATAGCGCATCTCTCAGGGATTGATCAACGCCGACAGCTTTTGCTTCATTCTTCCATGCAGTCATGGAAAAGTAATGACCCTGTATTGCGAGAATAAGTAGTTATTGAGTATGAAGCGCTCTCTTGCTTTTGAAAAACATCTTGAACACATAAATGCTCAGATTATACCAATGCGTATACGATTAGGCAAGGAAGGCTATATCCTTCTGTTTGAATTCATCATTGTTTTTCGACTGTTCGTTTTCCTATAAGAAATGCATTTATTGTACCTTTTTATACATTGAATAGCTTTTCGAGTACACGTCTTGTAGCAAATGACAGTCTATCAAGTGTTCTTTACATCCAGTACTTTACGAAGGTTTTTTATCAGATGATTTCTCTATGCGTACCGAACTCAGCGAGAAGTAGGCGTAATTCAAGACGTTGCCCTCAGAAAACTCAGTATAATCACAGCTGTGCTGAATAGTAAGTAGAACGAAGCAGTGGGAGTTTCGACCAGCCTTACTGTAGATGAAAGAGATCCAAAATGTCTTATTCATGAGCCATTCTTTGTGATACGTAGTGAATTCCAATCAGAAGCTTCATTTCAGTGGTTGAAGACTAGACATTCAGATGTATTTTATGAAGGACAAAGTTTATGATAATGCATATTTTTAGATGGATGCTACTGGTAACCTTACTATCTATAATGATGTGTGTATTGTTCGCCGGTGTTATTTCGTTCTGTCGCCAATCAAAAAAAGGAGCTATAGTATTTTCCGGACTTGGGATCGTTATATTCCTTGTCGTTTGGACGCTGTTAAGCCTTGTTTTACCTTTTACAGTGGTAGGTTTCGATTAACTGTAACATTGACACATCATTTGACAATATTCCATCCCCAAGGCCGACTATTTGTTTGCTTGGGCTCAGGAAGATTCATTCAGTGTTTCTCTCGATGAGCAAGAGCTAGGCTATCAATTGTAGGATTTGCTGAGTACGGTCCTATACAGAATACAATTCAATACAGTAAAGTAATGGCTGACCTTTTGGCGACTCTGGATTTTTTCATACTGCTGAAACCTTGCTTCTGCTCATCAAAGGAAACATTGGTAATACCAGCGTCTATCGTGTTTCACTGAACTGTGTTTCAGCTTTCTCTATGATTTTACAGGTGGTAAACTTTATTACATTTACATGCTTGTATAATTATTGATTGAAGCTTGCTCCCTGATGACAACACGATCGTTCTCTTCTAGACACTGGTGGATTTTTGCTCATATGGTGGCCAGTACATTCGTTCAAAAATCAGCGATCCAATGCTGAATGCGATGAAATTCTACCAGACCTGTGATGCAAGACCTACACACGACAATGTACCACCGATCTTTGGCGCGACGAACATCAGTGATACACTCAGCGCGTTTCAGGCAAACAGAACTCATTTGGATTCTGTTCTTGACGCAGCATTCAATCATGACTCAAAGGTGAGTTAAGGTATATCAAAGAAATTATGTCAACAGTCTGTTGAGATGGATGACAGGTGATGTATGGGTAGTACGCGCCCCCGATAAGGGTGAAATCTGGTTCACTCCCTCTGAGGTCAAGTTCCTGCGTATGATTCAATCTTCTTAAATGAATATTTAAACAACAAGGCATTGCTGGAAAACAGTAGAATCAAAGAAATATAGGTTATAAGTATAGAAAAAAGTGTAAGCTCATCTGGGTATAGTGCCCGAATGCGCCTACCAATTCAATTCGTTAAGGGTTGTTTGCTAAGAGATTCGATAGTTTATGTCGAAGAAAGAGTAGTCGCAAAGCGGTGGCCTTGGTGGTATAGTGATAGCACGAGCCTCGTTAAGGGTAAAACGCGCGTTAAACTCCTACCTGAGCTCGAGTTTTTGCAAACCACTCAATCTTCTCAAATGTCAGTTCAATAGTCTTTATCGGATCGCGTCAAGTGCGTCAACGTTGGGAATGCCTTCATACGATGCGTACCATCCCACTGTGCGTAATATTGAAACGTTCGTAGATCTCTGAGTGAAACTAAAACTGTTTTGATAACGAGATAAATATCCATTGTAACAAGAACAGGAACTAAATTAAGGGGACAATAAGATGCTTTAAGATTTTTATTGTTGTGGAGTAACGGAGAATCTATCCACCTGTTTATGAGTATGTTTTAGACAAAGATCGCTTAAGACTTTAAGATGTTATCACAAGCACTCAGGAAAACAACATCCCAGTCAGTAGTTTGAAGTTGGGGGTGAAAAGAGATTAGTGAGTTCAAAGGTGCGTACGCAAGATGAGACATAGTTTAAGACACGTTCGTTAACCTGCGACTTCTGTTGTTCAACATTATCAGGGATCGACGCACCAGAGGACTGAACGTTTTCTTTTGGCGAATGCATGGAAAGTGCAGCTTTCTTTCCAATGCTTCCTTAAGAATTTTGGCAGTGCATCTTTATTGTGATGGCCTTATCGGTATTGAGAATATTGTAATGGGCTAGTCTGGCTGTTAGAGCACCATTATAACCCTCTTAGGACTACAGACTGTTGGGGCGTTAAAGGAATTTTTGGTTTAAGTTTTGCAATAGACGCTTTTCGTTGTTGTATTGGATTCTTTTTTCATCGCATTTCGCAATCAGTGGAGGAAGGAGCTGCTCTTAAAGATCGGTTCAAAGTACATTCCATAAAGACAATTTTTTTCCTCTTCGAGTCCGATTGTTGCCCATTGATCGAGTATTCTTGATCTTTAATTGTCTTCAGAAAGATGAAGGATCTTTCAGTTATTAGCCTTGAGTTCTTCTTCAACTTCTCGAATAGTCCTAACATCGACTTACGACGTTCACACGTTTTGCTTTCTTCCTCAAGTTGTAATGGTCGCTTCCAAAATTCTTCTCCGAAAATCTCATATTCCGTTACTGAACTCTTCTACCCATCTGCTCGCTGCAATTTTGTTATATATGTTCCTTCACCCATGCTTGTTTGAAATTCGAACCGTTTCCGCGAACTAACGGCGAAACAGTGCGATTTTCTTGCTTTGAAAGCACCATTTCTCCAGTTCAAGATGAATGTGCATCAAGTAGTTAGAAACGTTTATGCAATGAACAAAATTGATGTGAAATGGTATGCATGTAACTTCTGTAAGTAAAGATTTACTCAAAAACATGGTTAAGAAAACGACAACATTCGCCTTTTTGTTTCATTATTCTAGTGCCTTCGGTAGAATATTGAAATTTGTGGCAGTTTTTTCTTCGCTATTTGTCCAGGAATATGAAATATCCTGCGTCGATTTGCGATATCTGTGCCAAACATGTCTCCTCCTTGCGATCGTGAAAATTCTGTTTCATTTTTACACCAACAAAAATGTATGAAACACTGCTTATGTGGTCATTTGTCAAGTGTCAATTCCAAGATGACCTAAATCTGCACTTTAGATTGCTGAAAGCGAACATCCTGAGTAATTTTTCAGATCTCCAACTCATCAGCTGTAATAGCAGACGATACGATTCATACATTGAAAGGAATTGGAGCATTAGAATCGACTTTGGCTTGTTACGCGTTTAGGCAAAGTGTTCGTGCGATGAGTTCCGGTATGTGCGATCAAGCCATGTAAGTGATTTTTCGCAACATTCCAATCCAGGTCATTCTTAAAATTTGCGATGTACTTATGGTCTTCCATGAATAATAAGTTAAATGAAATTCATGGTAGAAGTGAAGCGCGGTGATAACTGCTTGCGCTTCGCATGTGGCTTGCTTTTGGTGACGGAAACTTGTACCGCGCGGATGGTTTGAGGTTCAAAAAAGTTAAAACTTTGGCAAAGGTGTACTTCCCCACTGTTGCTCTATAGTAGGTTTATACTTTAAGATATTCTTGAGCAGGCAAAAATTTTCGTGGCAATTATGCTTCATTTTCTAGCAAAGTCTATCGCATTTGAAATGAAATGGTTACTTATCTGTAATCTTTCATAGTTTTTTTTTTGAAAAATTTGATGTGTTGTGAGATGTTGAAGAGACTTGCGGAGATTGCCGAACTCGAAATGTGTTGTGTTTCAGTATAGGATCATCTCTCCTGACATTCTGCCTGTTCTCCTTGGGCGTATTTCTCTTCACATTGCTTCTCATCGTGTCACGTTCGTGGAATCTCTTTACCAGACTGTAAGTTTCATAAAAATCTACGTTCATAAGCATCATATATGTTCATCTTTCT
This sequence comes from Parelaphostrongylus tenuis, assembly GCA_019055375.1. Classification (NCBI taxonomy): domain Eukaryota; kingdom Metazoa; phylum Nematoda; class Chromadorea; order Rhabditida; family Metastrongylidae; genus Parelaphostrongylus; species Parelaphostrongylus tenuis. The sequence goes on from JAHQIW010001680.1 coordinate 252,567, forward strand.
TGCTATTAATCTCGACCGACTTTAACTACTGTTGACACGTTCTGTTCTCAATCTACTACAAACATCGAAGCATCTGCTTGATCAGTTAGATCGTTCACCTACGCATAACGTAACGTCCACTATCCTCTTTAGGTATTGTGGTTCCGAAATCACACAACTGAATTTGGGTTACGACCAGAGTAGCGAGAAAAACACAAATAATAATTCTTTCAGTAGTAAAATCGCCATATCATAGGAGATTTTTTTGCGAGAGGTTTTCTGTTACATCACAAACACTTATTGACTGCACTGATCGAGTGCGATATCACTCAGTGCTGTATGAGATTTCTACGGTTACTGAGACGATCATGTCTTTTACTGAGCTTGCCACACACTGGTCTATCCCATCATACCACACCAATATTAGACGTGTTCTTACTAAGTGTCTCCGGGCTTTGAACTAATTTCTTCTTAGTTGAAAATTTCGTTTCTTGTTTGCTACGAGTGCCATAGGTCAACTAGTACCGTTTCGCCTTGTCGTATGTATTATTACTCCTGTCGATCTTTGTGTCAATTGCAAAAGTTTGTGCGTAGAGATATGTGTTGGATGCAGGGCATTTCAATGTTGGGCTTCCATGGAAGTGCAGCGAGGAGTCAAATTCATCTTCTACACTCTCCTTTTTTTAGACCATCTGATTATGTCGAGGTGGATGAAGATGATCCTTTCTTCCCCCGCACAAACGATTCCATGATTCCAGTTGACATATATGGTACACATGTGTTCAATCCACGTACACGGTATGACTTTTCATATCATGATAAAAATTCAGCAAAGTGACCCTTTGATTTTCTATCAAACAAATTCAATGCAACTCTCGTTAGGGATCGTGCTGAACCATCAACAAACACTACCACTGCCACAGGAAATGGATCAGGTGAGGATCAAACGGCACCACTTTGGAATACTTCCAGTGCTCCACCACTGTCTAGGTTAGTTCATCACTGTGATTATTTTCGGTGAAGTCGCATTGTAAAAAATCTATAATGCTTAGTGAATTTTTCTTTTGATTTTATCTCATGAATCTGATCAAAAATCTCAATTTTAGCACCACCCGTTCTCCCTATAATGAGAACTCATATGGAAACTATATGAACAACCGTTACGATGTTTAGTTGCTATTTATATATATATTTTGACTGTATATAATGCTGTTTTCGATATCCTATCCTAACGAATTTTGAACATTGCTGTGGTTGTCAAAGAGCCGCCTTTTGAGTGGGAGAATCCTCGTTTGATGTGTCGCATTGTTAGTTTTCTCATAACGAATACGTTGTCTGCAATCAGTTTCTGATCAGCAATGTCTGCTTTTTACTTGTTGTGTCATGACTTTTGATGAATAATTAACGAATGTATTGAGTGCAATATACATATTTTTTTCACCGCAACAACTGTGTATGAAAAGTAAGTATAAAATCGGTGAATTTGAGCGACACCTGCTATTTCTATTTCTTGTAATGGTGTAGAATATTTTTGATGTCGTTATTGCTAGTGAACTATATGTCTTTGAGTCAGTTAATGGGACCAAGTACTGCTGGGTTGAAGTTAAAATTCAACTTTGTACTAGTTTGCTGCGCGAAATTTCTGACAATGTTGCCACAGAACGGATTCTTAACTTTGGTTCAATCCGTTGTAATAATAAGACCAGAACAATAACAACAAAATGGAAATATAAGATTTGCAGAGATATAGTTTGTCGAGGGCTGATTGCGCTAAAGCGTCGTCTTGAGGCAAAGTAAATCAAACGATGTCGAGTAAGAGAAGTCAAACCGCCAAGGTGATGGAAGATGCAAACGGGAGCTGCCTGATCAGGGGGGCCTGATACAAGGCTTATGATTATGCGAACGCAGATGTTCACATGCGAAGAGATTTGCAGAATTTTTTCCAGTGTGCAGGTAAAAGGTTGAAATGTGTACTTTCGAAGAAAGATCATTTGATCTTGTCACGGCGGACGAAAGTGCATGCTACTGACAGTTGTTATAGATTGTGTGAACTGCCGGACAAAGAGAAGCGGTTCATTTTATGAAAGCGAGAGACTGGCTTAGGCAGTAATTTCGGCGATTTTGCTTGAGAAAAGGTAAACAACACGTTATTTTGTGGAGAATGATGTGTATGCTTGATTTCGAAAAGTTCCGAAATTGACCGTTTTTTGTAACTGGTAAATATCATGTATAAGATATGATACACAGGTCATAAGATAACATAAGATGCACGAATGTCTTTGATTAATCCTCCAAACATGACGTGTATCCATTTCAGTACACGACTTTTTGGAGGCTTTTCTCGAAAACTCTTCTTATAGCAGCGCTGTGTCAACGAAATTAACCTTATAATCAACACTTAGTTTGCTCTGTTTGCTCGGCTGGGATCCGTGGACGGCTTTTCGTTGACCTTTTGGCAGTCATTCGCTAGCTGAGTTCTCGAAGATTCTGAGGGCAAAACTGATTTTTGAAAGGTTTCACAGGAAGTTGTAAGACCAAAATGGTTTACATCTCGCACTCGCCGTTTCCTTCGCACATGAAAATTTGCACAAGAAACATATGACTATGTAGAGAAAATCATGAGGTATCAGAGTAACACAAAAACCTGAATTTTTCTTAAAACGGGAGAAGATCCCCAATTAACTTTTTCGGGACGGAATATATACATTTCGATGCACAATTTCCCGAAGGCTTTTCTCATTGGAAAAAAATTTTGCTTTGAACTTTCAACAATTATTCGAAATCTAGAATCTCGATGATTTCAATAATGTGTCTGATTCAAAAAAAAAACGTCTTATTGTTTATTGTGTTGTAAGAGAGAGAATAGTAATATGTTTGACATTCACTTTGCTTTGTTTTCTCGGCTGAGGTCTGTGGGTGACTTTTCGTTGAAATTATTGGTGATCGTTTTTTAGCACAAAGCTCGGAAATTTTACTGCTCTAACTACTATCTGGAAAGCTCTTTAAAGAGCGCTGTTAGAACGAAATGAAGACTACGTTCTGCACTTGATATAGTTAGGCCGTCGCTTCAACATCATAGCGGGGTTACTTGGAAATACGAAACAAAGGAAGTTTTTACCCATAGATCAATAGAACAAAGTTTCTCCTGCAGTTCTACTACGAAACTGAGTGACAAAATTCATACGCTTGCCGAATCACGCTGTTCGCAATGGATTTCAACTACCTCCTTGAAAGGCTGCGTCATGTTTGAGGCGCGTGATTTACGTTATTTATCTAGACATTTCTCCTCCATTTCGAGAAAATTTCTAGCTTTTTTGTATTAGAACTGTAGAGGAGACTTTGTTTTATGGATCAATGGGTACATACCTTTGTTTTTGTTTTATACTGCCAGTAAATTTGCTATGGTTTTCAAGAGACGGGCTGATTTCCAAATGCGAAACGTAGTCTTCTTTTCGATAGAACGGAACTCTTTGTAGACTTTCTCTGAAAGGAGTTAAAGCATTAAAATCCTAAAGATTTGTACTATCGAATGATTATCCATCAAAAACCACAGACCTCAGCGGAGCAAATAAAGTAAACTTAGTGTCAAACATATTGTTATTTTCGCTGTTCTAACACAGTAAAATTAGTTTTTCATAAATAAGGCTTATTATTGAAATTGTTGAGATTCAGGCCTTCGCATGATTACTAAAAGTTAAAGAGAAAGTTTTTTTCAGCGCGAAAGTCCGGCAAATCGTGTATCCAAGTAGAGACATTTCTTCTCGAAGGATGAAGAACTAAAATCGCGTGCCGCTTGCAAATTGATCGATCTCGAAATGGTTGAGCTTCCACCACATCTTTAGGGCTACTCGACATTGCAATCAGAGTAGCAAGGTTACCACTTAAATGGTGACCGTGTATGGGTGAAATGTTATGTTGTATCAAACTGGATTCAAAAAATGCTTGGATAATTGGGAGGCCCATCTTCAGTGGTAGCGCGAGCTCTTGCATAGTTTTATATGAATTAGACGTTGCAGTAGATAAGGAGGCGTTTCTAAATTCAAAAGCTCTCAAAAATTTTATTCCGCTAAGAAGCTTAAAATTAGCTGCCCTGTTTCACGAAGCTAGCTGATTGAGTCGTAATCTTATTGCTCGTGTTTCTTTTTCGATCGTTATTTCTACAATACTAGTATTTGTGAAGTCACGTGAAAGTCGTTATCTTTATCGATAGTCACGCAACCCAGCAATGTAAACTTCAGATGTATTCCAATTTGTACAGTGTGTGTTGGTCAACACTATGTGGGTGCATCGAACGTATCAAGAGCCTTGTAAATTTTCGTCCTCTACTGGAAGATGTGTATGACGTCGACGATTTGGATGGCAACATAAGTAGTACGCTATCATTACAGAAATTCCTGGAAATATAGATCCATTAGAGATAGTGATAATTAATTGATAAGTCCACATGAGAGCTTCAAACACTTCATGTTCCAACTACTCCGCTCTAAACACACACCCCCACAACGTTCCCTCACTGTTGATGATTGTATCAGAGTTCTTGATGTATCAGAAGAACAAAATCGAATACCTGCTATGAATGAAAAACCCGTTAACATCGCTGCTTCGATTTTGTATGGAAAATGTAAAGAGTCATCTTGAAGCCAAAATGTTAAGAAAATCTAAATTTAGTCGTTATTTGACGTGGGCTGTTGATGTCTTTGGGAAAATCAAACCGAATGACAACGAATCTGGACACTTACAATGATCTCCAGTGCCTCTACAATATATGCCACAGTGTAGCGCCACCGAGTCGGACCGTCAGCCATATTAAAGGGGGTGAATGTATGAATAATGGCGTTGATTATCATAAGTCCTTCCTCCAACACTCTCGACGTTGTCTGGAGAGACTGAAAATCTACTGAATCATGACCTCACAAACACTGTAATGTGTAGTTTTAGATTTTCGAATTCTAAAAAGACTTCTCCGCTCGATAACATATTTTAAGCCTTTCATGAGGTCTGACATGGCACTTATAGTGCTAGGCGTGCGTTTTGGCCCTTTAGCCCCATCACTAGCATGGCGCCTTTCGTCAATCCCTTTTAAGGGAGTATACCACCTACACATAAAGGAATCAAAGCTGAATCATTTACATCTTTCCACTCTACAAGCAATGCAACTATTTCGGCGCCGATTCCTTTATGTGTAGGGGTACATTCCCTTTCAAAGGATTGGCGGAACCAGAAGGTACCGTGCTACTACAGAAGACAAAAGGGCGAAATGTATGTTTAGCACTACGAGTGCCATATCAGGATCTCATGAAAAGCTTAAAATATGTCATCAGATTATATTGTTCTAAGTGAGGTTTCAAAAAACAGTTGAATAAAAAAAGCTTTGAATTTCTTGGAACTAATATTTTTTCCTAAAGTTTTTCCTCATGTATTTTGAACAGCGTTTCTAGAGCTGTTCCCCTAGTTTATTTCCGACTACGTCGTTCTACACCTTTGTTAGTTATATGGTGTCTTCAGCTTTATCGAAGTATGTGTTCTCGATCTTCGTCTCATATCCGATCCACAATTCAATGTCAGCGTCTGATTTCAGGACTACATATGATGATAGCATCTTTTTCGTTGCACAGGATTTGGTCGCATTTTCAGATGATTGCATGTCCCTGCCATCTTGTATTTGCTAGCTAGTAAACTGAGTAGTGGATTTCTAACCTTAGTTTCAATGTGACGACTTTGCCGCTTAGTAACCTTTGAAAATTACGTTCATTGCTCCACGCAAAGGTTATTTGATACCATGGGTCCGATGTGGTTAACTTGAGGCATTACTGGTAGACAACGAAAGTATGTCTTGTCGTTCACAGTGTTTGATAAGGTAGTGCTACCGCTGGATAACGTTTACGATGTTGTGGATTCGTTTTTCCAAAAATTCCTCAACTTTTCATACTAAATGAGGATACAACGTCTTTACATGTTAGGTCGTATAATCAGCTGCATTTTCCAAGGTTAGCAGGTAGTAAACTTGGAACTCGTGTTTCCATAATGACTTCATTGGAAGATTACTGACTCATCATGCCCATCTAACTGCTTTTAGACTCCATGATATTTTTGATGCTCATCTACACGTTTTGTAGCAAGAGCTACAAGGCACACATTCTTCTTCACCGTTAAGTGGCTTGTTCGTCATAAGAAGCTTCAGGACGAAGTAACTTCATGGCTTTTGCTTAGCTTCTCATTTTCTTCGTTCCCTGTAATTTTACACATCATCATCGGATCTTCCACTATCGCAGTTTATGCCCTTTATGTGTTTATTTCACATGATCCGACATCACATGTGCAGATCTCACCATTTTTGCACTTGATTCGTTTTCTTGTATCCATTCCATGGATGTCTTACAATCTTTGCATGAAAATTTGGCTGCTGTTTCAAGACTTTCAGTCTCACTAATTGTGGAATGCCGGTCGAGTTTACTCTCCCTGGAATCCTAGAGTAAGCGTGCCAGGACGCTCACAAATCTCCATCTCAGGTAGGCGCCATTTTTCCATCTTATGTTTCTGCTCATAAGAATCGCTTTACTACGGACTGTCTTTTCTATGTGGTGTTCTGCTGCTACTAAGTTATGTGATGATGATAGGGAAAATTGCTGACACTGGCACGCATCCATGGTTCAAGCCATATATTAGCTATTTTTTTTTGACGCCAGCGATCAATGTGGGATTTTCTACGTTACAATACGATAACTGAACTCTAAACTTCAGCATGATAAACTCAAGATTGTAGAGAACCTTTTCTTCTTCACTTGCACAGTTACGAAATGAAGCATCTGCCGAAGCACTAAAAACACTTTTTACGTTCACATCGCAATGTACGAAGTGAGATCACTTAGCGATGACATGCTCGCAACCAATACAAAAAATTCGATGCGTATACTGATGGAACCGAACTCTGTGGATATTAACTTAGTTTGCAGCCATTGCTAGGATCTCATATATTTGACCCCTTCCTTTTCGTAGTTGGTCGTCTTCTGATTTTTGAAAGCCACGGCTTTTTCTTATGGATGTTTCGCACTACTCAACAACAAGCCCACCATATGACTGTTCCACAGCATGCTATGGCAATTTTTGATTGATTCGGTGCCTTATCATCCAAGAAGGCTTTCTGCACTCCTCTCCATGCTTTCCAGGTTCTCAAAGAAGAGCTTTCGCTGCTCGCTTCTCATGATTACTAATGTGATTCCATTTAGCGCTCTTGATGCTGAACTCGTTACCCAAATTTAGATTATCCATTAGACGACAGGAGATATCGCAACATGCTTAAAACATTGATGAACATTGTTAATGGCATAGTAGAAACAATATTGTTGGAACATGCTTGCCTGTAAAGCTCTGATATGTGCGAGGGAGATCAGAAAATGAAGAATTATGAAAGGGATCATCTTGTGTTGATAGGATAACAACGACAGCACAATGATCATGAAGCGTGACATTACGGTCAGAAACCGCCATATCAACTGAAAACACTAGAAGTCCTCTGCAAGAAATAGAATCACGAAACTAAAATGCTGATTTGTCTGAGTGAAAAGACGCTGAGCTTTCAAGCTAAAGTTATTGGATCATTTCTTCCACACTATCGTTATCCTCTTATGATTATATCAAATCGGTCATATACAGCGCCCGTGCAGTTCAGGTCATATCACTTAAGTGAAGTAAGTCCACTTTGTTGAATAAACCATGTTTAGATGAATTTTATCACTGTCAAGCAGGAGAATCAAAAACGTGTTATATAACCTGCGGTTTTTACCTCAATCTTACTATAGTGCTGGATACATCCACCCATGATAACACACGTGCAATTTGAACACTTTCAAATTGGACAAGAGTAATCTTTTTGTGGAAGCGATATTTGTGTTTGAGCTGTACTGATGCATCTTAACTGTTTCACGACCATGTTTAGTGATTTCGCTAGCATACGTATCTAGGACGTTCCGCCCCATATGATCAGATTTAACATATGCGTTAACTAGTTGGCTCAAAGCTCTGCCTATAAGGTCCGCCTTTTCCGACCTAGAATCTCTTTCTCGAACAAAGAAGAAAAAAAAACTAAACGGAACAACTGAACGATGATGTAGAAAACCAGTTTTTCGTTCTTTTATTGATTACTAGTTACTAAATCAAAACTGGTTTCGGTGCGCGTAGAACTTGCGCCCCAATGTGCGACAACGCGCGGCGCATGTGAAATACAATTTTTTCCCTGCTACAAAGCTCCAAGAAAGCTTTCTGAAAAATAAATAAATTATGAACACTCCGAGATTCAAGCTTTCGAGTGATTACTGAGAGTGGAATGGAAATCTTTTAACTATCGAAAATTTTCCTTCAAATATTCCTGCGCGATGATAGAATGAACCGAGAGTTAAGTTGCGTGCATAGCGTAATCATAGACTGTTGATTAGAGGACGTTAATCCTTTCACGACCAACAAATCACAACGTGGTTGCTGGTTTTGCAACGCTTTTTCACAGAAAGTGATTTGTTGTCCAGACATGCGTATTTCTCGTAGGACAGTGTTTTTCCTCCAGACTATTAGTAACCATTCGACAGGTTAGTTTCGACGATTACGATAATGTGCTTGTTTTCTGCAAGGTTCTACTTCACCGTAGCAGTGGTAAAAGATTGAGCTTCAGACACGCCGGGCAGTGCTTCACGGCTAAGTTTGTGGGTGGCTGTGGATCGATAACGCGATAGTTTCTGCATAACAAGAACTCCAAATGCAACACATGATTCTGCTACTACAAGGTTTCCCTTACACGTTCATGTATTTCTCGTGATCATGATTGGGCTGGTTAGGCTTAAGCTTGTGCTTAGACTTAGTAGCGGGTCCATTTGGCAATGTGAAATGTAAATGAAAAGCCTTAGTCATAAAACGATCGAGCAAAGAAGGCATGAAAGCACAATTTATTCTTAGTGCTTCGGAACTGTAAGAAGGCCTTTCTGAAAGGCAATTATATTTTTAGATACCCGAGATTTAGGATTTCGATTCATTCATCGTTTTGAAAAGTGTTCCGCTATAACGGAAAGTGCCATTTTTCTAATCCAACATTAAGAGAACTTCTTATGTGCGATTTTGAAGCAACTGAATTGAGTTTCACTGGTACTAATCTTATGTAAACTTCAAATATTACATTTTTTACGAATCAATTAGCTCGAAAACGTGAGTCGCATAAAATTTGTGAGACAAATTTCAATTGAAATTTAATCCATTGACTTTAGACTTAATTTTCTGATTAAAAACGATTGATTTCTTGATATTATCTCAATAAGCTAAAGGTTATTTGATAATTACACATACTTGAAGGATGCTTTCATGAGGATGCATGTTCACTTTGTCTGGTCGCACCATTCGGAGACTTCGATGTTGAATAGAGATTGACCAACAAATGCTAAGTAATGACAGTGTCATTGATAACATTTGCACATAGACTGAAACTTATACAATTGTCGGATATGGTTTTTGAAATATCTCGTTAAGAAAGGTTTTGAGTTACGGCAGTAACCTACTCCAGTGCGGAAGGTTCAGTATGCTGTTTGTTGCGTTCAAATGCCATCCAAGAAACTCCGAAAGTATATTGCCTTGGATAATAAGCTGAGGAGCAGACTCCAGAAAGCTCTCGAAAAATCGCAACATCGTGGCGTCTTTTTCGGCTTCAATCATTCGACAAAAATGCCTGCGTTGTTTGATAGGATCGGATTCAAGCCGAAAACGAATACCATGTACAAGCGCCTTGTAGAACCACCACAAAGGACCGATCTGTGCAAAAAATGAGCTTTTTCGAAACAAAATATCTAATTTCACTATTACAATCAAATAGATGTTTTTCCTGAACAATTTGAATGATTCAGCATGATCTTTGAGTCATATTTTCTATTCCCTCAGTATTCATTCTAGAATAAAGATATGAAAGTGAAGACAATGAAGTTCAGGGCAAGCCTTGACAGGAATTTCTTCGATTTTTTTTGCCCTTCATTACAGTGGCTGAAAGGGAACACGGAAACAATGGCTGGTGAGAAGCTTTTACAGACGAAAATAATGGTAAAAGAAGAATTAAGGATAGAGTATACCTTTATTTCGAGTGCTTTATTAAGACCACGCTCAAATTTCAATAGATCCTTTCATTATTACTTGAGCTAAGTATCATGTGGTCTGGTAAGCGCTCTTGTACAGTCCGATACACGTGTTTCGTCCTTACAGACTCGTCAGACGGGCAGAACCCGTCGTCTTTCGATATTTTCATAGTCAGTTCTCTCGGTAGCTCTGCTCCCTTACAGAGAATAGTCGAAGACGAACGTTGTACACTCTATATAAAGCGAAAGCTGACTATGAAAATATCGAAAGACGACGGGTTCTCCCCGTCTGACGAGTCTGTAAGGACGAAACACGTGTATCGAGCTGTACAAGAGCCCTTATCAGCCCACATGACAAGTTGGCTCAAATAATAATGGAAGGATCTATTGAAATTTGAGTGTGGTCTTATTAAAGCACTTGAAATAAAGGTATAGTATGATAGAAGTACCAGCCAAAGAGCAATCGAGTGCGCAAACGTTCTGTTTTAGGTGAAAATTTCGCTTGACATAGAGTGTAGAACGTTCGTCTTCGATAACTCTCTGTAAGGGAGCAGAGCTCCCGAGAGAACTGACCATAAGAATATCAGTCATAATTCTTTCTATTTTGACTGCCACTTGCAGTGGTATGTTCTTTATAGTATACCCAATATGTGGAGTACTGTGCAAAAACGTTTGCGTCAGCCGGGATTCGAACCCAGATCTCACTCTTTCCGGGAGCATATGCTAACCGTTGCAAGCATACGCTACCGGAAAGAGTGAGATCTGGGTTCGAATCCCGGCTGACGCAAACGTTTAGCACAGTACTCCACATATTGGGTATAATATAAAAATATCGAAAGACGACGGGTTCTGCTCAACTGACAAGTCTGTAAGGACGAAACACGTGTATCGAGCTGTACAAGAGCCCTTATCACACCATATGACAAGTTGACTCAAGTATTAATGAAAAGATAGAATATATATGGCAGTGGTGCACAGATGAAAAACAAGTGAATATGTAACACATGTAGAAGGATAGAAATGTAGCATGAATTTTATTAGAAAAGAAATACCCTTAATTTATCCAATTAGTTGTTGCCCAATTAGTTTATTGACTATTGCTGTTTTTGAAAGGAGAACTTGATTGAGAAAATATATTAGTTGAACCTTGAAAAGCGGCAAAAGCGTGACTTTTTTGTAAGTATTCTTTGTCAAAAACCCTGACCTGAAGGATGCACATTAGACCGTGATTGCTGTAGGATCTACATTTCGTCTCCTGGTAATTCGGCTTTCCTTTCGTTTTTGATTTGAGACGAGTGTCGTCAACGATCCATGCAAAAGAGACCGCATTCAAAACGATGGACGGCACCACCGACAACAGAATGATGAACAGACATGCAATCATCTGCAAAAGGACTTCTATGCAGAAGTGAATCAATGACAACCTGAACGTATTTCCCTTTTATGAAGTGAAAAGAGTGGGCAGTTTTATGTAATTCCGAATCGTAGCTAATTGATGGCAAGAATATTTTAGTTTTTACTATACATTATCCGTCTTAAAATCTATTGTACGGATCATGGTATTTCTTGCATTCGATTCGTTTCCTTGCATCATCATCCACAAAAGTCTTGAAACTTTTTGAGTGTAAGGATTGATGCTTAAGTAAGGATTGATCTTCTTCACAAATGTCATCGAATGGCGATCAAATCTATTCTTTCGAGTACCAACCCAGAGCATCTCCATATGAATTTCAGGGAGCAAACTTTTTTCATATAAGTCTGGTATCAAAGTCATAAGCCCTGCGGGCAAAAACTTGGTGAGTGCTATGCGGGCTTAAATGACCACCATTTTCATAAAGAACGGTTGCGAGAAGAGTAATACTGACCGTAAAAATTGCTCACTGTTAGCTAAAACTCACTCTGTCATCATAGTAATGAAAAATCGCTGTGATAATATCGCTGATAACATCGAAAATGTATGTGATCATTGCAAAACAAAAGCAGAACAAGTCGAACCGCCGAACAACCAGCCGTCGAGGTATACGATCTAAGTGCTCTTCGGTGATAATGACATCCTCTGTAATGCTCTTATTTCACTTAAGATGTTAAGTCCTCCCAAATGTTTTGGCACTAGAGCATTGAACACCAAACTTATCAATCAGAGTAAAGAAATTGCATGATTTAACTAATATCGTTCAACTGCGTATTTCCTTGTAGATTTTGCCTATACCTGCTTTGATATAGAGCTCTAGGGGAAACAAATTCGCTTGCTACTCTTGCACGAACGGCGCGTAGGGAAAAAGCTAATGGAGAGGCGCGCAAGAAGGACACCAAGGAAATGGTTCGCTGAGTTAAAAGCTGGAGAGAACAGTCTGGAGGACCAGTCGCGCTCGCGCCGTCCACAAGAGGCTCCATTATTTTTGCGCGCCGCTTCACTACCATTTTCTCTTAGGCGCCATTCGTGCATAAGTAGCAAGCGAATTTATTCCCACGACAGCTCCGCTTTAAAGCAAGTATAGGCAAATTATATACCAAAATGTTTACAAGAAAATGTGCAATTGAATGATGCCAAAACTATTCAATTTTGATTACTTTTGGTTGATACAATTGGTACTCATTTTCCTAGTAGCAAAACTTTTGGAACAATATGATATAAACAGTGTTTTCGTTTATCACCTTTTTTTGAACTTATTCTAAATATATTTCACTCACTGTGCATATGTGGACATCTAACTATATACAAGTGTTCGAAACAATTACATCCACGAAATGCACAATTTTCCTACTTCTATCAAAACTTAAATTAGTATCTAAGCTCATGTGTGCCTGGTATATTTACATGGATTGTCACTATTTCTTCAGCAGTTTACAGGAAAAAAAAAGAACTCCCACTTCGAATTACCTACATGCAAGTAAAATTCACAACGATTTTAATGACCTCAGAAATTGTCTCAACTATTCGCACTCATTGAAATTATCTGATTTATATCGTATTTATCACTAAGACGGTCTCCTATTTCTGTAATACTGTAGTTGTGTCAGTGCGTGTGCAAAGGAGTGAGTAATAAAGTGCGGTTTTTGGCTCGCGATAAACTGACCTTGATCCAAGGCATAGTGATTGTCCGCCAGATAGATTAGTTTTGGAGAGCGTTTCTCAAACATTTCGCTGTTATATGTAGATTGAACAATTAAAGCAGATTGTGTCGGATGTAGACGATGCAGGAAATTTGTTGACAATTTTGATTAAAGTCCCGACAATCGAACGATGTGTATACAATAAGGTCGATGAGCTCAACGATTTCACGTTATTGATTGACCCGCATTGTCCAGAGTAATGAACGAATGGATGGGTGGTAAGGATGGCGTCTACGCCATCGATCGACCAAAGCAGTTCTGATCCAGAAGCGAACGCCAGTTGACGAGAAGCAGTCTGTCGAAGGTTTTTCATTGTGTAAAATTACAAGTCATCTCGAAAATCACGTCCACACGATACGAATTTCGCTAATCTGAGAGAATAATTCTTATGCCGCTGGATAGATATCTCATCCAAATGGTTCATCTAGATGATCTGTCCAGTAACAAGCGAAATGAAAAGCAGATAAGTGAGGCTTTTGAGAGGAAAATTGGGACAGTGTTTGTACCTGCCGCTTCACTAAACTATAACGTTTAACACATTGAAGTAGTCTACAGCCACCATATGAATCATTTTCTTCGACATTTAGTTGAGCTTTTCATAGATGCCTTAAATCTAGATATGTCTCGTAATAAATATGCGTCTTGTTTATTAGAACTATACATTAAATTCTATTCAGATTCAAAGTATATTACTTATTGTCTACGTCTTTGAATTTTCTCTCAAATTATGGATAGGTCTCGCAAAAATCTGGCGATTTTGAACGCCAAATGAGCTCATGGTAAATTGTAGAGAGAATAAAACTATTTAGAATAATCTTCGAGCATATTATAAGCCTTTCAGAGGTCCGATATGACATCTCTAGTGCTAGAAATACGTTAGGATTTATTCTCGCAGACCTCATCATTAGCACGTACCGAAAACCGAAAGGTTCAAACCGTACCCAACAACTAAGGGTAGAGGCGTAGAACATGTATCACTATACATCAAGTGAAAAGATCACTTGATATTGGAGTGATTTTCAGTCAATCTTATGACTAGTAAAACGCATAAAGCAATACCTTTTTAATCAAATATTTTTGAGACGTGAAAATATATCACTATTTGAAATGGTGGTTAATTGGGAATGGTATTCTATAGAACCAGTGTGAAACATTGTTAACAAGACGATCAATGGAGAATGATAATGGGAAAGATGGTCTATAATGGAATCATTTGTAGAAACAATGTGACCAATTCAAAACAAATAATGTGAGCAACTAAATCGAAGTGTGAAAGAACATTTTGTAATGATAGATATGTAGACTTGTTTAACGATAGTGAAATTTTTCCATCGACCAAATCAGTTTTTGAATTTGTTCACCATCTAAAAAAGACGATTTTCTCGCACACAATTTCCGATTCACTTTCAGTAAACGAATTATGCTAGTTCGTAGTGTTTAAGCAACTTATATCCTTAATAGAAAAAATTTGCCTTTCCATTGGTACTATGGAATAGATTTTCAGAATGAAAGATTTGAATAGCATCGTGTGGCTTTATCTTGTGAGATTTATTAACATCTGGAAAAAATTACAGCCTTCATAATCTTCATACAAACTCAAGTAAATGTTATGCGTGTCCTAGTGTTTGTTCATCAATAAAAAAAATCCCATCAAAATATTTGAGACATCCAATTTATACACTCTGAATTAGTTTACTCGTTTAGATAAGTATATTCACGCAGACCAACTGAACTATTTGTTAATTGTGATAAAATCAATGAGAAGTTCCGTTCTCCTATAGTGAAGAAAATTTCGCTCGCTGGGATTTCTTTTCAATGCTGATGACTGTGGGGAGTAGGTGGTTCCCTGATAAAACTTTGGATGTTTTATTGAAAAAATTTTTTGATGCTTTTCTCTCATTAGAATTTTTCTCATCCTCTATTTCTTCACTCTTCATTCCCTTATCGAACATAAGTACACTTTGCCGTTCTGAAAAGTTTACATGACTTCTAACGGCGTTCGTATAGAGTAGATGGAATCATTCGAAAATTAGCGGCACTGAAGGAGAAATTGGCAGGCTATTGTGGTACCGACTTGGAAAATGGGTGAGGTATCTCAGCGCTCAACCTTTTTTGAACATCGGACTTTCGAAGAAACGTAGAACAGTTTGGAAAATTGATGCAGTATGACTAAATGGACGGCAAATTAAACCATTAGAGGATAAAAATCTATTGTTAAGGTTCATGAGCAAATTGCACCTATGTGCCCAATTATTTATTTGAGGGCAAGTTGAGTAAATATTTCGCCGGAAACCTTGAGTTCGTAAGTAAGTTGGTATGCGACCTCCGTCAGGTAGTCGCTCTTTAACGTATGGCGGTCGCATACCGTCGTTCGACGTCGTACAATATTTGATCGGTCGTTTCGACAGTCGGTCGTCGTGTCACGATCTTTACGAGACTATCACTTCGCCATGTTACACTACATTCTCATTACTCGTTAACATTTTCTTTCGGTTTAGTGTATAGAAAATTTCAGGCAGTACTTCTCTTAGTGCTTTCTTTTTTCCCTTAGGCAAAAGCCGTGGCTTCTTACTAACATTTGATGAAATATTCATCAATATAACTCAATATAGGGAAGCATATTATCGGAATTTTTCATGGATTTTCACCAGGGGTAAGGCATCCAGCTATCACGTGAAAATCCCTCAGTTTGAAATGTTGTTCTTCTCAAAGTGTTTTCGCTATCTAGTGGCTCATGGTGACAATTCAACGAGTAGAAAAGTTTGTTTCTCACCATACTGTAATTCAGTGAGAGAAAAATCTTGATGATTAGCTGTTCATCTGTTGATTTCTTGCATTACTGAAGATGCTGTTTCCTTACTTTCAGTGCAAACCTCATCACCATCCCCGACCTTCCATTGACAATCAGCTGCTTTATCAGAGCTGGGTAGTGTTCCATTTAATCATGCTGTGAAGTGCAGCAGCAGTTCATCTCAAAGTGAAGTCCTTCGACTGATGAGAAGTTTGAATCTCCATTCGGAGCACACATCACAAGTACAACTTAAAGTAGTAAATAATCATGTAATACAAAGGTAGTCGATGTATTGTAGCTATTTCATTAGCAAAAGCCTACTAGTTAATCATCTCACACTAAAAATATCTTGCTTTGCGAGTCACTCAAGCCTTATTGCCCCACTGAGGGACATTGGTATGCCACGACGAGGAGCGAGGATTCGACCATGGCCGGGACAATTTTCTCGGAGATTAGGAGATTACAGACGATACAAGTGATGACTCCATACAGTTAGTATATGACAGTGTTTAAAGAGAAATCGATAATCGGCAGAAGGAAAATCGATAGTGCTCTTTCTTCCTAATAAGCCTAAGAGTATTCATCTCTATAAAATTTGCTGTGATAACTATGAAGCTATTCAAGTAGAAGGGTGATTTGAGTTAAAAAAATTCCATACAATCTCTTCTAAACTGTGCTCGAAGCTACTAAAAGAAGTTATTTTTATGTTTGCACTGGTTTGCACGTGGACATGTAAGACCAGTTTCTAATGATAAAATGAACAACAGTTCCTTTGACCAAACTATAGCTGGTTATAAGTCTCTTCATAGCTTGTCTATATGCTTTAATTCTTTTTCTTTCTACGGTGCTTCAACTACGGTAGACGTTTTAGATACTCCTAGTAGAAACATCAAAGCCGTCGAAAGAATCTGAAAGAAATTGTGTATGTGTTGCGCTGTTGAATCACCTTTGGTAGTGAGGTTTTACGCAAATTTCTTCGACATGAGAAAGCTTTTGAAGGGAGAATATATCATCATTTTTCCTCATCATGTGTTTCTCCCATTTGTTCTCGCCTTGTTGATACATGCGTCTTTGATTCGCCATCCACTTACACCGAGATTATTTCTTAACCTTTCATACATATAAAGACGTTCAAAGAGTTTTGGAAAGTTTTTGGAACGTTGCTGTCAGACTGGTTTATCGGTATAGATAGTTTTAATGGTACGAGAAAAAATAAACCAAACCAATCCATCAATAGCGCGATCATGATGTCATTTTTTTTTCAAAACTTGTGTCAAGCCAACAGGTAAATATTGAGCATTCTGTAAATGGAGCTCGATTTCTTGTGCGATGGGGCGATATTTAGGGCGAAACTTCTATCATTCAACTAGCTTTGGATTCTTTGTTAGATATCATACTTCGAGCAACAAGACCGATGTTATTTGCCATATTTCTGACACGTGTTCGTTAAAACGAGCGCTGTTTGCACCTTCGTTTCCATTCCATTCTTTCGAGCCACTTCGATGACGATTGGTCTATTTACTCACTTTGAAATCCGTACTTTTTCATGTAACAACCGATCTAGCTCTCAAAATCTTACACTTAGAGTATTTACAGTGAAGTAGAACTCTTTGTTGTAGTGCTTTTCAATGGGACAGCATTCAGTCACTAATTTTGAATGATATTCAAGACTTTGCACGACGGACGGGATTCGAACGCACATTTCACCCTTTCCGGTGACGCACGCTATCCATTGCACTTCCGGCGTTCCTGTTCTGCCATTACTATTTTTACGACATATTGCATCGATCTGTTAGCAAATCTCGACAACCGTTTAGCCTGGCAAGCTGATATTGGCCGTGAATCCAGCCACTTTGAGAAATATTGAATGTATGCATAATGACCTAGAATTCTTCTTATTCAACAGCTTTAGCGGTGATATGATGTTAGATATTTATCCACTAATGCTGTTATGCAATACTTTGAGCGTGAGAAGGGATTCGAACTCATATTTCACACTTTCGAGGAACGCATGCTAATCATTGCACTACTGGCGTTTCTGTTCTGCCGTCACTCTTTCTAAGGCATATTGAACAGTATCCAATAGTTATAATATATTTCTAACCACTAGCATAATTCGCTGCAGTTTCAGATAGGCTATGAAAAAAGACATAGAGCGAGTAGTTGCGAAATAACTCGATGGAGACGATAGTAGTTTTTCTGTAGCTACACACCAAATGCCACATTGAATCATTCGCTAACGAGCTAGGAACATTCAACCATTTGTGCCCTCGTCTTACACTTAACACAACATATTATCGCCATCCTATATGTAACTGATAAGACACTTTTTTATGAAAACGAAAACGTTGCTTTTTTATATATATTACAAAACTACTTACGTGAAATAGGTAGGCATACAAGTACTCTTGATAACGTAACTTTGCCTTTTGGACTGATAGTGACGTCATGTGAAACATGTTCAGCTACTTTTTTTACCATTCCTATCTTTCTCGAATCCTATCATTTTATGGTAACCATCTTATTGCTTTCCAGCAAACATTTCTGATCTATGTTACCGTATTTTCCACTCTATGTAAGATTTTTATACGTGTTGCACGTCAGCACTATTTAATTTTTCAATCTGATGATTTTCGTGTCTCTTCGAAAACACAGACTTGTAACCAGCAAGAGTGCTGAGGTATGGGCAAAACCACGAACCTGAGATGGCTTTGAACTTGCGTTACCCTTTCTGGGGGTTTCACCAAGTCCCACCACACCATCAAAGCAATTGCTCTGCTTTTCTCTCAGCCGTGCTTGTCATTTCAAATCATTAAGAGCATTTCCACTCATTGAGTGATTCTAAGTGAATGCTGATTCGTTCGTCAAGCGACATGGAACGTTAGTAAACGACCATCAAACGTGTTACATCATCACAATCGGTGCTTGGCCATGATCTGACTCACGTTCTTGTTCTGTGCAGAAGAATAATCCTAATTTTTTCTCTATCAGTACTTGCACGCTATTGAAGACAAAAGTCGTAAGAATGAAATTTAGTGGTGTTAATGATGTTTTTTCTTGCAAATCATAGCTACTGTAAACCAATGTTGACCGATAACAAAGTACCTCAAGTGTTTTTCTGGCACAAGCAAGATGGTGAAGAAAAATATATGTATTAGTTATATAGCTGCCTTTTTGACTATAAATGTCTTCTTTTGTCAAAATGCCCACGGTCATCTTTTCGTTCGCTACGAGCCTATGTTACTGTCGGACCGACTTGACACGAAAACTGTAGTACGGCTCCGGGCTTCATCGTAGTCAATGCCTAGAGGCGTATCGCCATGAAACTTATTGATGACGACCTCATAAGCATTTCATTCGAACGCAGCAATTCACTCTCAACTTAAAATGGTTTAGTCGATTCATTGCGTGAGAAAAAATGGGTATTGTCCAAGGAGTGCAACTTTTAGTGAATAATATGATTAGTGTTATTGAATTTGTACTAATATCGACGCATAATTGAAGATAATACTATGTGACTAGACAGAAGTAAAACGAAAAATCGATGTAGGTGAATTATAGTTGAAATAAATAATAGTTTTTGTCATTCGAAGCGCTTTTGAACGAATGCAGCAGTCGATTGCGAACTGGTTTCGAAGAATCCGTTCTCTATAAGTGAATCGTGATGATTCTAGGATATCGACACCGGAGAATTCAACCATTTCGGTGGTTACACTTCCTAATCTATATTTCTTCACATGTTATGTTGAGTTGTGTATTGAATTTAACTGACAGGGTTGCATTTTTCTCACTTTTACTAAATTGATAAACGAAATTTGACTGCAAAACATTCGTCAATGATGTAGTTGATAGATGTAAATAGATCTGGCTTTATAGTTGCATAAGTTTAAAAATGGAGAAGATTTAAATTGGAATATTGCACAATCAAGGTTTTCCAGAAGAGTTCACATTTTTTAAAGAATCTCTAGGCTATATTCTTATGATATAGAACATTTTGAGTAAATTGCAGAAAAGAGAATGATAAATTTCTAAAAAAAAAGGCGGGATGATTACCATAGTAGAATAAAATGAGGATCGGATCACAGCTATTTGTTCAGGTGTTCAACTTCAAAGTGATTCATTTTCTGAGATAACGGTCTCAAATTTTGACTTTTTCATTTCTATTCGTTATCTCAATCAACTATTAACTCGTACTCTTTTCACATTAGGATGAACATGGCTCTGTTGTGGATCAATTCACACCAATATTATAGTGAGGGGGTGCCGTGGTCGAGTGGTTGTGATGTTGGTCACGGAGCGCGTGGAGCTGAGCTCCACCCCCAAACACTCTCCGGCAGTCAACAAGAACGCTCCCATTGAGCGCCACGGCCAAGCTATCTCGAGATTGCATGGAGACATGCTCGTCCAATATTTTACGCCATTCCAGAAGAAGTCGAGCAACGAATCGAACGCTAGAAGTAGTGGGATCCGCACAATAAAAATTTTGATGGCAAGTCGTGCAAATGAATAATAATAAAAATTATAGTGATGAAGAAAGTTTGTAAAGCTATACTCAGCACTGAGAAGAGCGCACATGTGCAGGACAATGATAACGATCCATGAGCAATTGTCTCTACATTTCCTTTGTGTATCAATGTGCTAGTGTCCTTTTTCTCTGTCATTACTTTCTCCCTGTTCGCCTCTTCCTTTATGACTTGGAATTTGCCTAATTGCTGTTGTTTTTCGATTTTTTCTTACTTCGTTTCATTTTGGACGCTTTTTCAGGTGATGAACCAAATGGTGCCGGCGATCGCAGACGGATGCGTCGCGTGAGAGCCTTGAGGCCTCTATAGTTTTCATGGATGGCAACACCACCGAACAGGTCAAAACTATACTCAGTGTTTTTTAACTCATGTCAACTTGTTTGTTGGTGATAAGTTTTCGATCAGTCAGTTTTTGTGATTTTAATGAAACAGCATGGCATTCTGCTTGATTATCTTCATATTGAATTCCAAGTGTAAGCTGTCACGATCGTATACTTTCCGGGACTTCAAAAAGAAAAAAAAAATTCGTCACCTCTTTGTGTTCGCTAAATTAGCTCAGAGGAATTGGAATACTGTAAGCCATTCAGAGCAGCGAATTGTACATGTCAGACGATAATCTGGAGAGCTATTCAACACCAACTGGAAGTTCGTCACAACTGGATTCAAGGCAAGTTTCTATCCTCATGCCTTTCACTCGTCTATCCACTATGAACTGCAACAACTGCCCGCCCATCAATGTAGGCGCACCTCATCTGTCGACATGTTCAGCCCTATGTCCTGCAAACCTATGTCTAATCCACTCCAAGCTTTTGAAGAGAGTTGCATCCTGTTGTAATGTGTCTTCTTTGCCAGTTCAGGAAGACTGTGTCAGTTCTATTTCATTCTGAATCCTAATAGATATGAATAACTTTAGTAGAAAAAGATTTGCTGTTCATGGCTCGATGAAGCACCGAATCCTTGTTTTCTTCTTGATAGTTCTAATTTTCTTAGTCATTTGAATATATTTATTAGTTGTTTTCTATCAACCTGTATCAAATTCCATAGCCAAGAGAGTAAAGCATCAAATTCTGCAGCTAATGTGATGTTATTGTTTCTGGCAGGTGAGAGGGAAGAGGGCTAGCAGTTTTCATTCACAGTGTACAAACATTACTACCAGATCACAATGAATCGCATTAACTTCAAACATTGGACCTGATGATTTCTCTCAAGCGTTTAGCTTGCAGAGTTATTGTTGAGAAGTAATCTAACGATCCTCAATGCTAGCTCTGTCTCGTCAGAATTATTATTCTGTCAGGGCGGTTTATCTGGTTGGCAATTGTTCTCGCACGAAACAGACATTTTTTTTGGTCTTGAGATACTCGTAAACTTTATGTGGTAATTGAAATATGGTTTTATCATCTACCGCATGAAATGCGTTTCCTAGTAATTTTTTTCGTCATAGCATCCGCTACCACTATAAATGGTAG
The DNA here is from genome assembly GCA_019055375.1 of Parelaphostrongylus tenuis. Taxonomy (NCBI): domain Eukaryota; kingdom Metazoa; phylum Nematoda; class Chromadorea; order Rhabditida; family Metastrongylidae; genus Parelaphostrongylus; species Parelaphostrongylus tenuis. Next base: position 274,540 of record JAHQIW010001680.1, read on the forward strand.
TACTTAGTCAGACCCACAACGTTTAGTTGTTCATTAGAAACGCGTGTGGCGCAGTGGTTAAAGATGCCTTGCGATACACACGTGGTCAACCATCGATGGTCGCTGGTTCGATCCTGTGCTTGAGGCTCACCAAGCTTTCCATCCCTCCGGAGTCGGCGCATTGCTGCAAAGCTTGAGGAGGACAGCAGCGCTGACTTCAGCACCGCAAGTCACTGTAAAGGACAGATATCCATTCAATCACCTCAAATCAAGCGAAAAATTGAAGGTGAATACATGGCGCTTTCCTTAAGATTGATAAACTCCGAGAGCTTTATCCTTTGCCGTCTATCTATTTCTTATCAGTTTAACGATATATGCACTTCAGTCCCTTCATAACTCGTTTTATAATGCCTTGATGCAACCATAAACAACTTCGTACCTCGATGAATTTTTAAACAAATTTCCGTGCTTATAATAGTTGTAATTTTGGTTCAGGGTGAAAAATATGTGCTCTTTTGTCAGTGGAAGATATTTTCTAAGGAAACGTTCAAGGAAAATGTATCGAACTATTGCTCAAAGTATCACCAAAGTTGCACATAGCTGCTTCGCAATGTTGCACGTAATAGAGATTGAAATATACACGTTAGCCTTATTTTATTATATATATATATATATATATACATAAAGAATAAGGAATAAAGCTCTCGGCGTTGATCAATCCCTGAGGGATCTCCATGCATTCGTCTTCAATTTCTCACTTCGTCTGAGGTGGTCGAATGCATATCTGCTCTTTACAATGACTCGCAGTAGCCTCCCGCTGAATCGAGTCAGTGCTGCTTATCCTCCCAGACAAGTCTGAGACCAGTCTGGTACCAGTTTACCGACCCCGGAGGAATGGATGGCTTGGTGAGCCATGAGCGCGAGATCGAACCACTGACCTCGTGTGAGACGTAGAGCCCCTCTAACCATTGCGCCACATGTGCTCTTATATATATATATCTATATATATATATATATATAATATATATATACTGTATCATATCTGTCGTTATTTCACCAGTAACAGTATTGAGGAGCCAATTTTTTTGATACATTAATGAATGATTTCCAAGAAATTGATTGAGTGGTCCTTAGCCTCCACGTGGATACAAGGCTATCGTACATACAGTCGTGATCGAGAGTAGTGATACTGTCCTCTAAATTTTTATTTTCGCTAACTGCTTCTCTTTTCAGTCGACAACCTTCATCTGGCATCCAGGACGCCCTTCACCGACTCAATATTCGCAATGGCGGAAAAGCATTAGCGGTCTGATCATTGAAGTTTGCTGAACAACATTAGCTTTCGCACACCATGACTCAGCCGACATTCTTCTTTGTTATTTATGTCGTGTTTCATGTCATCCTGTGTGCGCGACTTATGTCTTTTTTGGCATATAATGATGTTTTTCTGCACCTACCATAATGTCTTCTTCGACAGATTCCTTCCGTTTTTCCCAACAACTCCATTGTTGTTCTGAATAATTATGAATAATGGGTGGAATCACGGGTGCCCTATGACTTTGAAACAAGTTTTGAAACGCCCCGAACCACACCTATTCAACGTTGTCCGGCCACAAATCAGTGACTTTTACACATAACGCGCCATCTATGCCCTTTCTTCATGAAACTAATTTTTTCTTATGAAAAATCGGCCGGAAATAATCCTCAAATGACTCACTGCCTTAACCATAGTTTTTTTTCAGCGTCCTTGTTCTTGTTGAGCAAACACTCAGCACAGTTCATTGTTGATTCTCACGTGGTTTTATGTCTTCCAGGAAAACAACACGATGTCGAGAATTCTATCAGCTTCTCAAAAATATCTCGATAAGGAGAACTGCTCATTACTAGTACAAAGAGGTGGCTTGATGAACAACTCACGTGTGGTGAGTGTTTGACTATTCTCAAACAAAAATATCTTAATAACAAATCTGAGGAGTCCCCACTCTCTAAAACAATTTTGGACTTTTCTGCAATCAATATATCTAAACGTGAGCGACTCCTGAAATTTCATCTCCTTTTTTAGGAAGTATCGATTGAGAAGCTGCTACGAGAAAACGAAAAACTTCAAAAAGAACTTGAGGAAGCGAGGTCATATGTCGATCAAGTTGATGTCGAAGCAGAACAAGTAAATTCTTTCAAATCACCAAAAGTGTTGGAAGTCTGAGAAGACTAGGAGCTTAACTGTGACTTAAAACCTTGTTTTCTGACTTTTGTGAGGAAACAAACGTCATTCGCAAATATTGAAAGCTTCTAAGATCACATTCCTAAAGATTCGCCGACGATATACCGCATTACAGCCAGAAATACCTGTGACAATAGAGAGAAAGGAGCAACCGGAGTGTGGCAATATCAATGAACATTACTAAGCTGGTTCAAACTTTTAGCACTTTAGCATTTTATCTAATCCGTCATCACCGTGATTCTTTTCACTATGCGGATCCCAATACTTCTAGCATTCAATTCGTTTTTCGTCTTCTTCTTGAACGGCGTAGAACACTGGTTGAGCGAGTCTCCTTGCAATCTCGAGGATAGCCTTACTGCGGCGTTCCATAGGACGTTGTTGCTGACTGGCGGAGAGAGGTGGGGGTGGGGCTCGACTCCACGCGCGTCGTGACCAACATCACAACCACTTGGCCACGATGCCCCAGTTATAGTTTTAAACTAAAAGCTAAGATATCGAGATTATGTGCGCCTTTTCGAAAAATCGAGCTGCGCCACCAGCGTTTTTGCTGCTATGCTATTTTGAAGAGAAAAAGTTGACATTAGTTTTAAGCTTATATCATTGCAGCAGTACACTGAACTGTCTTCGGAAATAACAGAGTTGTGCGAATTGGTGGAGAAAAAGGATCATGAGGTGATAGCATTAAAAGAAAAATTATCTGAAGTCAACAAATTACTCGAAAAGAACAACGACGTCTTGGATCATCAGAAACAAACTGTAGCGCGGCAGGCAGAGATTATTGAATCATTAAGGCTAGTTCATCCTTGCATATCTAAATTGCTAAAGCTCCTTGTTGTGTTTAAAAAAGTAATTTCAGGGACGAACTTGATAGTGAGCGTGATAAATCAGCACACCTTGCGAAAGATAAAGACTCATTACAAGAAGAGTTGAATACGATGAGGAAAGCAGTGGAAGCAGAGAAAGGCGACGCTTTAGCAAAAGTTTGTTTAAACTATAAAAATTTCTAACATTTTTACTAAGATATGACATGTGAATTCCGAATAAATTTCACAGGACGTCCTATTGTCAATAGAAATTGAAGATATGCAACGTGAACTCGAGAAGCAGAAAGAGATTCTGGCCAGTACAAGTATTGCACAAATAGTCGATCGAGTAAGTTAAATAAGCTGCAAAATATTTTTGAGTAGAGTTAGATACAAGACTAAATTATGCCTAGTTTAGATCCTCGCGAATTCTACTAGAGATATCATGTTAAATAGAATTGTCTATGAAGGGATTCAAGCGTTTACTGCAGTGACTCAGTGGTTTTGAGTTTCACTGGAAATTTAACGAGGGGAATAGCTGTTTTTATTCATAACTGCAATTTTGTTATATTACAGATAAAAGACATTTCAAAGGTGTACAACATTCATTGAATACAGTAATGTTCAGTGGGAACAACGTGTTCTTAGTTTGGAGGATGAGGTACGGGAACGCGACATATTAATCCACACGCAGCAAGGTTTTATCAATGATCTTAAACGAAATATAAGGGAAAATAGTGGTAGGTTTCTACATTTTTAGTCAATCTTTATCTATTGTATCTTCCTATGTTGGTGTTTTTAATCACCATTTTTGTCTATTTCTTTTTATAAACGCATTTTTAATTTCTCCAGACGTATCATTACGAATCTAGTCTAAAATGGTTATGACACAATTAAAAATGTGTTAACTAATTTTCCTGAATGTTATCATTTTCCGGTCCTCTCCATAGTGGCGGTAGTTTAGATTCGTTCCAAACACCTGAAAATAACCCGTCGTCACGATTTTCTGTTGTGGATTATATTCTGAGGTAAACATTAGCATAATTTTCGATATTAGCTTGATTAATATCTCTTTTAAGTGATGTGAATAGTCAACTGGCAAATGTCTACGCTATCGCTCGTATTCTTGATCTCTCATCTCAAGAACTCGATTATCTAGAGAAAAGTCTTGAAAGCAAGCAAAGCAGGCGATATATTTATTAGCTGATTTGCTATCAAGTAACACTCTCAAATATCTATTTTATTGTTAACTGATTGATGATTAAGTGTTGTCGATTCCAACTTCGCCTCATCGGGTGTAACTTTGATGAGGTGATTGAGGGATAGGTACACCTTATATTGTGTACCCTTCTATTAAGCCTCCGCTAAACTTTAGAAACAAATATTTAAGAGATTTATGAGCAGAGTTGAATTGTTTTACTTGAGTGTTTTATTACTATTACAAACATTTTTCATGATAATGATGCATGCTCTTACTACATGCTTGAGATTGTGATGGAAGAGAACTTTTGTCGTAATCTTTTGAACGCGCAGTTAGAGTTGATTCAGTTTCTGCTCTGTAGTTGATCATGCAAATCAAAATCTCATGTGTGATAAATTTTTGTCCATGTAAGCTTTGTTCAGAAGTACACGAAAAACAAATAACAAAAAAAAAAAGACCAAGAACAAAACGAGGGCTACGCTCATTAGTTGATTGGTGTTCAAACGCTAGTTTAGGAATAGATTATTTTCACATCGATCGCTACACAAAATCAATAAACATTCAGTGCATGTAATGTAGTAATCTCCATTCCACATTCGTGTCAAGTTATGAACTTGTTACGGCAAGTTCGTCGGTCTTTGGTATTACAACTCTTGTTGGTTGCGTATGGAGAAGGTTCATGGTAGCGTCGAAGATCGAGTCTGCTGAAATTTCGGCCCCATTTTTCACCAGTATCAATCTAAAACTCTTCTGACAACAGCAAAACATTAATGAAAATTAGCTCCCGTATACTTACACAAAATAGAAAACTACATTTTGACTGCTTAACTCGCTTAGCTCACTCGAAATTGGTAATAATAATAGTTGTAACACTAGTAGTAGTAATAGTTCGATGAATAACCTTTTGGCAATTTCGCCTTCTTCACGGCGTGGGCAAACGTTCTATCAGACTATTCGTGAGATTCCGTGGGTAGTAATGGATAATTATGTATGAGCAATGATGGATAAACCACCGAGTCGTACGACTGGTCTAATACAACGTACGCCTCGGCTCTGAAGATGGCGATGTCGTCGAAACGTCGACCATCGAACTTTTTCTACTACTACTGCTTCAGATGTTAAAGACATTTCCATAAACCTTGGTATTGTTACTGCTATAACTATTACTGTTACCGTTTTCGCGCTGGCTAAAGAAGTCAAGTCCTCAACATTTATATATTTCAGGTATCAATACCAAAGTTTATGGAAATGTAACCAGTGATGTAGAGTGACGTGCCAATCACTGGGTATGTGGTAACCTCATACCACCTCTAAAAAACGGTGAAAAAAGGCAATTCTATCTGATCATCCAACACCCAATATCTGTCAACGTGACTGGGTTGAATATCGATACCGACTACCTGATCCAAACAGTTGACGGTTGGTTGCTGACACACAGATGCATTGTACTGTAGAAAGAGTGCTGTCAAAACAGGAATTGATAGTGCAACGGTTTGATCATACGCACCCGGATAGGGTGAAATGTGGTTCGAATCCCAAGTGAAGCAGAAATTTTACACATAACTCTATATCACTGGGTGTATCATAACATCATATCACCACTAAAGGCGATCAAATAAAAAGAATTCTATTCATTAAGATGTCTTTTAATCAAAAGTCTACATTTCGGTGGAGAATTATTTCAATTTTACAGCCCACATGGCACAGTGGTTAGAGGCGCCGCCCCTGCGTCGCACACAGGGTCAAAGATGCAGTCTTGCACTTATGGCTCACCAAGTCATTCATCCGTCCGCGATTGGTAAATTCGTGCGAGAATGCTCTCAGACTTGTCTGGGAGGATAAACAGCACTGACTCAGTACAGCGGGAGGCCACCGCGAGTTATTGTAAAGGTCAGATATGCATTGAATGGCCTTAAACGAAATTAAAAATCGAACACGAATGCATGGCGCATCCCTCCCGGATTGATCAACTCCAAGTGCTTTCCTTTTATTCCAATCTATCAAACATCCGAAAGCATGGGACATCACTTTTTTAAAAAAGACGCTTGAAATGGAGAGGGATAAAGTGAAAATTATAGCAAGGAATGAATGCCATAACACATTTATGAGTGGATTATGGAACAACGTAAAAATTTGATAACACGTAGAGCTATTTTATTTGCTATTTATTACTGCATCGAAGAGTCTCCAACTGCGAGAGTGAAGAGAGAGGAGTTTTATAGGCTAACAATAATGGACCAGGAGGGTGCACGAGTGTTGGAGCAATTTTTTCTTTCTTAAATTGGCCTTTATGGCATTGTTCACGAAACTCACAGGACTTTCCGCGTATAATACTGTGCACTGGAGGTGGTGGGACCATTGTGTATTCTGGTAAAATCGAGCGGAGACACGGATACACTCGAACGGCTGCGTCACGCATTGGGAAAACATACCTACTAATTGGTTATGTCAGTTGCGTAAATTAAGATATATAAAAACAAAAATAAAAGATAGACTGTTTGACTGTCATAGAAAATGAGAAACAATTCCTACAAGTTTTGAAATGAAAGAATACGATTGCATACCATATTGTTAACATTGGATGAAGGAAGGCCACAATAAGCGGCAGAATGATGAAAGACAGTTCCAGGGCGACCAAAATGCACTGAATACAGAGAGACTTATTTAATCATATATGGCCAAATCTTCAGCCTCTTTTTTGTTAGGTCCTCGATTATGTAAATGAAGTGACAGCTTTGCTAAATGTTGACTGAAGTGTTTAGTTTTCCAATGTTCGTAAGTATTTCCGTCCAATTACATGGCAATCTTCTCATTCCTATCTTAATCCTCCAAACATCAGCAACATAAGCAATAAGATTTGGCTGTGAATGATCTCACCAGAATTACATTGAGAAGAATTTGATTCAACTGCTTCACTCAGTCGACTCATTAGTGCATGTTGAGCGTGACATATTTTGCAGAATTGTTTTATCCATTGAAAATATTTCCAGCAGCTTTTTGCTTGCTTAGCGTCTTTTGTCGTCACCCACATTGGGAGATTTGGTATAATACATTCACGATGTTAAACTTGATTAATGCAAACGTGATCTACCAAAATACACGATTTTACTCCAGATAACCATATACTGACTTCTAGAAAACTTTTATTTTGAATAAAAACTATCAAAACAAGTCTAATTTCGCGGAAAGTGAATCTAGCACAATGACACTCTTATCTTTTGGAGCTCACAAGTCTTTCCTTTGCTTTTTCGTTGTTGAGCTTCCTAGTCAAATGCGAATAGCATTTTCGAAGCATATATACATTTAGAAAGGTAAGCACAGATAGATTCTTGTATAAATATGTTAGCATTCTAATTTGAAAGAATCCCAATTTACAGAAATATAATAGGTAGTTGGTTTTCTATGGTAAACCTTGTCATGAAAGATCCAATTGTACAGAATATTAGCATGTTCGTAAGTTATTCCTCAGTTTCGACTCATGTTAGAATTTGAAAAAGGGTGGATTGAGAAGGTGGGAACCAATCTTTGACGAGTGAGCAACTTACTAAATTTTCAGAGGAGGTAGCAACACACAACCTGACTAAGTTTTCATGATTTCCGTTTACATATAGGATCTGGTAATGTTCATCAAAATTCAACGTTTCTCTTTTAAACATAAGAGGTGTGAGCACCTCAATCCTAGGAAAGCTCACTTTTTTATTAATTCACTACTCCGACCATTATTGCATAGTATTCTATTAAACGTGCTTGCTGATGCTTTCTGTACATTTGTTCCAGCTTCGTACTGTACGATGATTTAAGCTGAACATTGTGACTTATCAGAGCTAACGACATTACGTTGATTAATGCGACTCGAAAAATGGCTAGTTCCAATTAAACAGGCAAACACAGAGAATGGAGTGTTTGTTGATTTGACCCTTCTCCCTGAGCTCATTGAGACTTCTTTTGCTCTGGGAGAACAAAAACTTCGTCACCGATAGATCTGCAGAACACAGAAAATGTATATGTTAGATATCCATTCAATGCCCTCTACATGGTATGAATCTGGTTAACTGCACAGCACATCGCTCAAGAATTTATTAACGCCAAACGCTTTGCGCTTTTTCCTTCATAATGTTGGCTAATTGTTTTGACTGAGCGGACTTCGAGCATGTTGCCTCCTAGGGTGAGAATCGTAGTTAAGATGACAGCTCCTCATAATATCGCTTTTTGTTAAATTTTAGCCATCTTCCTTGTGCCGCCAAACCCTAATTGCCGTCTGCAGTAGCTTAGCACTTCTACGTCATGATAGCTCCAGATAGATGGTCAAGTGAGTATGAAGATATACATAGTCTTCAAGACGCTGGACAAAGAATTCCCACCAAATTCTAAGTGATTATTCAAGAACCTAAACAACGAAAAACTTGTTATTGCGCCTATCTTTCGTAAAAGCTTTTTTACGGCGGTGTATTGTTCAAAATAAAATTATGTTTCACACATGTCGCGCTTATAGCTCTCTTATCTCGCATGACAGAGCTTTTTTCCTTGAGCTATTGATAACCATCCATTAGCGTGGATTTCATTCATCTCAGCACTAAGCTTGTTTTCTGAAAGACCGTTTTGTTTTTACTGTAACACTGTGGACTTTACCAAGCGGTGTTTGAATCGATAGCATCAATCTGTAGGTCACCCAGGCGGGATTCGTAAGTGAAGTGCGATTCATGTTATTGAATTTACGACATTTCTCCGCCTTGGCTAGTAATCTAAATAGCACGTAAGAACCTGATACCTGAAGATTTCTTCTACACAGTCATATGCTTTTCTCGCTTAGGCTCATACTCAATAGTGGACTTATTTGGCAATATTTAGGAAAGATAGAAAATCTAAGCACTAGAACGATAGAGCAAATTTTTTTCCACAGGAGTACAAGAAGCTTAAAATCTTTACGAAACGGAAAAAGAGTTTCCAAACAAGTAATCAAAATTCTCGTCATAATGAGCGGCACGTGTGAAACACTTCATTATTTTGAATGCTACAGAGCTTTTAGATTGTCTTTTAGAAGAAAAAATCACGTTTGAGTTGGGTATATTGGCGACATCATACCACCGTTAGAGGCGGTTTTGAAAAAAAAATTCTATTTGGTCATCTAATACCCATTTTTTGCCAGCGTAAATGGGTTGAATTTCGTTAACGACACTACCTGGGCTGAACAGTGTCAAAACAGGCGTCGGTAGTGCAAGGTATAGAACAAGCGCTCCTGAATCGGGTCAAATGCGGGTTCAAGTCGCGACTAGCGCAAATGTTTTGCACATCACTCTACATCAATGGGCATATGTGTAACACTTTTAAGTTCTCCGAGATTCATGTTATGAATGAATACTGAGAGTCCATCAAAAAGCCTTTTTTCAGTAAAAGAGGCTCCTCCAAAAAATCCCTGCTTTATAACGGAAACTATACATCTATTGCGATGTTGAGCTCAAATGGAACTGTTGTCATCCTTGGTTGAGTTTTGTACGCATTTTGCTCACGACCACAATATGCAATGTTTATGATCTGTTTCAGACCCAAGAATCCTTTCACAGCCGGCTTTCTTGCTTATAGTGGAGATCAAATTTCATGACAATCTTAGCTATAATGTCCGGACTCAATCAAAACCATTATAGTGAACCTCAAGCATAGTTTGTTATACGAAGTGCAAATTGCAGGATCTGTACATTTTTGCAAAGGGAAGACAAGTACGTTTACCTCAATGATTTAGAACTGTGTAAGTTTGAAAGCGATAAATTCTTTGAGAAATTTAGAGTTAACCGCTATGAAGTGGGATGCATGCGCAAACTGAAGGGGTTTCGATGGTCAAGTGGACAGGTGACAAAATGTGAAGGCACAAAACTTACCTCATCACAAGCATCTGTGACAACATGTCGATAGACTACAAAGCAGCCTGAGAAAAACAGCGAAAAATGCCATAGTAAAGTTTCTAATGTGATCACATCCTTCAGTGATAAAGTCAAGCAGGCTGCTGCTGTCATTCTGCAATATAGAATGACATCAGTGATTTATATCTATATAGATAACAATAGAAAAATATTTTCAAGTGGAGTTCATCAGTTACATTTCGAGCTTTTCACCAAGGTATGCACTAGCATCAGCACGAATGTAATGTTAAACAGTAGATACGGTTGATTTTCCTCTTTTTATAACTGAAATCATTTGGAATAATATCAGTAAGTCTGACCTCTTCATGTGACGACAAGCGGACAACCTTGCGATAATGGCAGCGGCAGCGTGGAGCAAAATCAGTAGTGTTAGAAAGCAGAAAGTGAGATCTCGGTCACGAAGGGCTAATAGTATTGAGCACTTAAAGGTAACAATTGTAATTTATTCGTCATAATTGAAGACACGAGCTAAGAATTTCGTGGATGGAGATCTCAGTTACACTTAAGCAAGAATTATTGTTTGATAAATAAGTAAACCTACATTAACCCGACAGAAAAAGTCACGAGCTAATTCAAATGACTCCAATTATAATCTTTTCAAAGGTTGTGATAAGAAAAACTCCTACAAAAATTTCTTACCTGTGACATTTTTTCCGGTTCTAAGTCGTGATCGAAAGCGGTAAACACAAGAGTAACTGCGATACAGACCACAATCAGAGCGCTTTGCCATGCAGAACACGTAGATGTCCATTGAGATGGGCGAATGATTTGGCCTAAATGTACTCGCGCTTATCTTTTGTTACTCAATAAAATGTTTCAGAGCACGAAATTGTCCCAATATGGCAATATATCATCGTGACGCAATCGTGCCGCGATCTGCCGTTAGTCGGCCTCCATCTGTTTGAAGCTGCAGGATTAGCGTAGAGAAATTAATCGATACTATGGCAGCTAGGACTGAGTAACTCGGAAGAGTAGTGGAATAAGATAGAAATTAGCTCACTTCATTTGTGTCATAGCTTGGATCGCTACGATACAAAACTGCCATCGCACCGTGAATATAACAGAATAGCAACGGGAACTCGTGTTGCTTGCACGTTACCGTTGTGGCCTATATTATGTTATTGTAGCAATATACACTAGAACATATTCATGACTTTCTTCTACTGAATCCTACTTTCCCGAAATCAAGAGTGTATGGAGAATTTTGAAAATAAAACATCTGAAAGACACCATTCACCAGAATCTGGTGCTAACTAATAAACCATTCGACAGGTACGGGTTCGGCGATATGAGTCATAATGATTTCGATGGTATCAGCTTGCATATGGCAGATTTTCTCCTCAATAAAGTTAATGCTAATTCCAGTGAACAATTTTTGAAATCGATTCATCACCACTAAATGCAGTTTGCTTTGCACAATCCTATAATATCGCATCATCGTAGATTTCGTGCTATTTCAGCAAATGATTTTTTTCATAAAGTTTTTGCGTCATCGCTCACACAATAGGAGAATGACTGCGGCCTTAGAAAGGGTAAACTGGGTTGATCGACGCGTTCCTATTTTGAAATTAGTAGGCTACATATAAACATATAATATCATGTCCTTTGGTACTTTATTGATCCGTTTTTACAGTGTTTTCCTTTTCACCACGCGGATTTGCAGTACTTTTGGCATTCAATTTACTTTTTTTTTGTATTCGTCTTCTTCTTGAACGTCCGTAGAATACTGGTCGAGCATGTCTCCTTGCAATCTCGAGAATAACCTGACCGTGGTGTTCCATAAGGCGTTATTGTTGACTGCTGGCGAGAGTTGGGAACTGGAGTATTAGTAGGTTATATATGAAATGTATTTTCAAAAAAATGGTCACTCGTAAGTAATTTGAGAAGACTAGTTGATTTCTCACCAAATGTCTGAAATTGGGGTGAGAATTTCAAGTGGGTAGATGTCTTTTTCATTTATTATGATTCTTATAAGCATTTTCAATTTTTGAATCCAAGTCAGATGCATGCATACTCGAAAATCGTGTGCGTCCTGATTCATTTTCCACTTAGCAAATGTCTTGCACCTAAAAGATGTTCGCAGGTGCTCCCAGTCACCCTTAACAAAATGTTATTAGATCATTACCAAAATGGACGACCGTCGGCTAGAAAGCGAGAAGAACTTTGTCATCTTGCGGGTGGAAATAATTCAAGGTTGATGGCAAATACACGGATTTGTAAACCCTCAGCCAGGAAGGCGTGTAGATGACTATTACGAAAGGACCGTTGTACATCGCAGTTTCGATACTTAGAAGCACCACCCAGACACGGTCATGAGATAATTAATGTGGGTTACATCATTTATAGGTCACTAACTCAACCCAAAACTGATCTTTTGTAAATCAGATAGAAAAATAAGCGATGGTAACAAATTGAGTGGAAATTGTTTGTAAACGCGTAATTATACAGATTCAGAATGAATAAGAATAAGGAAATACCACAGTGATGCATGGTTTGTACATCGACACTCCGAGAAATAAATTTCTGGCAAGTTGATAACCAGCTAGCAGCACGAAGTTGAAGGAAATCGACGTCTAAATTGGAATTTATCTCGCTGCGCTTGTCAATAGTGAGATTTAAGTAGCCAAAAACTGAGAGTTATTATAACACTCAAAATACAACAATAAGTCATTGCGGTTCTACTATAAGAGCCTTTGCGACGAATTATAAATAACTAAACAAAAGTAATCTACATAGTTCTCACCAGCGTTCGCCGTTGTGAATTAGGTACTGGAATAGCGTTATGAGTGACCACTGTCATAATACAGTTGGCGATAAGGGCAAGCACAGCCAAAACGATTTCAAGTATATGTAAAACCCTGAACTACATAATTACACACTAGTAAGCAATGAAATTTTGCTGATTTACAAGTAAAATCGCAAATAAACACGATATTTTGCCAGTAATTAGCTAATAAATCTTCTTTCTTACCAAACATGCGGCTCAGTAAGAGTGACCATGCATTTTGACAGATCATCTTCGTCCTGCATTATTGCTTACTATGTTTCATTCAGTTCAAATTACATTCCTTCGGACGCTCGACTGGCAATCAGCGACATGTGTGAAGTCATGCCGAGAAGTATCCTATAAACAAGCACTTGTTCTTCCCGCAGAAGATCGAAAATGTACATGAGAAGCTAACAAAAACTCGACTATTTGAACTTTATATTTTCCAGCTACGTTCAAGGCTCATTAAGCCTTTCGTCCCCTTCGCGGTCTGCGATTCAGTGCCAAACTTGTTTGGAAGGACAGCAGCACTAACTTGATAGATTGGTGAAAATGTAAAGGCCAGATATGAATTATGTCACCTCAAACGATGCTTAATGACACAGAAGTGCATAAAACAATTCTCAGAGATGGATTAATGCAGAGGAGCAGTACCCTTTATCCTTTATTCCGTAACAATAAATGGGGCTTGTTCGTGCTCCATAATCTTAGTATGTATCTGAGTACTAATGTTCCAGCAGAAAGTGGAAAGTAAGTAAGGAATTTGTTACAATGATTCACATTTGTATTTTGAAGTTAGGGTGAAAATCGAATCTGCCCCTTGAAAATCCTAAGCTCGTTCACCAACTTGACTATTAACAACAGAATATGGAGTATATCACTAAGAGGGTGGTTAAAGCAGAGGCACAATTTGCAAGAACCATTATCTATCAACGGCATAGTTGTAGTAGCAATCAATGATTAATCAGGCTTTTTCGAAAAAATCACTGAGACGCAATATTCAGCATGATCGTACAGAATTTTTTCTCTGGAGAAAAAAAGCATTGAGAGCATATACTATTCTGGAAGAAATATTAATTCAGTGATAGATGTCTCGTAAACATTTATGGGCATGAAATGAGCCGAAAAAACTTTAAAGGCCCTGTCATACTAGCAATGACGGAAATCTTGAGATTTTAGAGGCATATGGTTTTGAAAACATAGTTGTAATAGCAATCAGTAGTTAATCAGGCAAGTATTGACGTTGCTCGGGTGGGTGGGAAGAGTAGGCCGGCCAGAGTGGCTAACTAGTGAGTACACAAATCCAGACCAGCCCACAGCATTTCCTGCCGTCTCGAATAAGTATGACGATGCAACAATGGCACGCTATCCAAAGCATATCCAATGACATTTAAGAAATTAGTTAAGAAGAAATTTCAACCATGCAAAGGCTCCATAAGCAATCTTTTTTTGTGTATTATCCATGTAAAAAGAATGAAATACTTGGCGACGCGTCGTGTTTGGAACATGTTTGATGCCTCGGTGTCATTGCTTTTCCTAAAGAAGAGAATACGCTTTAAATTACTCGAGCAACATTGGAAACCCCTTATCATCACTATTGGATATTTTGAGAATGTTATTCTTTAGAGAATAAATCTTACAAACTCAAATGATAAGATAGTGTTACCTTTTTCAGAAAATAATAACGATTTGGTACCTGTCTTCCATTAACAAATGTATTTCGGCTCAAAATAATGTTTATTGACTGGAATTAAATTCAATTTGGTGCAACGAATTTTGCATACAGCAACAGAGCTCCTTTTTCAGTTGTCCAAGCTCCGGATTTTTGAAGGCGATGAAATTTCCCTATTATATGTCAAATAATCATTTCTTAGCCACGCATGTTACGTGTCCGTTAAATGAGCTGATTTATAGAACCCGATACATGTGTTTCGACGTTGCAGTCTCGTCAGTCGCGCAGTTACCCTTTCTCGTTTTTTGCCAATCACGTGTGGGTGCTCCAGTCCCCACACTAAGAGTTAGCATGTAAGTAAGCAGTGAGTAAGAGTTAAAAATCAACACCAATGTATGAAGTACAGTTGAACGCTGAATGACAGCGATTATTAAGATTCAAGGTCTAATATGTTCCTAGACACGACTAGGGTCATACCGCACCAAAGAGATAGGAAGTTTTAGCAGGCACGAAACGTGTTATCGTACCCGCTTGGAGAGGAGCTTATCAAAAAGCAGTCGTTTTAACCATACGAAATTCTTTTTGTTCCACCGCCTCTAGCGGTGGTAATGAGCTTTCAGATATACAACTAATGTGGCAAAACTTCTGCGTCAGGAGGGACTTGAAACCACATCTCACTCTATACGGAGCGCGTGCTCTAACCCGTTGCATGGTCATGTGTTTTTTATGCATATATAGCTTTTCTGTACACTAGAGACTTTAAGGGTGAAACGTAATCTTCTTCTCGGTCTTACAACGTTATATGATAAACTTTTCAAAAACCAATTGCAGAATCGAAATTTCCCAGATCTGGGATATCGAAGGACTAGTAAGAGTTTAGCGAAGAGCCTTACACAAACCCCAGCCAAGCAAGTAAAGCATATTGATCGCTTTCTCCCGAGATCCGCTCCAAATGATATAATCTGAGTCTATAAAAAAAGCGGTCAATAGAAGAGGTAAAATTCAGTCACGTGCTCGACTTCCGGTCGCCACAATGTTAGGTAACTACAACCATCTCACTTAAGATGATTTTTTGAACTCAATGTCGATTCCTTTATAGAGGATTATTTAACTTCAGAGGATCGGCTGAACCAAGGGAGGGTGATAGTAATGAGCCCCAACAGGACGAAACAGGCGCCTCTAGCACTAGACCAACATATTAAAACATGTTATATCCATATCAGATTATGTCATTTTCAGCGGGCCTATAAAAAAGCGGTCGATAAAAAAGCTGGGACTCACTATCACAGCTACGTGCTCGAATTCCGGCCACACAATGTCAGGTAACTACACCATCTCACTTAGAGTGATTTTTTTTACTCGGCGTCGATTCCTTTATAGAGTATTGATGAAACCCAATAGGACGAAACAGGCGTCTAGTATCACGAGACCAAACATCTCAAAACATGTTATATCATTATCAGATTATGTCATTTTCAGCGGGCCTATAAAAAAGCGGTTGATAGAAAAGATATGATTCATTATACCAGCTACGTGCTCGAATTCCGGCCACACAATGTCAGGTAACTACATCATCTCACTCGGGGTGATTTTTTTTTACTCGGCGTCGATTTATTTATAGAGGATTATTTAACCTAAGTGTATCGGCTGAACCAAGAGAGGGTTTTACTAATGAGTCCCAACAGGACCAAACAGGCGCCTAGTACCACTAGACCAAGCAACCAAATGTTATATCCATATCACATTATAGCACTTTCAGGGGCCTATAAAAAAGCGGTCGATAGAAGAGGTGTGATTCATTATCACAGCTACGTGCTCGAATTCCGGCCACACAATGTCACGTAAGTACACCACCTCACTTAGGGTGATTTTTTTTACTGGGCGCCGAATCTTTTGTAGAGGATTATTTGACTTCAGGGGATCGGCTGAGCCGAGGGAAAGTGGCACCGATGAGCCCCAATAGGACGAAACAGACGCTTTATAGCACTAGACCAAGCATCTCAAAACAGGTTTTACCTTATCAAAGCGTATCGCAGCTGCTACAAGCAAAGATAAACTGCGCTTCAAAAAGCAATTATATTGCTCAGAATCGCAGAAATTTGAGCTATGAAATAATTACCAAGTGTCACCAAGTAGAAATTATTGGCACTACCTTTTGCGCTTCTAATGCCAAGTCCGTAGTGCGCCAGTCTCACAAAAATGATGGTCATGAGTTCGAGCCCCACGTGTGTAATTGTTGAAAAACTTGTAGTGTTTTTTCAATCAGAACTTCCTTCAGTAGTAACAAATGTGTTTTTTCTCTACCGCCCTGTCATCAAAGCTTGATGTGAGAATCTCAGATTTCTTGCATTCGTTTCTTTTTCTCGTATTCATCCTCTACAAAGATCTTCGATCGTTCACAACTGTTTTTTTCCACTGCCGATTGATGATTTCATCGCCCTTATGAATGTCGTAGAAAGCTGGTCAGGAAGAATTTCCTTTCAGTATTGGAGGTAGCCGAGCTCAGGCTTTCGAGCTGTTTTCTTTATGGTCCGCAAAAACGTGTTAGTAAGGGGTAGAACCAAGGTCTTGCTTCTGATGAGTTGTGTCCACTAACCAGTGTGCTACACCACCTCCATTGACCACATTGCATTCATTCAATTAAAGTATTTCGATGCAACAATGTATCCAATAGTGTGGAGTGCTGTGCAAAACGTCGACGTCCAGAAGGGGTTCGAACCCAGATCTACTCCTTCCGGGGAGCGCATGCTAACCGCTGCAACCACCGGCGCTCGTTTTTGCACAGCACACCTTCTACGCTACAATGCGTTTATCAGTCAACAGCCAACCGTCTATGGTCTGGCGGGGTAGTCGTCAATGACATTGAACCCAATTTTTTGTTGACAGAGACTGGGCATCAATAATCAATAACAAATGATTTTATTTGACCGCCACTTGCGGTGTTATGATGTTGCAGTATACTCAGTAGTGTAGAGTGCTGTGCAAAAGGCAGCGCCTGTGGGCGCAACGGATAGCATTCGCTCCCAGAAAGAATGAGATCTGGGTTCGATTCCCGGCTGACGCAAACGTTCTTGCACAGTACTCTACATCAATTGGTACACTGTAATATCAAAACGCCGCAAGTGGGGGTCAAATGAAATCATTTCTGATGTATTTCGTTTTTTTGTCTATTTTTTTCGTGATTAATTCAATGGGTTGGTAGAGTATCCAGCAACGAGGGGTGATGTGCAGAAAACTGAAAACTAAACACAATATCAACTATTTTTACATGCATCTTGCTTCAGCACTTCGTTTTCCCTGTAGTATCTGCCTTCGTTGTGCTTCTTCCCGTTCTCGAAAGCAATCCACGTCAAATGAAAAAGGGGTGAGAATATATTCGTAATATCAATTTTCTACGTATATTCATCTACATTTGTTTACACTAAATTAGTTTTTCAAATCATAAAATGCAAATGACTTTTTTGATAACATTTTGAGAAAAGAAAAAAAGCCTATGTTGCAGATTGAGTTAACAAAGGATGCAGTCCTTGGCATTCCACGCTCCAATTTCTCGTCATCTCGTTTCATCAAAGTAAGGCATTAGTAGAATTGCTACTATGAGGTATTGATATAAGCAAGAGATTTAGATATAATGTTATTTTATAATTATTTACACAACTCGTCATCTTCCTCTCTCGCAATCCCAGCACCTCTTTCATTAGATTTATTTCCCCGTAGTCCTCCTCCGCAAAGGTCGTCGAACATTTCCACGTGTTGCTTCAGCTTGAAAATTTCGTCCTGTCTATGAATGTTGCAAAATGCTGGTTGAAAACGATTCTTCGTGCAGTACCGAAGTAGACAAGCTAAGGTGTTATTATGCCATTCAGTGATTGATTGCGAGAGTGTGCTGGGAGAGGATTAAACTAGGGCATCATATAAGGTCGATCTTTTCTGCTGCAATATTTTTATCCGCTCGGCTATCCCCGCTTTTTGAGATATGTACGTATATACGCATATATTCGTGTATATACATGTACATACACACATGCATGTATATATATAATTATATATATATATATATGATATTAGAAACCGAAATGATAAGATAGTGTTACCTTTCTCAGAAAATAAATAACGATTTCATACCTCTATTCCATAAGCAGGTGTATTTCGGCTCAATGTAATGTTTATTGACTGAAAATCAGATTCAGTCGGATGTAATGAATTTTGCATACGGCAGCAGAGATCCTTTTTCAGTCGTCCAAGCCTACGGACTTCTGAAGGCGATGAAAATTCCGAATATATGCCATATAATCATTTTTGAGCCACGCATGCTATGTTGTAAAATGAGCTGACTTATAGAACCCGATACGCATGTTGCGACCGTGCAGTCTCGTCAGTCGGGCAGTTTACCCTTTCTTGTTTTTTTTTTTGCCGATTCTGTTTGGGGCTCCAGTCCCCACACTTAGAGTTAAGTATGTAAGTTAGCAGTAAGTAAGAGTTAAGAATTAAGACTAAGTGTATGAAGTCCAGTTGAACGCTGAATGATTCGAGCGACTACTAAGGCTCCAGTGTAAGGGTTTCAATGTGTTCCCTAGACCTGCCTAGGGCCATACTGCACCAAAGGGATGGAAAGTTTTAGCAGGCACGAACGTGTTATCGGCCAGCTTGGAGTGGGGCCCATCAAAAAACAATCGTTTTTAACCAAACAAAATTTTTTTGGTTTCACCGCTTCTAGCCGTGGTAATGACCTTTTCAAGTATGCCGCGATGTGGCAAAACTTCTGCGTCAGTCGGGACTTGAAACCACATCTCACTCTATTCGGAGCGCGTGCTCTAACCCGTTGCACTGCTGACGCCCCCATTTTGCGCACCGCTCTTACTACGCTACAACGCATCTTCTGTCGGCCGATCGGTATCACCATTGAACCCAGTCACGCCGCCAGATACTGCGTATTGATAATCAAATGAAATTCTATCCGTTTAATAGCTTCTAGTCATGGTAATGAACTTTCAAGTATACCCACTGATGTGGAGTGATGTGCAAAACCGCAATCATTTTGACCCTCTAGGGACGACAGTTGATCGATCGCACAACGCAATTCGCAATAAGCGTGTAATTTTCGCTATTCGACTAGGCTTTCCTTCCATTTTGAAAGTAAAACATTGGGTTTTGAAAAACTCTCCATACGGCGTGATCTTTACATGGTCATGTGTTTTTCGTGCATATATAGCTCTTCTCTACAGTAAAGACTTTGAGGGTAAAACGTAATCTTCTTCTCGGTCTTACAACGTTCCATGATGAACTTTCAAAAAAACCAATTACAGAATTAAAAATTCCAGAGATCTGGATTATAGAAGAACTAGTACGAGTTTAGTGAAGAGCTTTACAGAAGCCCCAGCAGAGCAAATAAAGCATACTGACCGCTTTCTTTATAGACCCGCTCCAAGTGATTATGATCTGAGTCTCTAAAAAAAAAAGCGGTCAGTAGGAGAGGTATGAATCATTATAACAGCTACGTGCTCGACTTCCGGTCGCCGTAATGTTAGGTAACTACACCATCTTACTAGAATGAACTTTTTTACTCAGCGTCTATTCCGTTATAGAGGATTATTTAACCTCAGGGGTCGGCTGAACCGAGGGAGGGTGATGGCTATGAGCCCCAGGGCCCCAATACGGCGAAACAGGCGCCTTATACCACTAGACCAAACATCTTAGAACATGTTATATCCTTATCACATCCTATCATTTTCAGTGGGCTATAAAAAAAGCGGTCCATAGAAGAGCTATGATTCACTATCACAACGTCTCGACTGCCGGCAACCACAATGTCAGGTAACTACACTATCTTACTTAGTTTGATTTTTTTTTACTCGTCATTGATTTCTTCATAAAGGATTTTGCAACCTCGGGGATGGGCTGGACCGAAGGAAGGTGGCACTGATGAGTCCCCAATAGGACGAAACAGACGTCTTATACCACCAGACCAAACATCTCAAAACATGTAACATCCTTATCAAAACGTACTGATTGTGAACACAATTTTATTTTCGCTGCTACAGCGAAATGAAGAAGTTTTTTAAGTAAGCAACATATATTGCTGAAATCGCAGAGATTTGAGCTATCGAATAACTACCAAGTATTTAACAGAGGAGTTTTCTCCTACGAAGAAGGCCCTCAAACAAACATGTTTCTCAGCTGGTACACGTCGGTCCTTAGAGGTTAAGAGTAAGAGATGTCTTGTTCAATGAATAGTATAAAGTCGTATAATCAACCCAAGAAGCTTTCATTGTTAAAAGCAAGTAGTCCTGTAAAGTGCTTAAAAACATTGGACACACTGCACGCAAAATTGCAAGGAAGCTGGTGAAATTATTTAACGAGTACTTTGACCTCTTATGAGAAGAAGACACTTTTGCTCCTAATGCCAAAGACATCCTTGATAGGTGTAGAAAGCAAATCTGCAGTAGAGAACCTAAGAGATGCGAGGCTAATTTCGCGGAGATAAACAAAAGTGGAGATTGACTTGGGTATCAAGCATTCGTGCAGCACCAAAAACTGTACAATCTGCCATAATAGAAAGGACGGCGATTGTATAAGATCGGGCACAATTTATTTGGCAACATGTAAGACATGCGGGGAAGAATATATAGGCGAAACAGATAGACCACTTTTTCATCCGCATAAAAGAACATCTAGATAGGAAATCTAAAATAAATAAACCAGACCTTTATTTTCACATAGGGCACATAAACACAACAAATGTGACTGTCACGATCCTAGCGCAGTCATCAAAAACATCCAAGCGCAAAACTCTTGGGGCATTTTGGATAAACGCCATAAACCCCGAAATGAATCGGATGGACCAATGCGCAACCATCACACGCGACCTCGAGCCCTTTCTTCGTTTGATCTTTTAAAATGACCTAGGCAGCATATACTACATACGCCCAGTCTCTAAAGAAGGGGGTCGTCGAAACGTTATCCGAATTACTACGACTACTTTAACAGCTTCGCGTCAGCCAATCAAGATTACTTTCCTCGATTTTCATATATCAAATAATTATGCCGATGTTTATAAAAAGTCAAACTGCTGATTTCTCAACCGTCCGTTTGAAGATCCATGATGGGTGAACTGCAGAGAATTTCGGCAGCCCACCGGTCTACCAAGTTATCAAGAAGATTGCGAGTGCACCGACACCATGCTTAGTCATGGCACCTAATGTATATTCCTTTGGGACGCTGTGGTAAATAGTTCTATATTTTGAGATGTATCACAAATCTTATACACTGTTCATATATCACTTTCAGCGGCGCCAAGTCGCTGGATCTCGAAATCAGTAGGAAAGCTGTTGAGGTCCACCTAAAAAAGTCAACATGGTGTTGATTACTGGAAATTCAAAAGCCAGGCAAGCAATGTACTTGAACTAAAGTCTATTATATTATTGACACAGTATCTGGGAGAAGCCATATTTTTATGTGGAATAAATGATCTATGTCAGAAGTCATTGAGTGATATGAGTAGGGTTCTCTTCACAAATCAAATGACTCATTTCCATCTTAGAACTAACTTTGATAAAATAGTCGACATTATTCATATTATCTTCTCCTAGTTGTTGAGAGAGTTGTTTGACAGGGTACTCAAACGGATGCAAACGGCTGGATTCATTTGAGTAGGATAGCAAATTTCTAGAAAATACTTCCATAAATTATATAGGGTCTCCGATCTACAATTAGATCCCAAGGATTAGGAAAGGGCAGAAAGAGTACAGTGCAAATAAATAAGATGTATGAGCACGTTGAAATTAGAAGTTATGAATCAACATTCCTTTAACTTTGACATTACAAATCGGTTGCGGGCTCATTTCCGTCAGACGGTGAGAAATAAATGTTCGATCCCATTTGCTGTACGAGAAATTCCGTGAGAGTGGTTTTAGTCATTCGAAAGCTTAGAACTCTGGTTAGAGACGTACGCAGGCAGTTTTTTAATGACCCTTTTACGTTGTTGTAGATCCAAATGAAATTATGTTTCACGCCCGCCACGCCTACATTTTATCGTGCGTATAATTCGCTGAAAGCACGAAAGGCATATGAACGCGTAGAGAAGGGAGGCCGAAATAGAACGGAGACCTTCTTGTAGAGCTTCTGTTCGCGCGATGCCTATTCTGCAAACTCATTTTTTGAGAACAGAGAAGACTGACGATGGACATGGGAGTCTACCAACGGCATGACTCGTACGGGGATCGACCATCAAGTTACAAACCGGAAATGGTGTCTCCTTGACACCTTATTCATACCTGGTTTCTGTACGGGATCTAATCACCGCCTCCCGAGTGCGAAGGTTCGCTGGTGGTCACAATGTGCATGTACTTATCGCAGGACATACGACATCATACCTTCAGAAAGAAAATAATCCAGACTAGTGGGGGCTTCGTGCATAGTGATCCTGCCTAAGAAGGTTGCAAAAGAGATTTGGTAACTACCACTCAATATGCCTAGTAAGTGCATTTTACGAAATTTTGACGATGATCATCTTTTGCTCTTATCGAAGACCTCGGATAAGACACAGCCAACTGCGCAAACACAATTCCGAAAGGGATTCTGTTGTTGGGCCACATCCAAAAATGTCACGGATCTTGAAAGTCTATAGGAAATAGCTCATGTCTCTTGTGAAAACTCTTGTGACAATGAGAAAGCGTTCGACAGCGTTGAAACGAATTCAACACTGTCAGCACTCGTCGACCAAGCCATCAGAAGTGCTGCACAAAAGCATGGCTTTCCATCAACTTCGCGCCACGCAATACTTTGAATAAATGCGTCAGCACTGCAGTATAACTGATAGGCATATAACTATTAATGAGAATTTTGTCCACATCTAACATATGGTTAGAAATTTCTTCAGCTAGAATAGCGATGAGATTTTAGCATCTCGTCGCACTCGTTCTTCTCAACACCGCCTTATCGTGAGCGGGCGGGCTTTTCCAGCTGGGAGGAGAGTCGGAGTAATATGGTCGCTTTTTTCCACTATGGGTTTAACTGTTTATCCGGATTCAACCCTTTAAGTATCACGTTAATTTCGCACGAGATAGGCGACGGGGCTGAAAGAGCGCAGCTCGTTTTAATGGCGATGTTGTAGTTTTCATATTAAGTTTAGATTTTCATCACCACTGAAAATAGTTTCATTGCCGGTAAATAGGCAGGTATGGTAGAGGAGTCTTTAATAGAGCTGATTTCGATCAAAAATGGTAAGGACAATAATAACAGTGAAATGCTCGTCAAAAATCACACTGCACATTGCCATACGATGCCACTTCATCGAAAAAGTTGGAGCGACTTTTCATTATCAATGGACTTCTGGCGTTGAAATTTTTATATAATTGTAAAAAAGGCCTTGTTCTTTTGTCTTATGGGTAAAGAACAGCAATCGGTATAGCCTTTTTTATGACTAGTTGCCCTACAAGAGCGGTCTTGTATGTCGGTCTCACTAGATAGATGCTACGAACAATCACGTTGTGTTAGTAAGTATTTGAACTAGTATTAGATAAATTTGACACATTTTCATCAAAGTTCTACACGATCCGTCATCACAGAATACTGTCCGTATTCCACCACGTTTCTCATTCGATCCTTTTCGTCGCATGCACCATCTAAGAAGGTCTTCATTCGTAATGATACGAAAAGTTACCAGTTTAGAAAAAATTGGGAATACCTTTGCGCTTCCGTTGCGGAGTCCGTAGCACGCCAGTCTCACAATCTGATGGTCATGAGTTCGGCTCCACCTGGGTGTTGTTGTGAAAATGTAGTGTTTTTCAATTGGATTTTCTTCCGTAGTAACATGTTTTTTTCTCAACCGCCAGTCATCAGAGGTTGATGTGAGAATCCTAGATTTCTTGCATTTGTTTCCTTTCCTCGTATTCATTCTCCACAAAGACATGCGAGCAATCACGTGTTTCTTCCACTGCTGACTGAGAATTTCATCGCGCTTATGAATGTCGTAGAACGCTGGTTAAGAGGAATTTCCTTTCAGTATTGGAAATAGCCGAACTCAGGCTTTTGGCTGTTTTTTTATGGTTGCCAGAGGGTGTAAGTAAGAGGTAGAACAACTGCCTTGCTTCTGATGCGTTGTGTCACTAACCACTGTGCTACACCACCTCCATTGACCACATTGCGTTAGTTCAATCAAAGTAATTCGTTTTTTTGCATATCTTTTGGTGATTTATTCAATGGATTGGTAGAGTATCCAACAACGAGGGGTGATTTGTAGAAAACTGGAAGCAAAAAACATTATCACTATTTACATACATCTTACTTCAGCACTTCGTTTCCGTGTAGTATCTGCCAGCGTTGTGCTTCTTCGCCGTTCTCGAAAGCAGTCCACGTCAAATGAAGAAGCGGTGAGAATATCTTTGTAATATCAATTTCTTCGTATATTCATCTACATTTGGTATAGTAAATTAGTTTCAAATCATAAAATGCAAATGACTTTTTGATAACATTTTAAGAAAAGGAAAAACCTATGTTCCAGATTGTGTTAACAAAGGATGCAGTCCTTGGCATTTCACGTTCCAATTCTCGTCATCTCGTTTCATCAAAGTAGTAGAATTGCTACTATTAGGTATTGATATAAGCAAGATGTTTAGACATGATGTTATCAAATAATTATTTATTCAACTCATCATCACTATTTCTCTCTCGCATCCCAGCACCTCTTTCATTAGATTTGTTTCCCCGTAGTCCTCCTCCGCGAAGGTCGTCGAATATTTCACGTGTTACTTCAGCTTGAAGATTTCCTCCTGTTTATGAATGTTGCAGAGTGCTGGTTGAAACTAATCTTCGTGCAGTACCGAAAGTAGACAGCCTAAGGTGTTTCAAAACATTCAGTGATTGATTGCGAGAGTGTGTTGGAAGAGGATTATACTAGGGCATCATATAAGGTCAATCTTTCTGCTGCAATATATTTATCCGCTCGGCTATCCACTTCCTGAGATATATACGTATATACGCATATATTCGTGTATAAAGATGTACATACACACATGCGTGCAAATATATGTATATTAGAAACGAAAATGATAAGATATTTTTACTTTTTTCAAAAAATAACGACCGATTTCAAGCCTGTAATCCATAAGCAGGTGCATTTCAGCCCAATATAATGTTTATTGACTGAAATCAAATTCACTCGGATGTAAAGAATTTTGCATACAGCAGCAGGGTTCCTTTTTCAGTCGTCCAAACCTCCGGATTTCTGAAGGCGATGAAAATTTCGCATATATGCCAATTAATCATTTTTGAGCCACGCATGTTTTTGTCTTTTAAAATGAGCTGACTTATAGAACCCGATACATGTGTTTCGACCTTGCAGTCTCGTCAGTCGAGCAGTTACTGTTTCTCTTTTTTGCCAATCCTGTGTGGGTGCTGCAGTCCCCACGCTAAGAGTTAAGTATGTAAGTAAGTAGTAAGTAAGAGTTAAGAATTAAGACAAAGTTTATGAAGTGCAGTTAAATGCTGAATGATTCGAGCGACTATTAAGGTGTAAGGTGTAAAGGTCCAATATATTCCTAGATCTGCCTAGGGCCATACCGCACTAAAGGAATGGAAAGTTTTAGTAGGCACAAAACGTGTTATCGGACCAGCTTGGAGTGGGGACTCATCAAAAAACAATGGCTTTAATCAAACGGGATTTTTTTTGTTTCACCGCTTCTAGCGGTGGTAATGAACTTTCAAATATACCATTGATGTGGCAAAACTTCTGCGTCAGGCGGGACTTGAAACAACATCCTTTATTCGGAGCTGTGCGTTAACCCGTTGCACTAGCGACGCCCATTTTGCGCACCACTTTTACTACGCTACAACGCATCTATCTGTCAGCCGCGTACTGTCAACGGCCTGGCCCGGGTAATCGGTATCGACATTGAACCCAGTCACGCTGCCAGATATTGGGTTTTAATGATCAAATGAAATTCTTCTTGTTCAACCGCTTCTAGCGGTGGGAATGAACTTCCAAGTATACCCATTGATGTAGAGTTATGTGCAAAACTCCAATCATTTTGACCCTCTAGGGACGACAGTTGATCGATGGCACAGCGCAATTCGCAATTTTGGTTGCTCAACTAGGCTTTCCTTCCATTTTGAAAGTAAATCATCGGATTTTGTGTAACTCTCATTTGACGTGACCTTGTTTACATGGTCACTGTGTTTTTTGTGCATATATAGCTTTTCTGTACACTAAAGACTTTCAGTGTGAAACGTAATCTTCTTGTCGGTATTACTGCGTTCTATGATAAATTTTCAAGAAACCAATTACAGAATCAAAAGTTCCCGAGATTTGGGCTATCGATGGACTAGTGAAAGTTTAGCGAAGAGCCTTACACAAGCTCCAGCCGAGCAAATGAAGCTTACTGACCGTTTTCTTCTTAGACCCGCTCCGAATGACTTCCGGTCACCCTAATGTCAGGTAATTACACTATCTCACTTAGGGTGATTTCCTCATACTCGGCGTCGATTCCTTTGTCGAGGATTATTGGACCTCAGGGGATCGGCTGAACCGAGAGGGAATGGTAGTGATGAGTCCCAATAAGACGAAACAGATGCCTAATACCACTAGACCAAACATCTCAGAACATGTTATATCCTTATGAAATTATGTATTTTTCAGCTCGCGTATAAAAAGCGGTCGATAGAAGAGGTATGCTTCATTATCACTGTACGTCTCAACCTCCGGTCACCACAATATCAGGTAACTACATCATCTGTTTTGGGGTGATTTTTTACTACTCGGCGTCGTTTCCCTTGTAAAGAATCATTTAACCTCAGCTGATCGGCTGAGTCGAGGGGGGGGGGGTGGCACTGATGAGTCCCAATAGGACGAAACGGGCGCCTTATAGCACTAGACCAAACATCTCAAAACATGTTATATCCTTATCAAAGCGTACCGAATGTAAAACACAATTGTATTTTCGCTACTACAGCGAAATGAAAGGTTTTTTTAAAGCAAATATATTGTTGAAATTGCAGATATTTAAGCTATCGAATAGTTACCAAGTGATACAATTAGAAATTAATGGGACTACCTTTGCGCTTCCGTTGCCGGGTGCGTAACGCGAAAGTCTCACATTCTGAAGGTCGTGAGTTCCAGTTTCACGTACCTAGTTGTTGTGAAACTTGTAGTGTTTTTCAGTCTGAACTTCCTTCCGTAATTACAAATGGATTTTTCCTCTACCACCAATCATCAAAGCTTGATGTGAAAATCCTAGATCTCTTGCATTCGTTTCTTTTTCTCGTATTCATCCTCCACAAAGATTTTTGAGCATTCACGTGTTTTTTTCCACTGCTGACTGAGGATTTCATCGCCCTTATGAATGTCGTAGAAAGCTGGTCAGGAGGAATTTTTCAGTATTAGAGGTAGCCGAGCTCAGGCTTTGGGCTGTTTCTTTATAGTCGCAAGAGGGTGTTAGTAAGGGGTAGAACCAACGCCTTGCTTCTGATGAGTAGTGTCACTAACCACTGCGCTACACCACCTCCATTGACCACATTGCATTCGTTCAATTGAAGTTTTTCGATGTTACAATATACACAATAGTGTAGAGTGCTGTGCAAAAACGAACTCCTGTGGCGCAACGGTTAGCATTCGCTCCCAGAAAGAATGAGATGTGGGTTCGACTCCCGGCTGACGCAAACGTTCCTGCACAGCACTCTACATCATTTGGTATAGTTTAATATTAAAACACCGTAAGTGGCGGTCAAATGGAATCATTTCTGATGTATTTCGTTTTTTGTCTATTTTTTCGTGTTTTATTCAATAGGTTGGTAGAGTATCCAGCAACGAGGGGTGATTTGCAGAAAACTGAGAGCAAAACACAATATCACTATTTTACATGCATCTTACTTCAGTACTTCGTTTCCCTGTAAAATCTGCCTTCGTTGTGGTTCTTCCCGTTCTCGAAAGCAATCCACGTCAAATGAAAAAGGGGTGAGAATATCTTCGTAATATCAATTTCTACGAATAGTTATCTACATTTGTTATACTTGATTAGTTTCAAGTAATATGCAAACGATTTTTTGATAACATTCTGAGAAAAAGAAAAGCTATGTTGCAGATTGTGTTAACAAATCATGCAGTCCATGGCATCCACGTTCCAATTCTCGTCATCTCGTTTCATTAAGGTAAGGCATTGATAGAATTGCTATCACTAAGTATTGATATAATCAAGAGGTTTAAATATAAAGTTATCAAATAATTATTCATACAGCCCATCATCAATATTTCTCTCGCGCATCCCAGCACCTCTTTCATTCAATTTACCTCTCCGTAGTCCTCCTTCGCAAAGGTCGTCGAACATTTCACGTGTTGCTTCAGCTGTTGCTTGAAGATTTCGTCCTGTCTATGAATGTTGCAAAACGCTGATTGAAACGATTCTTCGTGCAGTACCGAAAGTAGACAACCTAAGGTGTTATAAGGCATTCAGTGATTGCTTGCGAGAGTGTGTTGGGAGAGGATTAAACTAGGGTATCACTGAAGGCCAGTCTTTTTGATGTAATATATTACCCGCTCGGCTATCCCGCTTCCTGAGCCTTATACATATATACACATATATTCGTGTATATGCATGTGCATACAGACTATATATATATATATATATATATATAATATATAGGCGAATCACGCGTTTTTCAATTAGTTGCCTCTGCTAAGCAATTCCTAGGTGTTAATAACAAAATTTGTTGAATACCAGTAATGTAGTACAATGAAATTTTGTAATAATGCAGCACAGACAATACAATAATCCTACACTGGCTAACGTTCCAGCAAGGCTAGCCTTCTTCATAGCCCCGAAAGGCCGGTTCTTTCTAATTATGAGGGCACAAATGAAAAATCGATCTCATTCGCTAGAGAGGAACATAGAAGTGTTAGTGATTATTCGGAAGCCAATACTTGAGGCCACATCCTCACATCGCCGGTTTTCGAAAAAGACTTTTTTTGACATTTTACAGACGAGACTTCTTGGGCCCGGACACGCAATTTTTCGCAGGGCAGAGCTTTTTTCCTCGGACTATTAATTATTTCTTTATAGCATAATCGAATTTGATTCCATCGATGTATTCATATCCTTAAACAACATTTTCTCCGAAACGCAGCAGGTAAAATAAGCTACAATGCAGCTGGCAATAAGTCGAACTCCCCATGTGGAAGAAACGGCGTCCCGCCCGAATCACGTGGACGCTGGCTGCAGTGGGCGGTCAACGGCAATATGAACACGTTGAGAAGTACTGGGTCAGCACTCACGTTACCGCCACACCCACCGCGACGTGAACTGGCTTTAGATCGTCCATTCTCACACATCGAATTGAACCTATCATACCTGCTGCGTTGCAGAAACGGTCTCTTCAGGATATAAGTACGGCATTGGCACCAGGAGGCACTGCGCTATCTCATAATTACAAATAGTCCAGAGAAAAAGCTCTGACCAGCGAGAAATTTGCTAGTTTTGTGTGGAGATCACAGTCCTATAAGAGGTGTATTGAAAAACCGGCGGCGTGGGGCTGTAGGCTCAAGTCTCAGCTTTCGAATGGCTACTGACATTCCTATAAAAATTCCCCTCCAACTAATGAGGTCGGTCTTTCATTTATCCCCTTCTAGTCAGAAAGAACCGAAGGTCAGACTGATTCGCAATCTACTCATTCAGAGCCTTCATAACCTCACTAGAAAACGTAATAAAGTAATTTTGGATTCCGTATTAGACAGCTTCAATTTAAAACACGTTTAGATGTTTTAGGTCTCTTAAAAACACACCGCTTAGAGTCAATACGTAAGTGTCACTTTGCATTCTTTAGGCCGAGAAGATTAGCCTGAGGCATCGTGCGCGAGTGTCGATTGTCCTAAAAATTGAAAACATCGGCGCATCAGACTTTGGAAGTCTGTTCGATGCGTAATAAAGGTCCAAAAATGAACCGCAAAGAGGAGTACCTCGTAATAACGCGTGATTTAAGTAAGTACAAACTACTCGTCAGCATGTCAATTTTACGATCTTATCAACGAACAATCTAGAAAAACCCTTTCTTCAGCCACCGGCAAGCACTCTTATCACACCATCTCCTAAGGATCCCTACAATGATATGCTGAGGTAACTTGTTTTGTATTCCATACGTGCTAGCACATCAAATTTTTTTGTTCATTTCATGTATCGTTTTTAGAGGGTGTCAAGTCGTTGGAACTAGAAAACAGTGGGAAAGCGCCACTAAGCACATTCGGAAATTTCAGAATAATGTTGAGTTTATGGATTCGAAATTCAGACAGGCATTGTACTATCAAATAAAATATGTTTTATCATTGAAACAGTGTTCAAATGAAACAGCACGTCTACTGGAAACGATCTATCAGTGCGCTAGCCTTCAAGTTCCATAACTCTCTTCATAACCAGTCGGATATTCAAAGGAGGCTCTCCATATTTTTGATAATTTCATTTTCTATATTCCGAAATTGGTGGAGACTGAGAAATGTTGAACCTAATACTCAGCATGTTGTTTGTATACAATTCCACAGGACGTTCTATAATAAATAAAAGATGGCGTTTTGCAATCACAATCCAATTTTTACCAAAATCCAATTTTTCTAATTCATAGAGGATTTTTTGGGATTATATGGTTAGATTGCGCTTCTTATGAACTTTCTTGCTAAAAGAACTTAGATTGTCATTGAGGGAGCTTTTGCAAACGTATTTTCAAGGAGAATAACATTCAGCTGTCTCAAAATCCTTACTTTTAGAAGTAATTTTTGTCGCATGCGACCACATTTTGAGGGTTTTACGCGTGAGCTCTTGATCTTTTCTAGTAAAGAGCTACTCTATGAAACTATTAGTATTTATTCAATAGCTTAGATCAAGCATATTTGAAAAGTTTCCTTTATTTCTCAAATGGTCTGCTTTTTGCGCTTCAACAGTCGAAATAAAATTTAGCTTCACATTTATGGATTTCTTGCTGGATAAAGTTTTTTATCCAAACTATCAGTAATCGTTCGATAGCGCAAATCTCAACGAATTCAAGGTCAAAGTCGGTCTTCTAGAGAAAACTCCTTGGGTAGTTGTAACAGTCAAAAGAAGATTGGGTTTCGCACTCTGAAGGGCGGGATTTCACGACATTGGCCCCAAGTCACCGTACTTTATGCAACATGCCGATTAACTGCAAAACGTAATCTTCTTTTTACTGCCACCAGTACAACAAGGAGCTGTTCAAAAAAAAGCTACTAGGAGAATAATCGCGTCTTGAGCTATCGGACACTCTCCAAAAGTCTATCGGAAAAGCTTTGTTTAGCTGTTCAAGAAAAAAAAGCTACTAGGGGAATAATTGCGTCTTGAGCTATCGGAGAGTCTCTAGAAGTCTAACGGAAAAGCTTTGTTTAGAGGAAATGTTTGAATGTGAAAAATCATTCTATTTTCACAGTTGGAGCGCATTAAGGAAGCCATGCCGACTATAAAGTACACGTTCAAAATTGGCAAAAATTCAACTGTCAAGCAATTCTTGGATCTCTTAGAATAGTCAGAAAAAGCGTTTTTCCCAAGAAGGCAAACCAGGTTGCGGAAATCCAAAAGTGATGCAATTTTTTGGAATCTCATATTCTTTTGACTGTTATAGCGGTTTGAAGGGTCCTATGCGAAACCAAGTTTACCATCAAATTGTTAAGATTCGCCCTATGTAATACATACCAATTGCTCACAAAACCACGTTTATCCGGCGGGAAGCTTCAGTGTGAACAAAATCTTATTTCGAATATTATAAAGCGAAAAACAGGCTTTAGGAAACAGATTACGTCGTTCAAATCCAGTTGATATTAGCTATCGAATGATTACCAAAAATATTCACAAAATAGGAAATACGTTGTTATCAAAGCACCCAAACATGCTGGAGATCACGGAAAATAACCGTATACCTCTATCGCTTCTTCGCATATTATAGCTATGAAAAAAGATTTTAAACAAAATTACGCTTCGATCAGAGAAATGGAAATCTGAAGTGCGCTATAGTGAGAAAATTGTTAGCTTATTGATGAAGTGGGATCTCATACAATAAACCGAACTCTTTCTGACGAATTATCAGTTGTTTTCATTTTCAATCAGTATGACGAATTTGTGTGCTTTAGGCAATGAAGTATATGAAAAATAAAAGGTACAAGTTGAATTTCATTGAACTGTTGAAAGTGTGAATAAAACATCATGGAACTGTTCTATAGACGTTCTAAATAGCCTTTCCATAAATACTTGATTTCTCCTTTTGAAAGTGTGTATATGAAGGAGGCAACGTTATTTCTAGTAAATTACCCTTATTGAAGTCTTTTCTATCATTTTTGACCTTTTACTACCACAGAACTCCTATTTATTGACAAAAAAGTATAGATCTCATTATAAAACCACCACATTATCATTAAGGCCCGCGCCTGCATCCTGTTTTTGGAGTCGTCCGAACGGCCCGCCAGCCGAAATTGGCGCCGTTCGCAAAGGAATATATATATATATATATATATATATATATATATATATATATATATATGTTTATATAATGAAGTTGATAAATTTCGTTTAAACTATATTCAGTCAATTCTGATTGATGCTTCCTTAACAATTCTAGTAATCCTGACTATACTATTTTTTATATTTTACAAATGGGTGCCGATGCTCATCAACTAGAACCAGAGCGAATCATGGAGTTTTAAAAAATTGTTTTCAAAACATAACTTTAGTTGCGATACTTCATTTCTAACACTGCAACATAAAATTTTGTTATCATGAGTATTTTGTCATTTTACTTCTATGTATTCGTCTTTTCGACAATGTGATATCTGTATAGGATGTTGCGATCAAAACAAGCCACAACGATGTTGCTTCCATGACTGTTTGTGAATTGACCTCCCATTATAGCACAGTTTGAGAGCTCATCACAGTACTGATATTCCACCTGAAATGTAGAAATTTTCGTTTGGAATGGAAATAGAGACCTCAAGTCATCTGAGATGTTGATTAACTGTGTAATTACGTAACTTCAGTTCTATCCGTAAAACTTCATACGCAGCGCTGAACAAAGAAAAGTAAGTTTGGCTATAACAAAAAGCCTGATGTTTGTAAAAGCGATAATAGCTGCCATAAATGGTGGTATAAGGTGTTGGACAAACATGTTATAAACTGAACAGTTCATAAGATCGACTGTTTTTAAAACCTCTTGATAAACATTCAAAATAATTCCAAAAAAAAAAGAATGTTTTGAGCCTAAACGAGGTTGGTACGCCAGGGCCATATACCGGTGTTTCGGAGGCTTCGACCTCCTCGTCAGTGACCCCCTCTCCACATTAAGCCCTGCATTGTAGCAAGGAAGGAGGCGTATGTGGTGTGTGGTGATGGCTTAGTGTACAATGACACTGGTCCATCATCACTGTTCAGTCGATGGATTTCGGCTGGTAGACCAAAACTGAACAATTCATTTTCATATTCATGCTCTATAATGTTAGGCAGCAGAAAGCTGGGTTCATAGAAAGGTTTGTGAGTTTGATTCGATTCGTTTCAGCTGATGGGAGCTTTCAAAGCTATGTGCACTACATGTAGCTTTGTAGTCGAAATCACCACATAATCTTTAATTTTTGAGCATTTGAACCTTAACAAAGTTCACTCAAAAGTATGTACGAAGTGTCAGCAGCTCACAAAAAATTGTTCTCAGGTAATGCTTCGCTGCTTGTACAATTCCTGTTACTCTAAGGAACATCAACATATCCCACGGCGTATTATCACATAAACACTATGGCTTGCGTAGATACGATATTTGTGGTCCCTTAGATCCATTTTTCAACCCCTCAAGCTCACTTGAAGCCTTTTTCCCGCTTGTGAGCCGAACACTAACACGTTGATCTCAAAGAACTATTTTTTTGTGTTTTCACTTATTCCTCATTACTGAATAAATACTATATTGAATGCGACGCCGTGTTGGGGGGGGGGGGGGGTAGGTGTTGGTATATTCAAATGTTTTCCGTAAATGTCTGTGATATTGAATTCGAAAGTTCATTGTGTGAGCGCAGAAAGGCTGTAGAAGGTTGTACAGGTAATTTACTTGGAATGCTTGTGCGTTCGTCGTCTGCAGCTTAAACACGGTAAACCTTCCGTCTTCAGATCCTGTTAAGACGCATGCATTTTCAGATGCGACAGAAATGCACGTCACAGACCTTGCATGTGCAAAAACCTGAAATTCGAAATTTCAGATATAATTCTATTTGATATTCTTCCTCATTCTACTTGTCTATTCTTTTATGTCCCTAACAGATAAGATGTTTATAAACAAGTTTCTCTGAAGAGACGTGTGATGTTAATAGATAGCGCTGTGGATAAGGGTGCTCTACAATACAAATAAAGTCAATGGCTCATCACCCAGTTCTTTCCACCAAATTATCCACGCCCTTACCCTCAAGCTCAGCAATGGTGTAAGTTTCGCAAGAATAATTGTGAAATAAAGACAGTGCTATTTCCTTTTGTAAACGGCCTACCTCAGCCATTAGTTCGCCACCAGAAATTGAGAAGAATAGCACACGTCCACGAAGAGTACCCACAATCACGTGTTTGTGTAGCACGTTCACCGCAGTTATTGGATGCCTTAGTAAAATGATTAGATTGATTCCTTGTTTTCTGCTCTACGTCCATAATATCTTGACTACCAAATTTTTTTCCTACTATCTGAAAAATTTCAAAATGTATCTTACTGTGTGGCTATTTTCAGTTGAACTCCTTTGAAGGATTTGTTCCACACAATAATTATTCCAGAACAATCACCAGAACATGTGATCTCTTCGTGACGGCAAGTAGCTATATCGGCTATACTTGCAGCATGTTCCTAAGAGCCAAATGATTCTCTAGATTGAATTTCGCGGTAGCTCAAAATTTAATCTTTCACCGTTTCCTGCTGTGTTTGTAATAAGAAAATTAGGAATAAATGAGTTAATAAAATCGAAAAAACACTAAATGTCAGGTGATACATATATGTCATAGTGGCCGGAGGTACTTCTGAAGTAGAGTTGCGATGAAGCACCGCGGCTCATCATTTCAAATGGATTTCTTAGCATTTCAGCACTTCCCTTCAGACAACTAGTTTTGAGGGAAATATGCCAAGGAAAGCTCAAAGAGTTACCCACAGCAACCTTGTCTAAAGGAGAGAGACGATTTAAACTTTGATGGGACCTTTTTAAGCTAGTCGAATGTATACGCAAATATGTGCAGAATGACAGCGGTTTAGTGTCATCCCATGTTATAGCTTAATTATAATTTCACTCATCTGAACTCTAGATGTCGATGAGATACTTTAAATTCAATCTAATTATTCCCAGACAATTTGTTCCACTTTGTAGCGCCTTGGTGTACACCGAGCATGTTGCACTTGTAGTTTCACTTAAAGTAACAAGCCAATCTTTAACTGGCTCGGTCCAAAGTGATCCGTTTTTGGGTCGCCGATTGCCGTGCCGCGTGCCAGGGGATTTGTATAGTGTACGTAATAAGAAAAAAATAGAGTGACTAAATGATGAAACATCTCAAAAAGGCTTCTACAAGCATCAGTGGCTTGATAGATTACTCAGCTGTCAAAAAACTCCCTATGTTTCACATTTTTGGGCGAAGAAACTTGTTTCCTACTGCTATTGCACAACTTCTTATTTCATCTATGTTTTTGTTGTCACTATGAGTCGAAAAATGCAGATTCAGCATTAAACTTGGTTAGTGAAAAGGCTTCAGTAGGATGTACTAACAATGAAAAGATGATACGTTTTGCTTTCAGAATGATCAATCCGTTGTTTGGGTTTCGGGTGTTGTTTTGGAACTTATATAGTAAAATTGATACCGATGAAATTTTAACGTCAGGAAAGATAGATCACTAATGAAGGCAGCTCTATGATCGTTTTTTTAGAGGAAGAATGTTCACGTGCCTTAAGCAACTGCACTTTTCGATACAAAAGCTAGATCGTTGGAAACACAAGCGTTTTAGATTTTTTTGCACATTTCTTTTCACGACGTCCTAAAATTCTAATTTAGAAACACTTTGTAAATAATATATGACTTCTAGAAAAAACTTATAAGCAAGAGATTTCATTATGTGAACGGAGCAAGCCTTGATAGAGTATACAATAATAAATTTGCGACGTACTTCTTCTGAAAAAATTCATTCTTCTGACCCATAGTTTCCAAACGCTTCACTTGTGGCGTGAGCGACTCTTTCAAAATACTCAGCAAATAACGACATATGAAATTAGAATTGGTCAACAATGAACTTCTAGCAGATATTTTGGATTTTCTACAATTAGCAGTTATTAGTCTGTGTTTTTTCACCAGACTATAAGTATTTACGGCAGCTTGAGGAATGCAGATTTTCATTCCGAGCTTGGCTCCTGGAAAGTCTTCGTATTGCAATGTAGCAACGAGGAAAAAAAAATACCCCTCCTTCGGGATAGTTAGCTCATTGTTTGAATTTCTCAGCAGATTTTTCTTGGCATTAATATCTAGTAATATTGAGATGACACGAGTAGTTCATCGTCTCAAAAAGAGAGCCTATCACCCAGAAGGTTTCTGTAGATATTATTAGCAAGAAGAACGTCCATGCTTCGTAACGATCGGTACTTTCGAACAGGGAGACGACATCTTTGATAAAAAGAAGTGTTTTCAACTTTTATTGCACGCTCTTGTCACCTATCTTGTGAGACTGAGATCATGTCTTTCCACTCATCACTCTTCGAATCACCACAGATATTTGCCCGTTCTACGATCAACATCCAAACATCAGGAATGTATCGCTCGGCGAAGTCGATTGGTATCTTTCCCTTAGCCTTACGTTTTCTCGGACACTATTCCTCGTCGACTGAGGTAAAATAGGATTCTGAGTGATGACATCTATTTTTTAACACTTACCGATAACCTCTACATTAGTGTTCTTTTCATGAGTATAGACAAGGTTGCTGTGATTTATTGAGTACAATGGAGTACAATATTGGCTGGAATTCCAGACGTTTCCACTTCCTTAGAGCCTGAACAGGTCCAAATAATTGGCAATCTGCTCAATCGACCAATTCCGAAGGCAGACCTCCGAAGACAGCGATTGTCGAGTAATCAAGTAATGCGAAATGTGGAACACGTTTTCAGGGAATGCGTACATTCTGATTTTGAACTTTACCGATCTTCAGGACTTTTCACTCAAAGTAGTTATTCAAGTCTGATTTAGAGAGCGCATGTGGCGCATTGATTAGAGGTACTTTGCGTCGCACACGAGATCGATGGTCCGATCTCGCGCACATGGCTCACCAAGCGATCCATCCCTCCGAGATAGGTAAACTGGTACCAGCAAGTCCCAGACTTGGCTGAGAAGATAATACAGCGGCAGGCCACCGCGAGGCATTGTAAAAGTCCAGATATGTATTCAGTCATCTCAAACGAAATCAAAGAAGGTTTATGGTAGGAAATGAATGACATCGTGTATTTAATAATCTTAGAACTATGGAACAAGACATGTTCATAATTTTATGCAGGTCTGAGTTCATGAGGTACATTACTAATCGAAAGTTATTGTGAGTCACTGATGAACTGGCATCGAATAAAGGGTGCACATCGTTTTAACAAATCTAATCATTGTCTTGTATTTTTCAATCATTGTGATGAGTTTCGGGCTATAGTGTTTGATAGTAGAGATACAAAATGATAATGTAACCTATTAGTCATAGATTATCTAGTTGCTGCTATCTATAAGGATGAATTGCTCTTAATATGATAGATAGAAAATAAATAATACTGAAATTGAACGACAGCAATTCAGTAAAATATTTCAGAATAGCGATTCAAGATTTCTTTTGTGTAAGCATGTAGTCTTCCATTTGAAAAATTCGCGATTTTAGAGGAAGTATTTACGATGTTTCTACAAATGCTAGCCGTATTGTAGTCTCTTCTGTCATAACCTACCATATAATGGCGATGAGTTTCACTAGTGAACATAAATGTCTGACTTACAATAAGACTATAAAATTTTGATGATAAAGCCCTCTTTTCTCTAGGTAGATTGCGTAGTGTACGAGGCTAGAAAACGTCGGACCGAATGAGTAATGAGATTCATTAAGTTCCAGTGTTGGAGCTTCTTCTCACATTTCGAAATTTTACTCTTATAAAAACCGCCAGCTGATATTAATTAATGCCAAAGAGTCTAATCATGTTTCACATAAGAATTTGTTTTCCCATTCCCATGTATTTTTTCTTCTGTGATAGCAAAGACCTCTTTCCAAAACTAGTGGAAAAAATCCATACGGATTTCACATCTTGTTGGCAATCACTGAATCACTACTGCATGATGAAGTGTTTTCCCTCCATATAATCTAGCTTTGACAACTATAACATAGTACTGTAATTGACTTTGTGGAGAATAGATGCACGCTTCTTAGAACGGAATTGTAAAGTTCCATATTTGGGAAGATGCTGTAGTGTAACTGATAAGTAGCAATATATGCAAGTTTTTTCAATAACGTCTTATAAACTGCCTAAACGTTCACTGATATGGAAGTGTTTCCAAGCTTTTTGAAAGTGCTATTCAAAGATGATCCTTTTCATCCAACTTTCAAATTTTCCAACTTGTTTGACGATAGAAATTTTCATTGGTCGGGGACGCTCTGTGAGTGAACTGCTAAGCAGAAGACGAATTACTAGGGTCAACCAGATGTGAAGTCAACAACATGATATTCAGTAATCGAACCATTCCACCAAAAATCTGATGTTATTGCTCTTAATGTTTCTCAAATGAGCAGAAGAAATCGTGTGAGCCTACTAAATGAAGAGGACAAATGTTGACTCAGAAGACGTTCACTTGTGCTAGGTGGTGAAGCAGGTTTTAGATGATTTCGTGATCTTATAGTCGTGAAAGTAAGTAATACATGAGAAAATACAAATGAGTTGTAAAGGAATCGAAATCAGATTCAATGCGCATAGCCTGTAGAAGGAGAACAAATTTGGTGCTATTTTTATAGTACATATTTTACAATGTTTGTCTTGAAAACTTGAGTCGATTTAACTTTGGGAACGTTGTAGAAAATACTAAGTGAATAAGCAAACCTTCAAACATTTCTTTGTCGATATCGAGGTCTCACCACTGCACAGGAACTGAATGATACGACCGGACGATACACCTGCACAAATGATAGCAAAAAATTTTCTGCAAAATGGACAAGGCATTTGATGTCTTACCCACTAAAATAAAATTATCGTTCCAGGTTATTCCACGACAAAAGCTGTTCCACAAAAGGCTCTCGTCTGTTCCCTAAACCGAAGAATTAAAAAAGGAGAAAATTCGATTTGATCGGTTACGTCTAGTAGACTGCTTACTCAATATATCAACTTTCTTCTACATCGTCTTGGCAAATAACATTAATGCACAACTTCTAGGAGTGATTATCAAAATAAGACGGCATAACTTGGCAGCAATAGCTGGCAAAGAAAAATTTGATGTCTGTGGAATGACGAAAATCACGTTGTGTGCTCTGGTCACCGAACATATTGTGAAAGAAACGGCTGATATTTAATAACATAAAATTGTTGCGCCATGGGCGAGTCATAAAGTCGAACAGATAAGGAGCGCTTCGTTCCGTAAAAATGTAGTAATCGACGCGTAAATAAGTGATAAAGTAGTGTTGAGGGACTGTCAACAATGGCCATTTCACAATCTTTACCGATGCTCTAATTCTGTACACAAAAATAAGACTTGTAATTATTCAAAATTAGAAAGAACAAACACTTATATCCGTGTCTATACTTTCTTGATGGAGAAGTTTCAGCGTTCGTATATCAAAAATCTGGGCACCGCTTGTTGTTCCGACAACCAGCAACGGATATGTGCGAATATTTGGGAGCACTAATGCTGCCTAAAAGAATCTTCTGAATTAAACAAAAATCGAAGCCGTCAATGAATTTTTTTGACGAATTTAGTTGCCAATAACTTATATTAGCTTGTCAGGCCAGTCTTTAGAAGTTTTGATATTTAGAGCACTCAGGGCAGGTGTCGATGCTGCTCACACCGACTGATTGAATCATGGAATTCTACCAACTCTTAATCTACTACGTTGGCATCGATGAACCAGTAATTTTGACCGCAATGTGGCCTGTTACTGCTTAAATATTACGCAGATCCTGTACTTAATCGTAACAGTACCAAAAAATTTCGCATGCCCTTCACACCGCCTAAGCAAACTTGGTTCCAGCTCACTAAACAATCATAGACTTAGAGGGCATGACAAAGTACGTATGAAAACTATGCCAAGAACGCTAAATCATATTGCCTAACATTGCACCAGCACTAGAAAAAAAATTCCTTCATAGTGGAAGCAATCAACAGCGTACCTGGAGGGCATCCACTGGTTTGTCTGTAGTTGTATCCAAAATACTGATGCTATCCCAAATCACACTTTCGTTCTTATTATCCCAGTTCACAATATGAACCTAAAATTATAAATTTACCTCTCTATTTGACTAATTTTGAGACGTAGCTCAAAACAGTACAATCTGGTAACGTATTTTAATCCTTTTATGAGCTCTGTTGTGGCATTGTAACATTTGTTCTCTTTCTAGTTAATTACTATAGATCATGAAAAAGATGTTAGATATAAGCAATTCCAAGTGATTTTCTTATATGAGTTCAAAATGGGTCGTAAAACAACTTGCTACATCAACAACGCATTTGACCCACGATCTGCTAACGAACATACAATGCAGTCGTGGTTCAAGAAGTTTCGTAAAGGAGACGAGAGCTTTGACGATGAGGATTGTAGTGCCTTGTCATGGAGAGGCATTAGAATTCATGGGAAAAGCAATCGTTGGAGCTGATCCTCTCAATAATACACGACAATTGGAAAAGTATTCAACGCCGACCATTTCACCATTTTTGTCATTCAAAGCAAGTTGCAAAAGTAACTGCAGTTTTAGCACGTGTGTGAAACCACAATTACTTTCGCGCCGACCTCATAACTTGATGACAATGTTGATAAATTGACGATTAATGGTTTTTGCTCATCACTCAAATAGGTATATATCGACGATTAACTCAATAAAATTGTAAGGGACTGCTGATAGAACATTTCTTGTCAACATACAAGAACATAAAATAAAGTGCGAAATTACTGACACTCCTTTTCATTCGTGAAACAAACTTCGAACCACATTCATCAGTAACAAATCCGTTTTTGCCCGCCACTTATTCATACTGAAAGAATGAGTGGTGGGTAAACTGTGGCCTAGGTGGTGCAGTGGTAACACGCGCCCCGCTATGAGTGAAAAGCAGGTTCAACTCCCGTCTGAGATCGGATTTTTGCGCACTATTCAGTTCTCTTAGGTGTAAATCCGTTTACCTGAGTTTTATGAACAACGCAAGCATATGTGATATTTTTGCTCTCCAAACAGCAGACCGATAAATTGTTTGGATACGCCGATACACTTCCAACGGCCAATTTCATGTCTTCACTGCGTTCGTACATCACGACAGCATCCAGTGATTATTAATGCGTATGCTGACTTCAACGTTCGGTTCGTGGATGTTGTCGGAACCTCAAATTGAACGTGTTTTGAAACGCATAATTGCTCACTGATGGAAATAGCATCGTAGGAAATCTTGCTGACGAAACTACATCATTTTGCCCAGTGAAAATGGCGAATGCGGATTATCGAGCAAAAGATGAGGGTGTAGAATTCTATTTTTCCGGAAAAGTGGGACTAGGCAGGCAGGATTTGAGTGAATCAAAAAATGCTCATCAACAAACATGAGTGATGAAGAACGTGAAATGAGAGCACTCGGTGAACGATTGTGAAAACATCGTTAACAATATACGTTAATGAACACGGCAAGAATGGATACACAGCTTATTCACTGCTGCTTATTCTTGAGAATTTAAGGCGTGAAAAATAACAATTCACAATTCCGCTAACCTGCTGTCGCGGTTATACGCGTATCCATGGACACGGAGTAGACTTGGTGTCAGTCAGTACGGCCTAAACTGCACGTTGCAAATTAACTGCAAAGTTCGTCGAGTTAAATTGATAAATGCTTCCGATGAATGGATTTGGTGAGCCTTCAGATAGAGAGAGGGTTATGAGCACATTGACATACACTTGATTTGAGACGCTGTGGTTTGACAGACTCAAATTTCGTATCTCTCTATGAGCCGAAATCACTGTACATAAACTTCGTATCAATAAATCTATGTGTGCTTTTGGGTGCAAGGAATTCCGATTGCATCAAGAATGTCGATTCGTCAGTAGCCGAAAATTAAATGAGTGTAGAACACGTGATAGGCAGTTCGGAGTTGACTTTAGCAGATATTCCTCTTGTCACTTGTGACTTCGCTCATTCAGCCTCTTTTGAACATGTCAGAAATAGTTATGGAGGCCGTCAGAAGAGCTTTATCATGAATCGCGGAATTGTTTAAGACTATAGAGTCTTGAGTGGCTACTGACAGACTGTTTCGTCATGATGATCATGGCTGTCTATGATAAATCACAAATTCAGAGGTATTCTTTTTGATAGTGAATGCGGGACTTCATGCAATTACTGTACCAAAATTGACTACGTCAATGAAACTTGTCGCCTAGATGTTGAATTCTCTACTGTTAGAAAGTTTAACGAGGAATCATAAGAATCCATCTATTTAGAATAAAGAAAAATCTTATATTCATGGTAAAAAAAACTAAGCCGTGAATAATCAGAATTTTTAGACTTTTTTGCCTATCTATGGAAGGATACTGCTATCTAACGTTATTATTAAGTAGTAGGTTATTAGGTACTCTGGATATCTAATTTGGAAGTCGCTGAGGGACATTTTCTGAAGGATCAGGAAAAAACTATCTTTCATAAAAATCGTATGAGCTGCAAATTTGCAGAGAGATTCTGAAACATGGTGTCTAAAAAGAGCAGCAACATTAAGTTGAAGAAAACTCGATATATATCACGACCACAACACCAGTGGGAAGCTTATTATTTTGTTTTATTTGACACTCAC
This sequence comes from Parelaphostrongylus tenuis, assembly GCA_019055375.1. Classification (NCBI taxonomy): domain Eukaryota; kingdom Metazoa; phylum Nematoda; class Chromadorea; order Rhabditida; family Metastrongylidae; genus Parelaphostrongylus; species Parelaphostrongylus tenuis. The sequence continues at coordinate 318,100 of JAHQIW010001680.1, forward strand.
ATGTACGGATTCAGGCTTCATTCGGAGGATTTTGAATTTCACTGCCTAACTGTTTCCGTTTTTCAAAATCCACATCTACTTTAATCGTATTCTTCAGTAGAGAGAAAGTAGCAGGGCAATAGCACCTTCAGTATGATCATTTCAGACAATGAAAAAGTTTGGTGATGTCGTGATGCATCAAAAATTCTCATGTACAGCTAGGATTTTCTTATTTAATAATAGCCGTTATTGATATAAAAGCTGGAGTTCAGTATAATGATATGCATCATTCAGACGCAGCGAGTGCTCTTTCTTTCCGGCACCACTTCTGTACAGGTAGTTTATTAGTAGCACACGGATGCCTAGTTAACGCGCAATGAACAAATTGTTGATACTCCAGCTGTGTTCAACGAAATTGGCAGGCGAACATGGCAGCAGACGGCTCAACTTCTGAGCTTGTAATATGAAGCTAGAGAATTCGAAACTTTCGTCTCAGTAATTGATTGATTTAAATGGACAACTTTCCATAACGCCAAAACTTCAAATCCATGGAGTGTTAACGTTAGGTTTCCGGACATAGCTATGGATTGTTAAATTTTTCGGACTCCGATGGTCATATGTCCTTCCAAAAAACAAAACAACGAGGTCTACTAGACTTTCCATCAGATCAACGTCGACTGACTCAATAATAATATGGGAGAGAGGTAATAGAAGTGAAAATGAAACTTTGTCAATACTCTACCTCTCATTTCATAGAAGTCAGGGAACCTTTTCAAGAACACATTCATAAGAACTAAATGGAACCATGAGTTTCATTTGGTCCTCAGGAGAACCAACGTGTTAACTATGTGCCTATCTTTTAACCATAACCATATGTGACTATCGAAAGAGGTATAAGGTGATAGAAGGCTTTTCGCTACTATAGCCTAGTATTATAACCGTACACGACATCACTACGTAGAAATTCAAAGAACCACTGCCTTTATCAGAGGCAAATTCAGTAATTTATTTTCGTCTTTGGCTGTTTTATATATGCACTGTGACAACGAAATAGTATTAGTGTCCCTTGACATAGAACATTCTTGACACAGCATTATGAAAATCCAGTTACAAGTCGTCTTCCACGTTTTTTTTTCTTTGCTAGTGCCATTAAGTTTTTGAGGTATTATAACAGTCAAATTTGGACGTATAGAAGCAGCAGAGATGTCGCACCTGAGATAATTTTTAGATGTCGAAATCATTTTGCTATCAAATTACCTTTTTGTTGATTGAAAACTGAGAAAGAAGAAAGCATTCTTCTTGATATTCATCTTTGATGTTTTCGTGGTATTTTCCGTTACAAGAAAGGGATTTTTGAAAGAGCAATTTTTGCTGGACAAAGACTTTCCATCACACTGTTAGCATCTATACAAAATCTTGAATCTTAATAATTCCGAAAGTATATATCTTTCGAACAGACCTTTTCTTAGCGCTGTGGCACTGAAAAAAAAACCTATAATCTGACAGCATGTTTGAACCTTTTGTTAGATCCGGTATGACACTTATACAGTGCAAGCAAGACACAAATTTTAGCTTCCCAGCCTCCTCAGTCGCACGGTGCCTTTCTGTTCAGTCAGCTCCACGTGGAGATGTACCTGTATGTGGGAGCAGCTGTCGAACGTGTTACGCGTGCCGTTAAGCGAGGCTATCACCCAGCCGGCGGTGTTGTACACTCAATTGCTCTTGACTGGTAATCGTGAAGTATCCTAACGTTCGTTCCGAATGTTTTTCAAAATCAACATGAGCTAATAGCATATTTTGAGCGCAATCGCCTCCTATAGACAGGCGATATCTCCCCGCGAAACTGACTGAGCCGAAGGTCACTGTGCAACTGACGAGGTTGGATGGCCAAAACATGTGTATTGCACTGTATAAGTGCCATAACAGACCTCATAGGAGGCTCACAATACGCTATTGGTTTATATTGTTTTGAGCAAGACTTCAAAAAACACTCGAAGCGGAAGGTGTGAAATTTCTGTTTCACACGCATCGTTCATTACCCGCTTATATTTTGCTCAAGAGAGCTCTTCTCCTAACTTAGCACTAATCATTGAAACGCGAATCTCGATGATTATTATAGTGTATTTGCTCTTTAAGAAGATCTCACAGCACTGTAGCTTCAGAAATAAACTTGAATTTTACACTCGTCACGCGTTATCGCACGAATTTTTCGTAGGATAAGCTCTTCTACTGAAGTTCTTGTGATTATTTGATAGCAAAAATTTCAGAAATTTCAAAAGTATGCTTGTGTTTTAGAGAGGCTTTACTCAGCACTAAAGAAGGAAAACAATATAGTATTTCAGACGTGTAGCCCATTATCGCGCTAATTTTTTGAAGGACAGAGCTCTTCCCCCATGCTACTAGAAGTCATTCAATAGTATAAATCTCGAGAATTGCAAAAATGCGCTTACTGTTAAGAAAAGCTTTGATAAAGCGCCGCAGCAGTGGAGATAAAATTGTGTCTCTCATACACATTGTGCATTATCGTTTGCATTTTCGTGACTTATTTGATGAAAAAATATTTCTTCATTCAGTAGAGATTTGGGGGATTTTTGCATTTGAATGCAGAAAAACTTTGTTTTATTTCTCTGTAGGTTCAGATTTTTTTTTACTTTCATTTTATATTGCCAAATAAATCCGCTAATATGCTTGAGCCTAAACAGCTTAAGCCTGTGCAAAAAAAAGCATGTGAACATGTACATAAAGTCTTGGAGCATCAAAATCATATGTTTTATAAAAAGTTTTTCTTTCTAAGAATTAAAAAATCTTCAATTCAGTAACAAAAATCGCGCCACATGTGAAGTGGGTTGTGCGATTAATATGTCGCGCTATCGATGCAACCCACTCACACACACTAGCCAACAAACAATGCGCGGCGTATACGAAATCCAGTCTCATTTTCTCTTGCAGTACAACTAAGCGGCCTTTTTAAAAATCAAGTACAGCTTGCGATCACCGAGATTTACGCTATCGAATAATAACTTGTAGTTCAAGGTTGCGCTGCGAAAAATATGCGTGTGTGAAACACAATTTTATTTTTCCTGCTACAGCACAGTGAAAAGTCTTTTTGAAAAACATGCATGATATTTAAAACGCCTAAATTTGTGCTGTCGAGTGATTTATAACGGTATAAGAGAAAACTTTCTCCAAAAATATACGCGCGATAACAAGCATAGCGTATGGAATGCATTTTCATTTCTACTGCTACATTCTTTAAGAAATTGATTATGAAGTATATTATTCTCCGTGATTTTAGCTTTTGAGTGATTGTCAAGTCTAGTGGAAAGTGCTTGTCCAGCAAAAAAGGCTTCCTCAAAAACTTTCCCCAGGAACAGAAAATATAGTATTCTTTTTTAATTTACATCACTGATCTTCCACAAGCAGTAACTTAGTACGTAGATTATATTCCGAAAAATTGGACGCTTTCAGCCTATTGTCCTCTCTTTTTTCATTCTCACTTTTAGTCCTATAATCATTATCTCAGCAAAATTGACGATTAGCCGATCGAAGATAGGATTCTAGAATTCTAGTTTCTTGTTCTTGTCAAGATTTTAGGCCTTCAAACCAGGATCATTCTGTAGATGGAAAGAAGTTCAGTGACTAAATAATTTTCGAAACAAGAAGGCTGAAAGAAAGGTATTACATGCGGAAGTCTATATTATTTTTAGACAGCTTGGCTGAATTTGTCTATAGTTTAAATCAAATCTCATGATACAAAACTTTCCTAACATTTGACGTCGCCCTTTCCTTAACTGACGTCAAGAAAGAATCTGGAAGATAAGCGACTCGAATATTGTTCAAACAATGCAGTTCAGATATTTATTTTTGCAGTCCTGAGAACAGATGTACAAAATAATAGAAAAAGAATAAATTAGTTCGATGAAATTGAAGCGACACAATGTTTTTTGGGTTCCATCTGTTTATAGGGAAACAAAAGAAAAATCGATTTCATTCGCTGAAGAAGAGGTTTTCATAGGAGTGTCAGTAATCATTCGAGACCTGAGACTTGAGGCTGCAGCTCCACATCGCGAAATTTTTGAAACACTTTTTTATAATGCTCTAAACTCCACTTAAAGCTGTCTCAGACCGCACATTTCCCGTCGGACAGAGCTCTTTCTTTAGACTACTAGTACTCATTCGATAGCGTAATCGTTTCTGATTCCATCATCGTGCTTATCTCCTGAAGAGATCGTTTCTCTAAAACGCAGCAGGTAAAATAAGCTGAATTATCTGCGACCAAGAGGGACTCTGGCCAATTCACATGCGGCTGACTGAGGCAGACACGTGACCGGTGCAAAGTTTATCGGCTGCTTCAACCAGGTGCACGTGAATTGGCCAGAGTCCATCTTGGTCACAGTTGAGAATTCAATTTATTCTACGTGCTGCATTTCAGAGAAACGGTCTTTTCGGGATATAAGCATCGCGCTGGAATTAAAAACGATTGCACTATCGAATGATTACTAATAGTGCAAAAAAAAAGAGCTCAGGTCGGCAAGAAAAATGCGCTTCTGCAACGCAAGAACTCTCGTTTTGTAGCAACGACAGAAAAGGGCATTTTGAAAGATTGCCGAAGTGGGCTGTAGCCTGGCATCTCAGCTGTTTAATGGTGACTAACACTCCTATTGAAAGTTCCTCTCCAGCAAATGAGGTCGGTTTTTCCTTTGTTACCTTGTGATCAGAAATAACCATTTCTTGCATGTCACGGGCTCTTAAAAGGAAAGAAATCTTTACCGTAGACCGATGTTCTGTCGCGGATACCATTATATATCGGTAAGTAACACAATTTCATATGGTCATTTATGGTCGTCTCTAGAGTGCTACCAAATTATATCCGCAATGCTTAGAATATGTATGCGCTGCTCGGAATTCGCCGTCGAAGTGTCATCACACCTAGTGCAAAAGGAACAGAGCATTAAACAATTGTAATTATCTCACCTGATGGCGTACATACAATGCGACTATCAGAGCAGCATTATCCGTTCACTTATACACAACAATCCTGTAGTTGAGAAAATTTAGCAGGAGATATATTATAATCATTATTTCATTCCCTCGTTATTCTATTAGTTAATCCGTCACCACATGTATCACTCTGTGCTGTTGCCTTGCACCCCACACCGACGAAAAAAGTCTTTGAACATTTTTTCATATAACTTCGTTTGCTGCTTGAGAATTTCGTCTCGTATATGAGTGACGTTGAACGCTGGTCGGGCCAAATTCACTTCGAGTTTTGGAGTAGCTATGCTTGAGCGTTCACGCTTGTATTCGAAAAAGTAATGTTTTTTTTCGGATAAATCTACTACAATTTTCTCACCCGGAGAGAAGATAGGCTCAGTGGGTCCACACCGGTGTCTAACTCCTGGATATGTTGAGCCATCTGCACAATACACGGGATATATACATATATATATACATATAAATGTCGATGTCGCTGTTGTCCCCAAGTTCTACACGGGATCAGACCATCGCCTCTTTCGCGCAACGTTCCGATTTTCGAGGAGAGGAGAGAAAGCCGCTAAATTCAAACTACGAAGTCCCAGAACTACCATAAACTGGGATGTATTCAAATCATTAGTCGGCTCTTGGGAAGATACCGTTGTCGACAACATCGACGAAGAATACGATGGACTCGTTGAATATCTTCACGTTAGCGCTAAAAAAGCCGAGAGTCCTAAGGTCACGAAGAGACGCTTGTCTCCGCAGACACTCGAGCTGATACGTCAACGTGGAATCGCACGAGCTGCAGGCAAACGAAACCTTAATTCCGAACTTGCGAAACGATGCAGAGAGGCGATAAAAGAAGACCTTAAAGAGAGAAGAGCAGCAGTTATGGCAGAAGCTGCAGAAGCTGGGAAGAGCATTGCAAAACCCAGCGAGGCTTCGCCAACTATAAGACCAAGATGATTGCACTCCAATACCCTGACGGGACACTTACAGCTTCCAGAAGGGCTATAGAGAAAATCATCCACCAGTACTACACGGATCTCTTCGCTAGCCATGTTCTCTTATCGTCATATAAATTGAAAGAGGAGGAATATGTCTTCCACCGGTCCTTCCTTCCGAAATCCGACATGCTTTATCGTCGATGAAAAACAGAACAACACCCGGTCCAGACAGGATTAGACCAGAACACCTGAAGAACCTGCCGCCAGTTCTCATCAACACCCTGGCTCGGCTCTTCACTCGCTACCTGTCAGAATGCAAGGTCCCTATTCAATGGAAAACCAGCAAGACCGTATTGTTGTTCAAAAAGGGAGACCTTCACGACATAGGCAATTATCGCCCAATCTGCTTGCTGTCCGTTGTCTATAAACTCTTTACTCGAGTCATCCTGAACAGGAATGACAAAACACTGGACGAAGGACAGCCATGCGAACAAGCAGGGTTCCGAAAAGGATTTAGTACTACAGACCACATCCACACGATCACAAGACTCATTGAAGTTTCGCGAGAGTACAAACAACCACTCTGTCTCACTTCTATCGATCTGAACAAAGCCTTTGATTCAGTGGAAACAGAAGCGGTTATAGAGGCTCTGGATAACCAGGGCGTCCCTACTCGGTACATAATGATCCTTCGTGAGCTTTATAAAGATTTCACGACCAAAATATCTCCATTCTACAACAAGATCACCATTGACGTAAGAAGAGGGGTTCGACAAGGCGATACAATATCGCCAAAACTATTCACTGCCACCCTACAAAACGTCATGCGAACATTAGAATGGGACGAAATGGGAGTGAAAATTGACGGTCGACAATTAAACCATCTTCGCTTTGCTGACGATATCGTTCTCATAACACCAAACATCAGCCAAGCGGAACGAATGTTGACTGATTTCGATAACGCCTGTGGAAAGATCGGTCTTCAACTGAATCTAACGAAAACAATGTTCATGAGGACGGATGGGTTTCTAATGCCTCATTCACGCTCAACGGAACTACAATTTCCGAATGCTCCACTTACATCTATCTAGGTCGTGAAATCAACATGATGAACGACCTAGCTCCAGAGTTGAGCAGGAGGAAACGAGCGGCTTGGGGAACGTATAAGAGCATCGAGAATGTAGTGAAGAGGACAAAGAACATCCGACTCCGTGCCCACCTTTTCGACTCGACAATTATCCCTGCCCTAACGTATGCAGCAGAAACCTGGTCGCTACGTAAGCAGGATGAAAGATCACTTACCGTTATCGAACGCGTAGTTGAAAGGTCGATGCTAGGAGTATCCCGTATTTCGCAAATGAGACAAAGGATCCGAAGTTCCGACCTATGTAAACGATCGAAATTTAGAGACGCCGTTGTACACGCCAGGATAACGAAAATAAGGTTGGCTGGACACGTGATGCGCTTCAATGGCAACCGATGGACGAGAGCCGTTACCAACTGGATGCTTCGGGACATCAAGCGCTCTGCAGGAATACCATCGAGCGTTTGGTCCGATTTCTTCACGAAAGCTATAGAAGAAAGATATGATGCTCAGCGAATCCCTACAGCGAGGAGGACCCACGGGGCCACTCTTGCACGCGATAGGGAAAAATGGAAGAGTTGCTGGTACTCGCTCGAGTCACTCGACGATCAACGGGATGACAGGTGATACAGGTGAAGTAAGGAGATAGTGACTGTGCTTGATATATCTGTAAACAACGGCGCTTGATGAAGCTGAGTGCATGACCGTATCCCCCTGGTATTGACTAAAGTCAATATTTGCGATAGCGCTATCCATAAACTTCATATCGGAGTAAATCTCTACCCAGAAATACTGAAAGCTTGAAGAAATTGAGAAAAAGACATTCCAATTTCTGTACGTCAAGTGAAAGTGGCGGCGCCATAGCCGAGTGGGTTGTGATGCTTATCGCTGCGCGTGTGGAGCCGAGCTTCAGCCCCGTCTCCCAACTCTCTCCGGCAGTCAACAACAACGCCCTATGGAAAACACAACCAGGTTGTCATCAAGATTGCAAAGAGACTCCTTTGACCAGTATTCGATGATGTTCAAGAGGAAGAGGAAAACGAATTGAATGCTAGGGGCACTGGATCGTATAGTGAAAAAAAACACTGTAAGACGCATTATTCAAGCGTTAAAGGAGGTAAAAGGAAGGAAGGTATGTCAGCACTTGTTTATAATTCTTTTATGATATTCTTCTCCATAAATCTCTTCTGTATCGGTTCATTTAAGAAGTTAAATTTCATATTTCATCTAGTAGCATTACATCGCGGTCTCTGAACTGTGTTTGGGAGATAGTCCATGAAAGTTGGCGAAAAGGCTACAGTGCGCAACACCAAACTAACCATTTATTACATTGACAATGATATAATAAATAGAAATAATAAGTCTGGGGAATACGCATATACGGACAAAAAGTCGTTTGTCAGAAGATGAAACGACACTGAGCTTGTGAGAATGCTCAAACTTCACAAGCGATTACAAATAGTACTTTCTAGTTATGATAAAGAAAGTAATTAGTTACGAAAAGTTCTTTGAAAACCTTTTTCAAAGTCAACTGCCATAACAGATGGAGCTCATTATTTCTTATTATAGTGGTTCGCAACGGTCGCACAGCATTCTACAAATGTCTTGGAGAAAAAAAAATCAAACTAGTTCTGCTTCTCGTCACTTTCCACAGAATGGAGTGGGCTTCGGGAACGTGACGGGGAAAGAAGGCCCTGCTCGTCCAAATGTTTGCGGGTCAGATATCCCCTATAACAAGTGTTAATTTCTAACAAAATAATAGACTATTGCGAAATCGCAAGTTGAAAAACCTCGAAGATGTGCAAGTGTTTTCTACTTTTTTTCAACAAAAGAAGTAGCAAGTGAAGAAAGCAACTTGAGGGAAAAGTAACAAAGTAAAAAGAAGTAACTAGCTATAATGATCAGCAACAAACCTGATATGCGCTTGAATTTTTGTGGCTGCTTGTGAGTCTTCCTTTTTCATCTTTTCAACATGTTTCCTTGCCAGAAATCCTCGTATCTCTGCCTGAATTTTTGTTGCGGCTCGATCTTCCGGAGAGTCGAAATTGATAGCGTAGCCACCCACGGAGTGTCGCCTGGTATGATGTAGATTTCTTGATCAAACGCAGGGAACATCATGGAGAATGGATAGAACAGAACATACTTGAGGTCTTTCTTATTATTAATCGACTGAACTTTTTCACTTGACTGCGTTCTTGAGATAACCTTGCTCACTCCAAACTTCTCTGGATGAGCACGAACCTAAGAACTGAGGTTGCCACAACCAATCGTTTAGCCACTCAACAGTACATAACACCTTGAAATCCAAAACTCCAAAAAAAAATTTAGAAAATAAATGATCAATATTAATAATGAAAAGTAAAATGCGCAGAGGTCTCAAACAAATTTATCAATACTTTGTTTCTCCAAATTTCATTAAAAACACCATTGAGTCACTAGCATCTCGAGACCGAATTATTAATGACAAAAGGATATATTGAAGGCAAATCAGTTACTGTTTGAGTACCGTATGGCTCAAGAAAGAGTACTTACCCAATTTAATGATAAAAAAATTGTTGGAATCTTTTTGCAGTAGGGACGTGGGTTGATTCATGCATGAGAAAATCTAAGATTGAAGGAAATGCATTAAGTGCATGCATAGGAGCTGTCATATGCATATAGTTGTCGCCAATGGTGACTTAAATGGTGACTCATGGCTTCCTCTCATCATGCACTTTCAAACAAAACAAGAGCTGTTGACTGTAAACGCTTCGAAAGTTTCTGAAGTAACGTCTTCGACAATTTTCAACTGGAGGCAATTAGATCAACAGTTTTATTGCTTACTTTCTACCAATATTCACCACTAACCGCAACAGGGCAGCTTCGGCACAAAGCTTTCCAAAATAGTCGAGGAAAAAACATTTTAATAAGTGGGATAAAAGGAGAAAAGGGCATGGCTCTCGGCATTGATCAATTCCTGAAGGATACGCCATGCATTCGGCTTCAATTTTCAGCTTTTTTTGAGGTGACTGAATGCATATATGGCCTTTACAATGAGTCGCGGTGGCCTCGAGTCCAAACTAGTCTGGTACCAATTTATCGACCTCTGAGGGATGGATGACTTAGTGAGCCATGAGCGCAAGATCGAATCATCGACCTTGTGTGCAACGCAAAGCACCTCTGATCACTCTGCCACATGCGCTCGATGTAGGGCAACTTTTATTATTTTCTAAAAAACAACGAGCCTGAAGCCATTTCGACAAATTGTGAAAACAATTATGATCTAAGACTCTGAACAATTATTATGTAGTTTAACCTGCTACATACACAAGTAATCGCATTTTGAATGTTTTGGCTGTAAATCTGCAAATAACGCTAACCACAGCTCCGTTGAAATCCACTAAGTAGACCAACATGCGCTTCTTATTGTGTTATTCTCTAATTTGATGAACTAATCAACATATACCTTGACATTTCAGACAGTTAATAACATGAATGTGATATGTGAATAATTGGCCTTCATACGATAATCGACAAAATTGTTTTAATACTGTTATTGTTATTATTATCTTATTTATTATCGTTATTACAACTGTTAGTAGAGCAAATTCGCATTACAGGCGTCTATCGTTTTAAATACCTTGCCATCCTGATGTCCATCCACAATTTTACTCGATTACAATACTTTTCATAGTTCTCGCTTCATAAATTTACAAAATAAGGCATAGAATACATGGCTCTATATGGTTCTTTTCGAATATCTCTCTGTTACATAAAAAAAAAATGAATTATTCTGAACTGCTACAAAATCTCCGCAGGGCAGTGTTTGAGAGCTGTACAGTCACAAACAAGAAATATACAGCATCCCGAGATGACATACGGATTCAGTACATCTTTTACTATAAACTAAATTATACGTTACACACCTAAAATATGTAAGTATTTTCAAGAATCGATATATTACATTAAGAATAGTGAAAACGCAAGAATAATGCACTAAGGTTTGTGTCTGTTGAACTCGTCATGCCCACTAGTTAAAACGCACTCGGAAGGATCAAATGAAGATTTTACACCAATACCTAGTTGAATTACATAACCGTTAGTGTGAGTACAAACGACAGAGTCAGATACAAACTCGAAGTAGAAAATCTTACAATAATTAAATCAAATCGAATATACATGCATTTCGTAGCAATCGTCGAGAGAGTCAACGACTAGGGTAAAACTGACCGATTAAGGCCTGTTTTCTATAATTTCGTATCCTAACTGTTATCTTTATACTACAAAAGTGAACTCACACAGTGGCCCCTAAACACAGCTTGTATCTTTGTCGCCGCTTCGTCTAACGGACTAGAACAACGATCTTCTCGACAATTGTCATTGTACTGAAATGATTCCATGAAAAAGTAGTTACGCTGAATCGTAAAAGCTATAGCAATGAAGTTTCTAAAACCCGTGACAAAAAGAACAAACATAAGGAGAAAAGTAAATGAAGTAAATCAGTGAAACATACTCGTCTCTGCAGATCTGTGCGAAACATTTCATAGGCTATTGGATCGCAAATGATGTCAGTGTTAGGATTGCCTAAAATCAGTGCCCAAACTTTGTGATTGTGAATTAACTCAACTTTGCGCACAAATCTGATCAAAATACCATTTTCAAATGATGCTGATCCGCTCTAAAAAGAAGAAGATTGTTATAACTTCTATCTATACACATTGCGGGAATGTAAGTAATTATGTATTAAATAAAAAATTGCAGCAACTTTCCAGCTATTTTTTTAATGAGAATGCAATATAAAACCTTATATAAAAATTATTGGAAAGCACAGACAAATTTTTTGGTACTTTTCAGAGCAAATTACTTCCTTAGCCAATTCGACAAGATTTAACAATCGAATAGCATAATAGTGGTGACGTCGTTTGCTATAAACAACGTTCCGGTAGGATCCGCCCTAACTTAATCAAGCCTTTAATGCTCCGTGATCGAATGCTATCAGAATTGCCTGGAAAGCTCTTTAGGATCCGGAAGACCTAGAAGTCTAACACGACTATCTAACGATTTAATGAAGGACCTATTTAAGTAACATCAGAAAATTTATCTAGTAGAAGCCGATCCTCACGTGGAAAGCTTGACGAATTTTTTTGGATGATAGAAGCGAAGAGACAAGTTAGATGCAGGTACTACAAGCTGGTGAAGAAGTGATTGCGATTTATGCATTGTTGAATTGCGCCGTTTGGTATTGAAATATGCTTTTGAATAAATGTAGTTATTTCACACATATGTATCAGTTGCTGCTTACTTTCTAATTATTTTAGACTGTGGAAATGAAGCTGGTTGGTGTTAAAGTAATTGTTAATATTCAACATGTTTCGCAAAGGAAATGCACTCATCAAAGCATAAACCGCAATTACTTTTAGTCCAGCCTCATCAGAAGTCATACGAAAAGCAATCACTGAAGTTGATCCTCTTAAGACTACATCAGATTTTGCGGAAGAATTCAACGACGACCATTCTACTATTCGCGCCATTTGAAGCAGATTACGAATGTGATTGCTGTTTTAACACGGTCCGGAACCGCAAATACTTTTACAGCAATTTAACAGTATTGGGATCCATTCAGTAGATGTAACGTCGGGTAATGTAAAGGAGATAAATTATGGCAGAAAAGGAGCTTTTCAACTCTCTCAACAAGAATAGAAAACTGATAATAGCTTTGCTACCACTTTGAAATACTACTCCAGTATATTACGAGCTCAGAAGTGAACTTTTGACCAATCCTCCTCAAGTGGCTGTTGTCCAGACGATTATTGGCAAATCTACACGATAAGTTTCCATGTGACAGATGGGAGGGAGAGTGAGCTGCAGAGCAAAAGTGACCTCATGCTTACTTTCTGATGCAGATGGGTCTAGGGCAGAGGCAAATGTCTCTCTCTATTGGCGCTAGATCATGTTATGAATTCTGCACTACATGGCATCTCTTTTATGCATACTCGCATGAATGCCTTTTTCGTGCATATGATATATATATATATATATATATATGTATATATATGATTATTATAAATATGATAATATATATAATATAATATAATATACATAATAATCATATATATATATATATATGTATATATATGTGTGTATATATATACTTCAACGTCTCGATTTTGTCAAAACCACGAGAAATGTATCGAAAGCAACCCAGAGTATAACAAGAAGGAAATCTTCATTTCAAAAAGCATGATCTCCACCGTCTCCCTCTACGTGGAGAAATATGATGGAAATCTTCATTTACGTCATCACAAGAACGAATAAAAGCTTAACTGCTGCCCGCTCGAAGTACTAAATATAATGAGTAAAACACGTGACACACCTAACTACTTAGTAATGCGCCATAAAAATAACTAACCAAATACATTTACCAGTGAAGAAAGCAACAAGAATGAACGATTTCACAATGAGCGATAGTTAAGATTTCCTAGTGTGCGAAGAACACATGGGTGATTATACTCAATATTGAGAGCTCAATGGTGGGTTTTCCTAAATGGAAAGATTTCGTAGTCCATGAATGGGATTTATACTGGATACTGAGCGAATAATAAGATATGACATGATACATTAGCTCCAGATAATGAGGGAGACAAAATCCCAAGGCGCCAGCCATGGTATTTTCGAAAGAACATACATCATCCTCGGGTCAGCTCAAACGCTCCTACTTTCTCCACTCACTGGGTCTGATACCAGCGACGTTGTGGATCCCATATTTCCTTAGTAAGGAAAGAAATAACAAACCAATGACTTCCAAATAAGACCCATTCACTAAGCTAATTTGCGCTGAACTGGTCACAACAACAAGGACAAATACTATAAAGAAAAGCCTATGCGATTTTCATAGCAATGCCATTAGGACAAAATTCTTGCTAGAGTTTGATGACGTGAGCTTCACGATAAAGTGTGATTCTTTTTAGTAAATGTGACTTTGCCGCTAAAATTGAAATTGTTTGCGTAAAGAGTTGTTGTGCTAAGTTGTAGTGTGTGGCGTCATAGTGGCGTAATTGCCCAGCAACGATTCAGAGTGCCACGATGTGCCGACGTCACACTGGGAACGAACGATGGAAATCTAATGAGAACGCGTGTACATGTCACTTAACTTACTTGTGAACTCAAACGTAAAGAATATAGGAAAACATATCAAAGTAGAGGATCGTAAAGCCTGTGTGCATGCGTTGAGCAAATTAGGGCATGCAAATGCAACATTTCACATCCGGAGACAGAATCTTGATTTTAAGTCGACTCGTAGCAAGACTGCACAGATTTTGCGGCTTTGTGTCCAAGGAAACGAATACAAAACATCTTAAAAAGACTTCATCAAGCTCCTCATTTTCAATGGGAGTTAATAATTGAAGTAAACACGTTTTTCAAGTTATTTTTACCAACAGTTCGCTTGAGAAGAGTGTAAAAAAATGAAAATGTATTCTTATCCCACTGCAATTTTGAACCCCGTCAACCATCTGGTATAACGAGGCTGCACTAGTGAAACCTTTTCCGTCCCTAACGCACGGCAGAAATACCCAGTAAGCTCACTCTCTTCCTAGGTGAACAATAAAGAAGTGACACTATCAAAATAAATCACTATATCAGATAGGCAATGATTACCCTGAATATTTTCCTAGGAAGAAATTACTACTATTTATAGCGTTTGCGTCTGAAAAGGTAGTATCGGCTCTCAGCCGGACTGATCTAGCTGAGAGTCCAGGAACACCTTATGTACGACGAGATCTAAGCAATCGGAGGGTTAAATTATTGTGTGGTTTTCACAGTGCTAATTTATTTTCAAATGCTTACAAATGGTTTCAATAATAGAAGGCTTTTGGAAAAATTATATGAGACATTTCTATTGTAAGAGGCTTTGATATTTAGTGAAAAGAAGTTGTAAAAACAATTCCTATATATAGATAAAATTACTTTTTCGATGATGCTGCAACTCATCAAAGAATAGTTGTGCGAAATGTATGACGTCTCGTGGCTGAGATCGCAACGTCTCTCTGGCCAGAGCTTCAAGCAATGGGCGCAGACCATCTGGCACTTTATATCGAACACGGGCATCCATTTCCTGAATCACTGTGTAATTTAAACTATCTATTTTGTAAATGCAACCAGTAGAGAAACGCGGAGAACACAAACACTTAACTGGTTCACACATGGTAGATCGAAAAAAGTATTATACATTTTGAAGCCTTATGGTGACATAAGGTCATACGTAATTTTAGAAGATGTAAACTTGAACTGAATCCTTGTAATCATTGGTTGTTTCGTGTCACAGATGATTTTATTCATCTTTGACTTTGCTCAAATTAATGCCTTTTTTCGCTCGGAATATTTTTGATAGAAACACGACAGCTTCCTAATTGAAGCTCTAAAGGCCTCAATACTCCAAACTGTCTACATTCTCATAAACGAAAAAGACACCGCTAGTTAGTTGTTGCGACAAAATTATGACATTTTTTATACTAATTCACATCCGTCACTGTCATTCGAACCACTGGCAAATTATGGTGAAAGATGCAAAATATGCGATTTTACTTTGAAAAAGTAGTTTGGGAAAAGATAAAAAAGAGCTTTTACCCCGGACTGACTACATTCTAGCATGTCGCTCATGAAAACAAGAATTTCTTGAATGAAAAAGGAAAGAGGAATTCTAAAAGAAGTGTACAACAGTAACGTCCTAACATGAGACGGGAGCACGATTAGCCATAATATTGGGAAATTTTTCCAGCACGACATTGAAGTTATTTCAATCCCAGTGCTTTGCATTTGAATCGACACGAAGGTGCATTATATGAAAGCGAAAACTGTAGGTGAAAAAAGAACCAGTAAGAAAAGCTTTCGTGAATTTGGAAAAGCTTCCTGTCCTCTTCTATACTTACGCAGAGTAGGTGTAGAAAGAGAACTAAAAATGGTCGAGGAAGGTAGCGTGAAAATCATTAAGTGTGAAATACAGTAGGAAAGAGCTTTGAAATTCGAGGTTATGGCAGCAGATGACAAACCACAAGCTAATCCGCTCTTGTTCTATGCAGTGTGAGATCTGTCGGACACTAGAGCAAACGCGCTGATGTTAAACAAACGTTCAGTAAAAGAAAATCGTCATCCATTACCAGATTCCTCTCAAACAGTTAAAGTAATTGATTCAGCTGCCCTGTCACTCTGCAAATTTGCCGCAGAAAGAGAGCACAGGCTCTCAAATGCTCTTATATCAAATCTTTGGCGCTTCCAAAACATTGGATTTTTAAGTGAAAACAATAGAGAAGAAATACTTCTAATCACAAAAACTTGAGATGATTGAAACATTCAGTTTGATGAAACATTATAATGCCACACTATCGTTTCTAAACATCAAAAATGGGCATGATGTCTTGTCATAGCGTTCGTGCACTCTTGTGAGCCATCTCTATTACATCGTATTTTGAGAAACTCAATATTGCAAAAGAAAAACTGTGGGATTTGTTAGGAAGGGAAAACAACTGGTTAATGAACGGCCGTTCGACGGTGAGGAATAGAATTCCCTTCTCATGGAACAAGTATAACATTATATCAGCTGAATGACCGAATCAAAGACTTCGGTGATTACTAACTTAAGGAAAAAGTCCCACAACACTCGTTGAAAATTCAAAGTTTATACATAATTCAAATAACAATAACAGCAATATTCTCCAAAATGAAGACCATCATTATCCAGGATGCTCTGCCAACGATTCGCACGCTTTCGGATCTGCTCGAAATACCATTTCTTGGGATTTGAATGAAAAAACTCCTGACGTGTCTCTTCAACTTGATCAAATGTCTCAGATAGGCGTCCTACGCAGGAAAGTTCAATCCGGCGAATTTCGGACCATAAGTGGACGACGCAGCATGTAGGCTCTGGGTGCGACAAGACTTCGTCTCCTCCAATTCATCAAACTTTTCCTCATCTTCTTTGCGGTGAGGGTTTGGCATCGCCTTGCTGAAACAGTGCACCCTTTCGACGAATCAATGTCAGATGCTCTTCAGTCAACACATCGGGAGTTTCTTATGGATATATTCCTGAGAAATTCCCATGAATTTACAATAACCGATACTGTGTGAAACAAATATAAAATATGAGTTTTCGCGGGAGTTAAGGAACATTTTCCTCAACTTGGTACTAGCGAAAGAATGCTAACATCAATATATGTTGGGCAGAGATCAGTTAGAAAATGTAAATACAATAATAATAATCAGCGGCCGATCGAATTGAGATGACACCAGTGCCAAGCAACGTGGAGTACCGACGGCGAATGAGAAACACACAAATAAAAATACGCCGCATCGCCATGCACTTGTGCAGTGACAAATAGGCGATGGAATTATGAATATCGATAGAAGTTGTGTCAAGTAGCATCATATCGACCGACATGTCGTCAGAACGAAGGATACGAGTAATAGCGGCCCACAGACGCTTCAAAAACAAAGCCAGTGCACCAGACAAACGATACTAACCCAAAACGTCTGGCCCGACTACAGCTTCGCATTTGAATCAGTATTGATTCAGTAATCATTGCTCAGCTTTGACGCCGCCAACTGGTTTTTAGAGATTGTCGTTGTATTATACGAATCACAAGGCGGAAAAAGGGCTTAGAAAGATCTAATGAGACTTAAATGGTTCTAAAGGATCATTATTACGGACTTAAGTACACGATAGTTCACGCGCCGTAGGTTGTGGGTTAATCAGAAATTGAAACTCAGATTAATTTCCTAGTTTCTTTTCCGCAAAAAGAGATTTGTTAGTGACAACCTAGAATGAACTAAGAGCACCCGAAACGTTCTCACGTTCTCAGAATCTGTTGGTGCCACCGGAATATTTTATCAACACCGCTTACAGTGAACATGTTAACAGACTGAACTGTTAAACTACAGAAACCATACATGAATCGAGAATAAACGAAGTAGTGATACTTACGACTGAAATTCGGCCAAGTATGTCAGAACACTTCACTGTTTGAAAAAAAAGCTTTTGTTTAAACATGCCACGCAATTATAAGTCGTCGGCTCGAAAGAAACTACATCAGTATTCCTTCAAAAAAGAGTAAAAACAAGTTGTAATAGTTGTCAAAGCTCAAAAGCCAGAATGGCAGAACTCCACCGAAAGGCCGATGGTGGAGGTGTTTCAACAAAACGTTGACATATGTATCGGATATTGTAAATTGTCATCTCAAAGAGTATACAGAGAATGTCCGGATCATGTCATCGACATGCATGTCGCCAAAATAACAAGTTTTACTGAATGCACAGTAAGTAGAAGTCCAAAATCCGCTCTCCGGGGTATTCTCGCTAATCAGACGACACATGCCGTCAATTCAAAACTCTAAGTTGGCGATAGAAAAAATGCTAACGAGTGTAAGCAAGCAGCCAAAGTCCTCACAATGTAAGCAAAATGAAAGACGTTCATCAATATTGTCATGTTACCAAACTTAGGCCAGTTCGAGAGATAGAAGTAAAGCGTGAAATGGAATGCGAAAGAAAGTGGGCGATCGTGAATTAGGTGGTTCGACAAGCTAAATTTCTTTATATCTCAAGTGAACTTTTCAACTGAAAACACGAGAGAAACGGCCACTAATTCCATTTCCAAGTAATCAAATGAGTCAGAAGATAAGGTGAAAAGAAGCATTCAAGGAGGTTCGGAAAGTACACAAATTGATTCTATGAGATTAGCTAGCCTTTCAGTTGACTTTTATGATTTTCTGCAGAAAAATTCAGGCACAAAAGACTTGTGCATTCACATTCAAGTATTTTAGTTTGGTGATTGTAATTGAAAGCTACCAAGAGAAAAGGATAATTTGTGAGTGATACCAAACTCAAAGTACTTGAGCATAAATTGTATCTAGCATGATATAAGAACACATTTTCCGTATTTCAAAATTCTTCATGAGGAAAAGAGCATCAGTTCAAATACTTACGATCAAAATATAGTTTTATTACCGCAAAATTTGCCTTAAATTACGAAAAATTTACTTTTATATTAGTGTTTTGTGATCTCATTCAAACCAATATAATCTGGCGACGTATTCACAAAAAAAGATGAGATGAGCGTAAAAATCAATGTGGACTATAACTAGGTACATTAGATATGTTGCACATTATAGGGAGAGTGAGCTTCTCAGTAATCAGGTGAATAAGCACTTTCTAGAGTAGGAAAATAAGATCCAATCGTGCTCACGAGCTGAGTTTTCTTGCATGCTGACAACTGGATAGAAAGTATTCTTTCGCAAAGTGTATAAAAGAAGGTAGGAAGAAAGGGAAAGAACATAGGATAAAGGAAATAAAAGAAGAAAAGAAAGAACATAAAGATGAGGCAACTGTTAGAATAAGGAAAGGTCTCAATGGCGTATACATTATTGAATTAAAAACAATGAAAAAAAAATTAGAATATTTCAAAAGGTTAGTAATGCGGAAATGAGATCTCGTGACGTGAACAACAGACATACTGAAGATCCACAGTGATGTACTGGTGATGATCACGTTTACAATGGTAGTAGGTGGAATTGTGTAAAGTGATGATCGGCATACATGTTTCGAACTTTTCTTTGAATGCTCTCGAATTTCATGAAAGTGAAAGAAATTGGATTCTTCGTTGGTTTCAAAATCGATTTTACGCCCCTTAGCAATTAATGTACGATTTAAACAAAGATTTTTCAAGCGGTATATCTCAACTCAGCATACATTTATTCATATATTTTATCGTTCACTACTCTAAAAGACATTGTATGTATCACAGTGTGCTAAAACTTCATTTGATCCTTCTTCGCATGCATCATCCAAGAGCATCTTGAGATTTTTCTCGCGCGTGTTTCGGCTGCGGAAAAAAAGATCGGAGAATTTTCGGTTTTGGAAAATTGAATTATTCTCCATGAATGTCATTAAATGGTGGTCGAGTCACATCTGTCGGAATTCTAAGGTAGCTATGCTAGGGCGCCACATAACTCAAAAGGAATGAGTTTGTCCCATGCAAGACTAGTAACAATTTTCCGATCGAGAAAGCATAAGATTTCGCGGTGTCAGCGGTGGTTCGATCTTCTGGGTAGGTTGAATTGCCTGCTTCATGAAGGAAATCGCTACCGTTGCGCTTCCCACTCCATAATAATTCTATGAACCGGATTAATATAATTAATTAATAAGGCGTCGGTAGTGCAATTGGTTAAGCACGCTCTCCCGGAAAGGGTCAATTAATCCCGTTGGAGTTCATATATCCATGCTAATGAGAAACAAGTACTGTACCTATTGCATTGAATTTCGAACGTCTGGAGAAGATAGAATCGAGAAAAGCAGTTTTGGCCTTGGTTTGAATTCTAAAATACTTCTCGATCAGACAGCTGTCAAGATGTTTGATGAAGTACTGATCAGTAGGCTAGAGATCTTACAAGTACGGTGGTGGATGAGCAGATTTTCGGAGCCCATTTCGTTCAATATTTACAGCGTCGGTTGTACTCCATGGCTTGGCGATTTACCGAGGAGAACGATTGGCCCCTCTCGGAAGACTGTGCAAAGCAGAGCCGAAGAACTTCCTGATTTATTCGCTCGATTTGTTGGACGTACAGCGCCACTGTGACCATTTCACCATTTCACCTGAGTTCAGGAAGCTAGACGAATTAAACCAACTGCAAACGTCCCAGTGTTAGACTGGTTCTTGAGTGCAATCCGGGCTTTAAAAAATGATATTGCGGTTCATCGCAATTTAATCGTTGAGATTGTTGCTGATTGTCATAGCGGAGCCATTTATCCTCGCACGTCACTAGACTGTAAAGAAACGGGTCGATCAGGATGCGCAAAAGAAGCGCCGACAATACTTCAAAACGGCGCCTAATTGTCATTCAAATCGCGCCGCATCCAAATGTCGAGCTTCTTCGACTTGCAGCAACTTTCAGCAAAATCTAAAAAAAGATCATAGGAAATATAATGCTGAAGAACAAGAACACAAAATTCATAAGCGCTTTGGATGTTAGTGCGACGTTTATGTTGATGCGCTTCCTGAATGAAAACGGACAGAAAACATTTTTGACACTCGGAAAATCAATATAATTTGATGGTAATTTCCTTATTATATCCTCTTCAATATACCAATCGAGTAAATTTGTGTCTAGTCAATCACTCAAATCAAAAAACAGTACAATCGTCTGGAACTAACGATGACAAGGTATTAAAATAAGGTAAATAATTCAATGAGTTACATGTTCATCCCACCTACGCTGTCAAACCGTAATTACTCTTTCATAGAAAACAGAAGCCAATTAGACTGAGAACATTTGCTTACTAATGAGTTAATAGATTTTCTCATTAAATTTTGAAATATAGTTCCGAATACAAAGTGAGAAGAACTGATTCTAAGCCAGCCTGTATTTGACCAGTGCTTTTCAGTTTAGTTGTATGATTGTTCCAGTGTTCACCTGTTCATAGTAGTGCCTTGAAAAAGCTATATTATTCATAATTACTCTCATCAAACTTTTGGTCATTACTGCAAGGCGTTGAGATATTACACTACCTGAGCACACTCGACCATCCAGTTAGGCAGCAACAATCAATCATTAACTCATATTTAGAGATCTGAAGCTCATTTCGAGTAGAGACCGAAAAGTTTAGCAAAATGAATACTTGAAAACAAACCGCCTAACCACCTTCAAGTGAATTTAGGAGTATGGAAAGAAATTTACAAAAGTTTTTTGTTGAAATTCACGTAAATGGTGGTCTGAGTAAAAATGTTACAGCTAACTGGAAAATTATGAGATTTTGTCAAGCGACTATGCAAAGTACCAAAGTACAGCAAGCGTTCAAATCACATTTCCGTTTTTTTACGAATATGATAAATAACAAACATATGATGTCGTTAGGTATCGAGTAGCGCGCTGGGATCGCTAAAACTCCAACCGCCCCAGTCGCTCACCAAAGCTTCAGTGGGCTTCACCTACTTGATGGGTAAGGACAGGCTTCGATACTTGCTACGAGGATAATCTTAATTTGTTTTGACTATTTTCGGTGAGAAAATAGCAGGACAGTTCGCCCAGCGCTTCCTGTTGGAGGCTTAACGAAGAGGAAGACTAACTTCACCTGTAGATTACGTTTGTACAGGAAATTAAGAAATAAAACGTCCGATCTAAATGAATAGCAAGTTTCAAAAGGTGAGAATAATGTGGAGGAACTACAAGTGATCGTCAACTATAGCGCACACTTTTGCATCACTAACACAGACAGCCTTTAAGGAGACTAATGGGACACGCAAGGGGATGAAACAGGAAATTGAACACGCCTTGCTAAGCGAAAATGCCTAATGGAGTATGGGTCGAACATGACAACCATAAATATGTCAAATTAGCAATACTATTGGCTTTAGAGCATAAAAACACTGGAAATAAAAGTTATGCTTGCTGAAATTTTAATTACTCGTTTATTTTTAGTAAGAACTAACATCACCAGTAGAGCAAGGGCACGAAAATGAATACAAAATAGTTCTACTGAGACTTAGCAGAATATCTTGCATGAGACACGACGAACGACAAAGTCTTCAGCAGAGACTGTTCGCTTATTACTTCAGTACAGAATAAGCGTACCAATCTATGCTAGAGAGGTAATGCCGCCAACTACTAGGTGCTGGAATTGCTTGAATGGCGACATTCCCTCTTTTCAACTGACCACCACTCTCCTTCATTTCTAAACCACCTGCATGCACTACTCAACTCGAAAAAATGCTTCAAAAGGCACTAACTCGTAAGACTTCTCTGGAGAATAGAAAACAAAAGAAAAGAAAAAAACGAAGAGGCACCGAACAAATGCGGTGCATAGTAGTTTCCAGAGATAAATCGTTCATCAAGAGAGTAAATCGGAACGAGTAATGTTACTCGTCACTATTGTTTATACAAAAAACAAGTTGTTTACTATGCTGGTACTACATAGGCGAAATGTAGAAAGCGACAAGTTGAGCACTCCGATCAATAGTATGTGTCACAGCTGACTGCAATGACAATGAGAAGATGAAAGCACGAGATAGTAAACAGACTAAGGCATAAGCAAGTATCGAATCACTTAAGAAGCAGCACAATTGGACAGAGACATTCGACGCAACAAGTGGTGAGATGAGAGTCGACGAAGAGTCGAGAAGCTGATGGTATGGGCAGCTCACATAGACATCGTACTCTGTATCTTCATAAAGGAATCCATGTGGTTTTTCATTTCACTCCCTGTTGCCAAAGGCCGTGATAACTTTTTCCCTTTTTAATGATATGTGTTTTTTCAATCTATTGCAGTTCAGAGGACTAGTTACACAAGGCAATCGCACACTCGAAAAGAAGAAAGTGGGTGAAATAAACAAATGCCAGTGTGACAGCAGAAGATAGCAAACGATTCTCAAATTTTTTCTAGTCCAAGAAGTCCAGAAAATATCAAGGAAAACAGGTTCAGTTACATTGGAAGGACTGCGGGTCGTGAAATGCAAGCAACTGGCGCAAACAAGCAGAGCGCGACCGAGAGAGACAATCGATGAGCTTCAGCTGAATAGTGCGATCCTGGTGCACACATGGAATACGGCTTCGGTGTATACATAGCACTCAAGAGTCTCGCAGTCCTACAGTAAAAAGGTATTTTACAGTAACTGTGCATATTTTGCAATGTAAATACAACATGGAACTGCTAGCAACGTGCTCTTCGGGTGAGTGCTGCATCAACAGATTTTGAAAAGTGAAAAGCTAGATCTCTGTAAAAATGATCAGGTGACGAAAAAGTGTTGCAGGATACGGCCCGAAATCTCAAGTCGGGTTACTGTAGGTCAGATTTACAATATAAAGGTTTATACGCAAAAAAGTTCACCATGAATCGTTCACACCAGGTTCTATTGTTTTGTCAAAGGAGTGCAAAATACTAGTAATTAGTCATGACTGGTTAAGCTCAAGTTGATCGTTATGCAACAGCAGCGATTTCTTTGATAACTAAAGAATTACGCTACTTTTATTACGTGCATCGGAAAAAATGCTATAATAAGAAGTTTTACGATTGTTTTCATTCATTATCCAAAATATGACATAAATACCACAAATAGGACCATATGTATAAACATTAAATGACAAGACAAAAGGCACGTTCATCAGTGACAATAAATATTTACATGCCATCCTAGTAGAATAAAGGTGGCATTTCACAGAGATCAGTGTGGGACGGTCAAGCACCGAATATGATGAAGGTTTCTTGGGAATGGGATAGAAAGGAATGGGGTGATGATCATAGAACATAAATCAAATTCAACACAAGATGACGGGAAGAGAGGAGATACGAACGCTGGGAATAAAAGTGGATGGAAATAGGAACCGTGGGCAAATAATCGAACGCAACATGAGGCCACCCGAACTAATCTTGAGCAAAATAATGTACATCATGGCGATACCGCTTCCAAAAAATTCACAAAGATAACAAAATTCGTTTAAGCCTAAAGAAAGATAAGTAAGACTGTGTACACACATAAGGACAGACATCAATAATATTCGTGGAATTCCTACAGATTAGAGTGGGTGATGAAGCTCCAGTAAGGCAGAGCGCAGCCCACAATCCTGAGATGGTCGACATCAAAGTCGAACAGCGTCCACATTCACACGATAATCTCTCGTATTACTCGACGACCAATTTCGTCCTCTGTTCTGGAGTAACTATTCTCCTCATTTTGACCACTTATCACGCCTACAAATAGAAACACCTGTATTTAGGAGATTGAGTGGAACATTCACTCGAATATATTTAACGCACCATCAAACAAGTTGATACTTGCTGCTTCGTTGAGGTAATGATCATTCGATGCGTCATATCGTTCACTTGGCCAATTTTCGGTGGCTGTCTCGTCACTAAAACATAGGTAATGAATGTGAAATTTGGGGTTAGTTTTGAGACGTGTGCCAGCAAACGAAGTGTTATCGAAATAATGTTCTGTAGCGAAATACTTTAGAAAGAATACTGCTAGAAAGTGCACAACTTCAGAATCGAAAAGAGAAATTTAATTCAAGTGCAATCGACAATCAATAGCGAAAGTGAGTTATACCTCGAGTAATTGTGCATGGGTAATGTCGCTTTGAGTTTGCTCGAATCCAAAGTGAAAACACCACTATCTGCTTGCGAGCCATGAACCGCAGTATTTTTCACATCTGACTCTGGCATTGTAGAAGTCTCCTTTGGCCTGAGAACATAGTTTTACTTCGTAGTAAATGAGCGTCATTGAGAAATGTTCCAATGTCAGCAATAATAGATACATTTAAAGCTATAGTTCTTACATAACAAACCTTTTCTTGACATTTTTCGACGGTATACGCGTGCGACAACAGAAAACAAGTAGAACGCATACCACAATGACAAGGAATGCTAATACGAGTGTGGGAATTACTAAGGCCAAACGCCAAGCACTACCAAATGAATTGGCTTCTGAAATACAATATATCTAAGAGATACGAGAATACATCGATTTCATCTTGAACAAAGTTATTTCTTAGATCCTATGTAAAAAAACAGAAACTAACCTAATATATAGGACAACTTTGAACATCGAAGAACATGTTCGCGTGAACAGAAACGGGCTCTGAAGAGTGTTCCACCAGGGATGTCGCTGATAATCTGATCATGCGGATAACATTCGGCAGATCGCCATGTGTCACCAGAAGATACATATAATAATGTGCAGTCGTCTGGAGGTGGATGAGGCTGAAATCAAACTAGTACCACGGAAATGAGATAGTTTAATGAATCGTAGGTCCCCTAATAGTCGTCAAAAGCTCTCGTAAAAAGAAATGAAAAAGAAGGCAATTTACAGGTAATACTCTGATATGAACGTTTCATAAAATGGTATTCAAGATGGTTTTCAAGAAAAATAAAATATTAAAAATGCTCTTTTATTGTGGAGAATTCGTTTGAACAGATTTCATACTAGCAATTAATATACTGAAAATGAAAATAGAGATTTGAAACAGGATAGGGTAGAATTTAGATAGATTAGACATATTGCGCTTCTCTCTAAATACTAAAATGAGGAAAAAGTCCTGAGAAAATGCTCGTAACTTCTTCGGGTGCCGGTCATTTTTTTGGGTTCATTTGAAAACCCCCCGCCTTCTTGCGCGCTGATTTTTATATAATTTATCTACTTATTTCAAGATGGAGTTAACAAGTGAGCAAATTAGGTTGTTGATGATGCACGAATGGCTGTTGGGTTCAAATGCAACGGTGGCAAGTGAACGCATCAATCTGGTTTGAAGCGAAGACACTGAACGACCTGAACGCGGCTCATCTTCCAAACTTTCTTCACCTTCGTCTAACTTTTCAAACCACCTGTACACCGTACTTTTGCCAACGGTGCCTTCGCCCCAAGCCAGACTGATGAGTTCACTTGTCACCGTTGCATTCGAACCCAACAGCCATTTGTGCGTCATCAACAATCTAAGTTGCTCGCTTGTTAACTCCATCTTGAAACAAGTAGATAAATTATATACTAGTCAACACGGGAGAACACGGGCTTTCAAATGAGCCCAAAAATATTAAAAATGGCCGACACCCAGAAAAGTCACAAGCATCTTCTGATTTTTTCCCCAACCTATTAACGATATTTTCACTTCAATACAGAAGTGAAAAATGGTACGATGTTCTAAAGGACGTTCTGTGAAATTCTGATAATTTTGTTAGACAATAAAGATAGCTTCGCATAAAGGAAACTGTTTTATTGCAATCTATAGTTTTACTAGCAGACAAAATTCTAAAAAGCATTCATAAAGAAAGTATTATGCGCTCTAGTTAAGTAATATAGTACGAAGCTTGCTGATCCATGCAGACGATGGGACGAAATGAAGTTTTTTGAAAAAAAATTACAAGCAAAATAAAATATCTCCTCACCTCTACAACGATTGATTTCCGCATCAGATCAAAACTGAGAGTAGAAGGAGCTAACATGTTCGGATCTTCGTTCACATCATTTGTAGTGGCAATTACCAGT
Organism: Parelaphostrongylus tenuis; assembly: GCA_019055375.1. Lineage (NCBI taxonomy): Eukaryota > Metazoa > Nematoda > Chromadorea > Rhabditida > Metastrongylidae > Parelaphostrongylus > Parelaphostrongylus tenuis. The sequence continues at coordinate 345,080 of JAHQIW010001680.1, forward strand.
TGAGAAAAATCAGAAAAACCCTTAAATAAACCAATGAGTATCGCAGGTTTACATACGTTCAATTGTTTCGCAAGGAAAACGAACCTTCTTGTTCTTAGCCCGAAGACGAAAATAATATGACGATAATGGATTTAGTCCCGTGAGGTTGGAGCTCAAAAACCATAATGTTGTCCCATCGTTCTTAACACGTGGCATTACTACTGTGTAAATACTTTCTTAACAAGAAGAGCTTACCAAAACTCACCTGTATATGTTCAATTCGCGATGTATTTCTGACTTCCACTGTCGATACGTCCTCTTTTCCAAAGCTTTCCGTGAACGGATTTAGAGTTCTATAACAAAGGAATCATAAAGCTTGGAAATTTGGAGGAAGGAGTGGGAGCAAATTTAAGAAGCGTACCTGTACTCAACGACAAACGATTGATCGAATCCTCCATCAAAACCAGGCACCCATCCGATTGACAAAGAGTTTGGTGTAGCCGATAATTTTCGAAGATTAGTTGGAATATGTGGAGTCACTATAAAAAGGAATGCATTACTGAGTCGCTCATATACGCAGGAAAACTTCATGTCTAAAAATTTTGAGGGATTGCAAAACCATGGACGTCGGGATAGAGTTCTACCCTTGTCGCACTCTTTTCAAGGCAGCATATCACCGCTCAAAAAACGGTTACATAGAGAATTCTCGCCGATTACTTGTATCCAGTGATTGTCAGCATGGATTCAGTGCCGATATCTGTTTATCAAGCCAACCGTTAACAGTTGGTTGATGACAGAATCGCTACCTTATCAAAGAAAGAGTGGTAGCAGAACAGGATTGCCCGTAGTGCACTGGTTATCATGCACTATCGGAAAAAGTAAGACTCGGCTTCGACTTCTGTCCGGGCTCTAAGGTCTTACATATCACTCAACATTATTGGATGCAAACTCATAACATCATGTTACTGCTTGAAAAGTGGTTCAATGAAGATTGGTCATCGAATTCAAACTCTAAGTTGTGAAAGCACCCAAGACATACTTGTACTCGACAATCTAATAATCACTTCCGCTTTGTCGATACCGTTCGCCACACGACACATATACGATCCGTAGTCACTTTCAGTCGTATCAGATATTTGTAGAATATGTTCATACTCATCGCGATTGTAATGTTGAACAATTTGAAAAGAATATCTAAAATCAAAATTTGAAGAAATAACGCTCAGCTCTTATGGACGTCGAAAAGATATCTTCGCCGAAAATTTAACTTTTGAATGAGTGAGTACCTTCCATTCTCTTCAATAGGAACCGAGTTGAACATCCAATTGAACGTCTTTGGTTCAGGACGAGCAGAAACGATACATCGCAAACGAGCCTAGAGATTTTACAGACAAGATAGTAAAGAAAAAAAAAGCAACTACAGTAATTACGATCAAAATAATCAAGCAAACTGATCAAATCCTTACACAGCTCTATAACTTTTGTAACAGTTTTTTTTTCTCTGCACTAACGGCTTCTCCAGCTCCCACTAATACATAACGGCAAAGTGTTCTCCTAACTCTTTTGACTAATATCATCATATAGTAGAGATTGGCGAGCACTACAGTCATACTTTCCGCCTATTTCTTTCTTTCCTTTTCACACTTTTTATAAACATTCGATAGCTCTTCAAACGCAGATGTTCCGTTTGGCGTCAGTCGAACAAAGATCTATTCTGCACTTAAAAATGTACAAAAACCTTTCCTCCATCGAGTGAATTGGTCAATAACTTGACTGGAAATTGGCTATTATTACAATTCTAGTCGTATAATAAATCAAATGGGACAGGCGGACATATGAAATACAGAACAGAATGAATATATCGACTTGTTACTCAAGATTTACATATACTAATTATTGATGCCGAAGTTTATAAGAAGTCGGCCTTTTGAATTATTGAGATTGAACGTTATTCCTAAGAGACCTCCGAAGACCGACTATTGATTAACCTCGGCATTGATTAGAATGTTCCGTGATTTTCTTTTTTCCAGCAAACACGAGGTTTTTAGCACAAGTTTATTTTGTACAAAGTAGTACAATAGAGATTGTGTCCGTGGCTAACGTTCCAGCAGTCTAGCTTTCGTCAGAGCCGTTCTGTTGTTTTGGTATCAACCATATTGTATACCATACAGCAATCGATGGAAACTTGTTTTGTTTGTATGATGGGCCATAGTAACACGTAACAAATAGCATCATAGATACCATACATGTTCATGAAGCAAAAGAGCGTAGTCTTTCATACAACCAGTCATGTCTCAACCCTCTTCCCTCTTCAAGTTTACTCTAGCTATCATAAAATTATCGCTTACTTGAAAAAACCCAGTATGTTTGTGACATTTGAAAAACATGAGTGTCTAAAGCGCCGGCCACATGGAATTTTGCGAAAGGTTAGGCCGACAAAGGAACGGGCTTCCTTAGGTCCATTAAAATTCTCCTTGATGTTAGCGAACTCTTGTAGAAAACAAATCTGTACTGGCCACGGTAAAACGGAAATTAGCATCTGTCCTTTGTTGTAATGCCCACCTACTACGAAAAGCTATATGTATATCACATCTCGTAATAACCTACCCCAACAAAACGACATTAGTTGAAAGCTGCTCGTCGTAACAGCACTGGGAATAATGAAGCCGCTCAATTAAAGAAAAATGGTACTCAATTACGGATGGAGAGCATCCATCAACGAGCCTTTCGTTTTGCCTGCGGCAACTTCACCCTCATGAGCCACAAACGCTGATGTTGTCATGAGCTCAAGAAAGCAAAACAAAAGAAAAAGCGCAAAAGGTCGGAGAACCCAAATAAAAAAAAAACCAAGGAAAGTATGGTATAATGAAAAGTTCACGCGAACTAGTCAGAAAGACCCTGTACATAACTATGTATTCATATAGTAAAGAAACGGGTATATAAGGAAACAAGATGAGTTGGAATGCATTATCGTGCTTCGGTATTATCAAAAAACTCTTGTACCAACAGAAGTTTCTTGGGGCCCTTGGATTACTTATTGAACTCGACGTTTTTCACAATATATTACTACATACAGAGAACACAGGCAGAGGATTTTATCAATCAATCTACGAACCATTCATACGGCACTATTCAAATTTCGAAAGTCGTATTTGTAAGACATAATTCACGAAATAAATCAGCACAGTGCACGAAAACCGTGAGGAAACGGATCGAAGTGAACAAAATTTCCCATGGCATGGAGAGTAGTAGTTTTTAAGTGGATATGTTATTGAATTCAGTGCGACTAACTGCAGACATTGCATTTGCGATAAAGGGAAATGGTGAAAGTGACGCTCTCAGGGGGTGCTTTAGGATAGTTCATATGAGCGGTGGTTCAAATCCATATTAGAATCTCTTTACTAGAGAAAGAGATAGTTTTATTTTGGTACCCATCTTTTTTATTTGTCTACCAGCCAAAATCCATCTACTGAAAGTGGTGATGGGCCAGTGTCATTGCACACGATGCCATCACCATATACGCCTCCCTCTTTGCTACAATGCAGGGCTTAATGTGGGACAGGGGTCACTGACGAAGAGGCCAAAACCTCCGAAACACCGGTGTATGGCCCTGGCGTACCAACCTCGTTTAGGCTAAAATCATTCTTTTTTTTTGGAGATATAATTTTCTTGAAAAAAAAATTAAGTTTACGCTATTCACAATTGCTGACAAGCTTGTTGTCATAGAGAGTTCACTAATAACGAGGCAATCAACATCTGATGGATTGAAAGGCAAGCAAAAATTTCACAATTCTACACTTTTATTGAACTATAACAATTATATAACAATGAAATCCTCTAGTCGTTTCCTTAATTATTGACCATGTCATTATTGCCAAAGAATCATTTTTGAGCCACGCATGTCATGTGGTCTGTTAGAGATGGGCTGACTTATAGAGCCCGATACACTTAATTCGATCATACGGTCTCGTCAATCGGACAGTTACCCAATCTCGTCTTTTGCTAATCTTTGTGGGTGCCCCTTCCTCACAATAAGACTTAGCGACCAAGAACGTTTTACACTTTCTGTCCAGTGAAATCGTTACCTAACACAGAGTGCTGTACACTCGATCTTTAGCAGATCACATGACATGCGTGGCTCAAAATGACTCTTTAGCATATTGGAAATTGAGCTGTGGTCTTAAGAAAACACTCGAAATGAATGATATCATATATCAAAAATACTACCCAAGAGCATTCGAGCGTACAACACTTTATGTTCGGTGATAATTTCACTGGACATAGAGTGTAACACGTTCGTCGTCGCTAACTCTTAGTGTGGGACTGGAGTACCCACACAGGATTGGCAAAAGACCAACGGGTAACTGCTAACTGCCCGATTGACGAGACTGCAAGATCGGAACACGTGTATTGGCCCTATAAGTCAGCCCATTTTCAACAGACCACATGACATGCGTGGCACGAATGACATGTCATTACTGCTTTCATACCGAAGTTGTTATAATCGCAGAAAAAGTAAATCGTGGGTAGGACGAACTCACCATAGTGCCAATATCTGCAGCTGCAAGAGCTTCTTCTGGAAAGCGTTGATTCAAAATAACTGGTCCATGGTTTACTCGTATAACTGTCCACGAAGTGTCATCCACACCCTTCTGATCGGCCCCATTCGTTGTCCGACAAGAATAGTTGCCTTTGTCTGCCCATTTCAGTGGTTTCGTAAACAGCAATGTGCTGGTGACAGTTTGAGAACAATAATCTCCCGACGAACAGCTACAATAACAAATGCCTCAGAATTATTAGCGAGCACGAAAAAATAACTAGCTGAACTTAACATTTCAACTGTTTCTGTGCACGTAGACTTGAAAGCTGCTTACTGCTCAGGTGCTTTAATCTAATTTTCCAATATACCTAAGAGAATTGAGTGGCGAGCAAAAATACGACCTCAGACGGGGTCGAACCCGCGTTTCATCTACACCGTCCCCGCGTTCAACTCCCGTCTGAGGTCGTAATTTTGCTCACCAATCAATTCTCTTAGGTATATATGAAACATCATGACACCGCGAAAAATGCGGTGAAATAGCGGAAATTTCGAGTATTAGTCATTACAATAGCTGCCAGCTCAACTGGATTTATGAAGCGAAATCGCATACCCGACTAAACCTGCTAAAGGTTGGTGGCTGACAGCTGACCCAGAGATGTTGAAGAATCAGTGGTGGTGCGAATGTATACCGGTGGTGAAGTGATAGCACGTGTTCCCGGTAAGGATGAAACGCGGGCTCGACTCCCGTCTGAGGTCGTATTTTTGCTCACCACTCAATTTCTTAGGTATATATGAATCATCATAACACTGCGAAAACTTCAGTAAAAATACTAGAAATTTCGAGTACTAATTTTCCAATAACAATAAGATCACAAAAGTGAACAAAATTTTTAACTTAGCTGCAGTGTTATACATGTTATGTTTCCACTCCTTACTACTTTTACTGCTCACTATCCGGAAGCAAATGAACTAACTGTTCAGAAATTCCTAAGGTTGAGATGGAAAATCTCAAAGCCTAGTCGTAGTTTGTTTATCGTTAGATTATATATACATATATATATATATACATACATACATATATATATGTATATATATGCATAAATATGTAGATATATGTATATATATGATGAAAAATGATTGAATTAGAAAATGTTTCAAAATGCCAAAAAAATTATTCCATACCAGCAATTTCCGTACCTTGACTTGACAATAATGCTTTCAATCTTGTAGCGCTTCGTATCGATCGGATCGTTATCCTTAAACCAGTGAAAGCTGGGTGCTGGGAAACCTTTCGCTTCACATTCTAGTCTGCCAGCAGTCTGGTCCAATTTTAAGATAAGCTCTTTCGTTAGATGCCGAGAAATCCATGCCGGTTCAATAACCTAGAGATCGGAACTGTTAGAATGTTTTGAAGGTTGTGGAGCATACTTAGACTTACAGTTACATCTACAACCGCCTCTTTCCCTTCGCCATGAATGTTGTCAGCACGACAGCGATAGCGGCCATTATCAGCAAGTTGAACATTCCTGACAATAAGCTGAGCACTGTCATGTTCTCGAGTTCCGAACAGGCCACCAGAGGATGGAGAAGCCCACTGGAAGTATTTGAAAGCTACAGGCTTCTGTCTAGTACTGAAAATCCGGCGTGAGCTGATTTCCACGCACGAAGTGCTAATCTTACGGCCGCTTTCAACTTTAGCATATTCTGATCGATATGGACACTACAGTGCCTTCTTCCGGCCTATAATTCCTTCATTCCCAGTTGTTACCTTTCCAAGGAGCAGATCAACAGAACAACCGTCCCAAAGAACCTAGTGAGTTCCACAAATCTCGTGTACCACGAGAACGTACACCGATTTCGGTGCACATAGATTATGCGCTCCAATCGAACGCTCTCTACAGACCGGCTGGAATGTGTTACACTGGCGTATCTTAGCGGAAAGTGAACGTTATTAACTCTTTCGAGACCATGGACCCAATCCTCTATCACCCGGCGTGTTGCATTCAACAATGACACGCTGATGTTAGACGCCACTGTTACATGCAACACGCCAGGAGTTAGAGACGCTGATGGGTGGGTCCATGGTCCCGAAAGGGTTAATTGCAGTGAAAACTATTGGAACCTAATATATTTCAATCAGTGATCCGTGCAATCTCTTTCTTACATTACCAAAACGTATTCCTTATTTGAGGAAGCTCAGAATTGGAATTCGTGTCCCTTTTTACCATCGCGGCTCGTATTTCGAGAATTATAGCAATTAAACATGCGGCTTTTGTCCATTAGAAATGCAATAATGTTTCCAGATGCGTCGATGATGTTTATGGAAGCTGAAATTTCGCTTGAATCAAAAACTTAAATTTTGTTTCCACTTCTTTTGGAATTTCAAACCAAAAATGTTATGAATCAAAGTAGCAGTTTTAATGCACTACACTCACTTTTGAGTGGATAGAGCAAGTCTCGTATAAAAACTATATCTTTATAACCTCTGAGTTTTCTAGCTGTGGGAAATTTCTCGATTGTTTGCGAAGAAAAAATTCTTCCGGATCTTATATATTACCACAAGGCGAACAATACTGCGACAACTTTTTGATAAGTAGATCTGTTTAGAAGTTTAGGACTTCACATGTACGAGAGGGGTTGCTCTGCCACCTGAGTGTTCAGATGACCTTTACGAAGTACTCTTTCACTACTAAAACGGCCTGCAAATACTAGCGAAAAATTGGCCGCGAAATTAGAATTCTCGAAAATCCTAACTAAGAGCGGTAACAACAAGCACTGACAGTGTGATGAGAATATCACTGCGTCCTGACTCCATGAAATCACCACTGTTCAGCTGCTTAGAAGCTCGAAAGACGAGCCTCCGATGAAGGCGAGTAAGAGGGTCCGAATCTTGTGACAAAGATCTGTAACTTATGATGGTTTTGCTGCAATTGTTAAATTCCACTAAGAGCCAAGAGGTTGTTAAAATCGGAAGCGGCTATTACTCCTGCACCGTGTGCATTGAAATCAGTGCTCTTCGTAAGCTGTGCTAGATAGATGGTATTTGTAAGAATTGCGAAAGTGTTACTTGAAAAATAAATCACTTTTTACTACTTGCCGTGCAAAATTCACAGAGGATGCTACCTTAAAACTTCCCGCTGGACTTCCAGGGTCATGGGCCGAGCATGAAAGGCTTATTGTACCACCTACAATAACACTGAGTCTAGCAGGAGAGATATCAGCTCGACCAGGTGGTCGTTGCACCTGAAGATAAAATAGCAAGAAACTCAAATCTAGCTGATGAAATTGAAGAATATATGGCTCACGTCTATAACAGTCACAGCAGATCCTGTTCGGGTCTGAGAGCCTGATTCTCCGTAGATGCTGAGATAATTTGTCGCCGAACATGTGTAATTGCCGGTCTGTTCTCTATAAGAAACTTTTTTGCTGTTTCGTCACTCAGCCACTTTCCTTCCTAAACTGTCACCACCTACTGAGTTTTTCGACCGGTTTTTATATAATGTTTAGAGAACCAGTATGACGAATAAATTTGAAGGAATCTCCATGCTGGTTGTTAAGTTCTGCGCGATCAAGCATAAATCTAGACTAGCCCAATTATATACCTTCCATCTTAATCACCTCTACGCACAAATCCACAAATTAGAGGACTATTATTTCGCTTTAGCGGAATCACACGCATAACACATGACTGACACCATAGCGGCAAATGGTGCTTCTAGATTACTTAGATAGCAGAGAACAAAATTGCACCTGGACACGCTTTTCAACACCAAGATTGGCCCATCGCACACGAAACCTTGAGGTCCACTCCATCTCACATCTGCCACTTGAGGATTCGCATCCACAGAGCACTCAATTTGAAGCCGTTCCCCTTCTCTCGGGTTGTACCTCGGCTATAAGAATAATAAAGCAATTGGAAGCATATATGCATTGCACACTGTCCAACCGGTTTCCTTGACGTATACACAACACTTCTATGACGACTTCCAGTAACACCGTGCGAGCACCAGTCTCCGTTAAGAAAATGACCACCCATGAAAACATGTCAAACCCACCTTGGTTGTGACAACAGGAGCGTATTGCACGTTAAGTGTAAGAATACCACTTCCTTCTCCAACAATATTGCTAGCACGACATTCAAAATCGCCACTCATGTTACGACTAGCCAACACGGTCCACTTAGGAGCTGCGTAGACTTCACCCAGTGCCAAGTGTCTCCTGAAGGTCAAAACTGAGAGAAGGCCATAATTTCTAGAAAACAATGATTCTCACCACTCATAACTTGGAGGATACGGATTTGAGTCGGCGTCACACACGAGGTCGACATGATGCCCTTCTTCAACTGCGATCTCTTGGTCTGGCGACACCCGAACGCGTGGCTTGAATAGAACCTAAATTGTATACGCATTATTAGCGTAAGCCAAATAGGATACAGAATCACCACCCACATTCAATCTCGGCGACCTTGCCTCTTTCGGCTGCTCCAACTCTATAGCCTTATTAGTGACTGCACACACCACGTATACACCGTTATCTTCTGATCGAACACGGAAACTTAAGTACAGATCAATACAACACATTCTGTTCAATAGCGTACTTATTATTATATTGATTATTAGCTATGCAAATCGTAATGAACTGATCAATTATTCCAGATTACACCGAAACTCAAAATGGGATGTCACATGCAGCAAAAGAATTCGACCCCCAATTAATGAATAGCCTATAAACATAGATAGTTAATTATTGAATGTCGGACATATTCAAATTTCCACTGCCTTTATTTTTATTTTTTATTCCATTTTTGAGGAGAGATGTATGAATAATGGTGGTAAGACGCAGCGAACAAATATGTGAAGTGCTAAGATAGATTTGGAATCTCACAGTTGGTCGATAAGAAAAATACTTCCTCGTTTTGTTACCCCAACATTGACCCCTATTTAAACTATAAAAATGCTTAGAGTATAGAAAAGAAACAGACTGTAGTGTGCTTTCTGATACGTCCCCTCGAAGCAGCGTATTTACATTTCTCTCGTCTGCTGTGCTACCGTTGAGGAAAGTCCAGCTATAAATATTATTAATAAATAAACAAAATACAGAGAAACGGTACTTTACAGTGTAACCTTATGGTAGGAGGCGGACTTCCACCTGATGAAACACATTTGAATGTAACGCTATCACCGTAGGTAACAGCTTGTGATGGTGATTCAGTGATGACCGGGTCACTTGGCGGGACTAAAATACCAAAGGTCATCCTAGCATTCCATAACATCTATAGACATTCTGCGTAAGTTTACACTGTCATTTTATTCCACTGATGTTTTTTCAAATACGATCTTGCAGCTGGGCAATTTCAACGTGACAGCAGTGAACTTGAATTTTCTTCTCTCATCACACAGCACACACGCACTCACACCACCTGGTCGAACGTAACCCAGTAATTAGAGACTGAATACAGCCTTGCTAAGGCCATATACGACACACGTTACCTGGGTAATAGCACTTCATTAACTATTGGAGCTTATGAGAGATATTAGCAGGCACATAGAGATAGTAATGAGACGTAGTGTCGCGCAGATAGGCTGGCTTATTGGTTGAAAAATATGGAACATTGAGGCCTGCAAACGAGCGAACTCCAAGACTATGGCCGATTTTTAGAAGAAATGCTATGAGCAAACGTTACATCCCAGCCAGCTATTGAGGGATTTAAAAGTCGTAGACGGAGGCCCCTCTACTGAAGATTTACTCTACTTAGAGCGTTCTTTTCGAAGCAATACCATAATTTTTCCCTTTCTTATGTGGATGAAAAATCTTTGGCAAGGACAGCGATTTTGTGTCGGGCAAGACTGGGGACTAATTACACATCGCACTGTCGAGCTCTACATGTTATTTTAACGAGATTGCGATCTGCAAGGACGCGCTGGTCAGAATGACGGACAATCAACAAATCCGATAAGATGAATTGCACTCTTCTGTATTCACACGAACACACAATAGCCGGCGCAGCAGTTGTTTTTGAGAGCTGTTAGCCGTTCCATAATGCATATTTGCTAATAAAAACTGTATAACTTATTCACATTGAAATCCAATCTAGATTGTTGTGGAACGAAATCATTACACGAATTTGCATCTTATTAACTACTTTTTTCCCACTACTCAGGCTTGAATTTTACGCAAAAATATTAGTCTATTTGCACAGAATCCGGAAAAACAAACCTAAAGCAACAACTTCAATGGGATCCGCCTGATACTGTTCGGTTTGTTGACGATCAAGAACCGTACAGTAATATGAACCGATCACCGAATCGATTGCAATTTCTTTAAGCTTTAGATCGTAAACTCCTTTTGATACATCACCGACTAGTTCGAAATGTACACTATCATGCAGCTGGTCACCGATCGATATGTATCTGAACAACATTTCTAGATTTCTGGAGAAGATCCCGAATTGACAAATAGATGTCTTAGAGTCTGATCACATAGTGTCTCGCATGGGCAACTGATATAGGAGGAAGATATTTTAGAGAAATGGCTTGAATCTTCGCAGAAATTGAGTGGGGGAAGACAAGAAATCATCATTGACGAGATGTAATGCACATTTTCAAAGGAGAAGATATTATCGTTCTGTTTCATTTACGAGCACATTTAACCATTAAACATACCTGAGACTACCCTTGTTGTACTTTTGCCATTGTACTTGATATCGTGTTCGATCAGCGAATTTACTTCGTACCGAGCACTTTAACGTTGGACCGATATCGTGTGGCTTCACATAGTATGGTCCAGTACCGGGCGTGCTCGCAAATACCCCGTTATTCTCAGTACAGACTAAAACATGGAAATCATCACCATTAACAACAAAGACGTTGGCGGGTTTTTATTCTTCCAAAAGAGCTATGCTATTAGCAATCGATTCCAAGGGTCAGAAAGGCTATGACAATAGTGCAAACGGCTTAGTAAACACAAGCAACTGGGCCATGGTCAAATACGGATGCCCTTTCGCTTTTTTTTGCTCCCCTTCAATTCATTTTTTTCACAAGACATCCCCTAGAGAATGCCCTTCTCTACGATATGATCTTCATCTAACGATTGATCTTGTCTTATGTTCGATCTTTTCATCAATTACGAAGATCGAAAAATAGCGCTTACAGATTATTCGGACGAAAGAGATAAGAAGTAGAGCCAAATACGGCTCCATATCTAAGGAGGAACTTCTTCAGCCAGTACGTTCCTACAACAAAAGAACTTTACATCATAGAAATTCAGTATTCTGTAAGATCTTAACAGAAAATCGGAGATCGACTTTGATCAACAACAATTAAATTTTTGCACAAATTAAAGATGGAATGAATGATAGAGCTACAGATCTTCATTACGCGTTCATTGACTGAACAACTGCATAAAACTCCACTTTTGGCAGCCGTTGAGATTGAAATAAAAATTGGATATGAAAGGCTGATTCTCTCAAAAAAACAAGAAAAAAAAAATCACAAACAATAGAGTCGGCTATATGGAAGTAAAACGAAGTATTACGTAATATATCAACACATACAAGTATCATATCTCTTTGTTGAAGAAAATGCCATTGAGATCTATTCATTCGGGCAGAAATCCGGTTTCAGCAATGGGAGCGTTATTAACTTTAATAGACGAATTTCTGTTAATACACAGAGAAGCATACGATCTGAGCGGCTAACGATCCAAGCACTAGGAACGATTCCATGTCGAAAGTGCATAGAGAATTCTACGGAAAGGAAATAAGAAGTCTTCCGACTTTCATTGAAAAAGTATGTATGGAAGCAGATGTTTGAGAAGGGGAAAAGCAGAACAGCGCTTAACTCTACTCCTTGGTAGACTCCAGGTGGAACGAAAGGAACGAGGGGCGCAAAGAGCGTGCGTCCGTGTCGAAGGGTCGGTCGGGTCAGCACATCCCTGTTCCACGCGCGGTAATTACCTGCCAACAATACGTCCTCACCTCAGTCTGCTTCGCAATTTACCGCCAGATAAAAAGAACTAACAAGTAACAGACAGGTACTAATGAAGTAGTCAGTTTATTAATGACAATAGATGAATTCATGGCTGATGAACATTGAAAGAAAATGGTGATGAACGCCCTCATTAGAGTCCTATGTTTGCGGTGATCCGCAGTTGAGGACAAATCCCCGACACTATAGACTTTCTTAGCTTGAACGAAAGACGCTCAGATGGTGATCTACATAAAACAAAGCCTATTTAGTCGAGTTTGATCGAATTTGAGCGAGTATTCGAAACGAACGATTCATCGAGTCTCACGACTGGGAGACAATTGTATGAAGGTGGTTACGGAGCACTCAAGGAAGGAAATGAATGCGCGGAGTCAAACATGCAATTCGCTCAAATATAGTAGGAAGTTAAAAGGGCAATATTACCGACACATTGAAGAGGGTTGGCCAGAAACAGTGAAAAGAAAAGAGACGAGAAAAGGAAATGTGCAGAAAGAAATTCTGTCTATGAGGCTAACATAGATATAACATAAAAGAAACGTTTACCAACCGAGAGTTGTAGGACTAGTTGTAGGGGAAAATTGAACATAAAAATGGCGCGCTTCACTATCATATGTATACGAATACGAATAGAAATTGATTATATGAGTATAATGAGAAAAAAAAAGACTTGATTGAAACGGTGAACAGATATAGAAACAACTGTACAAAGGCATATCATTAGTTGTGTTATAGAATGACGAATTTGACGCTCATCATCGTCATCATCAGAGCAACGATAGTGTAACGTGAAGAGGAGGCCAAATTGAGACAGCCAGCGATCTGTTGCAGATTCGGGGCGAACTATGCACATGACACAAACAAACAGCGATGATCGAGAGATGAGCGAATAAGATAAATTTCGGAGATTGCGACTAACAGATCAGAAAAGATGCCACAACGATCCCGATCATGACGAACGACGACATAAAAGACGTGAAACAAAACCAGTCTCGTCAGTCGTATTCGAAAAAAAAAGGAGTTGCCGACTATAGAGGAAAAAAACAGCTTAGGTGAGCCGTTCAGCGTTACGTCATTCACTACTACACCTACTCTTATCCGCTATGATTTGATCTTGTTCATCCTGGAAAATTTTTCCCTAGATGAATGTGTTGAGTAATCAAAAGCCTAAGGTAAAGATCGCACATTTAGGAGGATGGTAACCGGTTACTGATAGTACTATGTTAGTGTGTGTGGTGAAATTTCAGGAATTCGATAATTTATGGAACGGAAATTTGCCCAGATGAACAGTGTATTGAACACAGTGTCACAAACGAAACACCATAGAAAAATTTGTGATGAATACGACTGAGGAGCATATGTCGCGCAGACGTTTATGTGAGGCTGGCCATCATAGCTCTACAAAAACGCCTATGCGCAGAAAATAGTGCGGAATTAAGAGCAATCAATAACCGATCGATAGCATAGTTAGAAATTGACCAATGTCGATCTGTCTATAAGGATACATTGTCAAACACTCTACACTTATCGAAAATAAAAACGATAGCAACATTTGAATAAATGATGTTGATGAGTAGAAACGAACGGATTCGTATTGGAGCATGTGCAAACCGTACTCAAAAATGTGTGGTCTACTGGTAGACAATCGATCGAAGTTATTTTTCTATAGTAATAAGGACAAGAAGTTTCGTAGTAGAGGTGTTGTGATAAATTGAAAATTGCAGCAGAGCAGATACACTTGAAACCAACACGCCTTTCAGCGACGCCTGTACGCTTTGAAATGCTCACCTCTAGATGGGGAGTACAAGTACAACCACCAATCATAGTTCAAAACAAAATATCAGCCTATATTGCGAGTTACTTGGAGAACTGTCGATGTGATAGAGATGAACAGTAGATAAAATACAACCAACAAGTAGCCTATATACGTGAAAAATCGTTACACGTCAGGATAACAATTTTAGGAGGACTTAAGTAGATAAATAGAGCAAAAAGAAATATTTCATGAGAGCGGTTTTTTTTTGTTTTTGAGCAGTCTCATCCGAGCACATTCTAATAAATCCTGAGCACATCAATCGACAACAATCTGCCATCCAGATGTCAAAGTTAATAACTTACGTTGTTGCTTATAAGTTAAGAGTTTGGAGTCACGAATAATCAACAAAATATAGACCAAAAGGGAAAACGAATCGAGAGTCACATTGGCCGTTAGCAGACGGTGCAAATACACAAGTGGAAGACAAAATGAAAGAATAGTCATTTCCATGGCATGGTGAGCGGTGTAAAACGATCATTAGATTCGAAATTAGCGTAAGATTATGAAGTGGAACTATGAAGAGTAGCCGGAATACACGGCAAGTTCTCTACAGCTCATAATTACAGGATTGCACTTGGACGCTAGGAGCGTGTCCCATGACGTACCTTGTGTCATTGCATTTATTCGGTTCGTCTGGAGTGAAGCTTGATGAGAAAAAATAAACTGTTGTTGCACATTGATTCGCAATGAATAGCAGAAGAATGTGAAAGACTTCACTCTTCTTCATATGATCATTAGTCATGAGTGATGTTAATACTGCTTGCCCGGTCTCTAAAGGCTTCCCTGGGGTACACTTCCAACGACGGAACAGATTGATGTTCAGATGCGATAGGAGAAAGCGCTGTCACTTGGTGAACCATCGATAATCACAGATTAACACTGGCTATCCCACGGGGTTGCATTTGAGACAAGACTATTGAGTGCATCTTCATCCCTCTATAATCTTGTCCTACAGATCTGTGAAAGAGAATGGATTTTCACAATGGCTTTGGCAATAAGCTCACTGAAAAATTAGAGACAAACTGCTTTCAAATCATGTCTGAAAAACGATTGCGAAAAAGTGAAGCACACACGTCAGATTGAGCATTTGTATGTTTCATGTTCTTGTAGGACACTGAGTTGCTGGGCGATCTTATTAGCGGGTAAATAATCGTATTCTGACTGAGTATGGCCGCCTGATCTTCAAGTGGCTTTCTCAACAAGAATTATGCGACTGGTACGAGCCCAACATTTACATACAGGAGAATTCGTTGAACGACGTTAGCTATATGCATAAATATGTTCTCACGTGATATTGAAGAAGAAAGATAGTTTTTATGATGACCTGTCATTATGATTTTAGTATTTTTAGATGTCATCTCAGCGAATAAATATCAGTGAATATAGCTGTTCATGCTTTACATGTGCATTCAAAGTAGGAGAGCTCAATAACGAAAATAGATGACAAACTGGGTTCCTACAAAAATCGGGTTATTTTTTTTTTTAACCATAGTCGGGAATTCTTCATAATGGGATTGTGTGCTTCAAACCCAGGGGTAACCAAATGAGACAGCTTTTGTGATAAACGAAAAGTTTTAAACGATTGTAGTCCGATATGAGAAAGAAACAATAAAATTCAGAACGTAACCGAAGAGCGTCAGACTATATAAACAAAGATGCTTTGATTAGCAGTGACATTTGAAAGGGTGATGGTCGAAGAGTTGACCAAGGTCAGCGTATAGTACCCTGACCAAGCAAGCTTTGTTCCGCACCACTAGTCTTTGGTGATCAAACGGCCCAGGCTCGCCGAACTGACATATATACTGAAGTCGCACGAAGGTGAGAAACTCGTCACGCTCAAATGGAGCAAGCAAACGAGACTCGTGTCACGATATTTCCGATTTTGCTAAGATCTTTCTACGACACTAAAGATGTCACAATAGTTTCGAGTATTAGGAAAACTCTTATCAGTTCTAAAAGAGGTGTTAAAGAGCAATTCAGCAATGTTTAGACTGCCTGTTTCTGTTCTATATAACAAAGAAAAGTTGGCCGAAAGAGTCTTAGTAGAAAATGGCATATGTTTCTTTTGTCCTAAACTTCAAACGTAGTTCACATGAGGGAACTTTGTTACGTTACACAAGCGCTAAAGAAAGAACAGACAAGTCAATGTAATCCTCACACGTTTTCCCATTGTGTTCGTTCTGAGGGTTTAAGCCGTCGCTAAGCAGAGACTATGTAGTGTACGATAAAAGACATATTTCATTCTTTTTGTTATATAGTTGCCGATTTAGATAATGTCGATGAAACTTTAATGGAACGAACGATATTGTCCAGGAACAGGAAATATTAGTTAAGGTAGAAAGTTGACCACACGCTCCAGGTGGCCAAGTACATTACTGGGATTACAGTGCACTTTATAGAATCACGTAATCGCTGTAATTTTGGTAGATATGGTTAAACAATAATCTTTGGATTTACTTATGTAAAGGATTAGAATCGGTGGAATTAGTCTATACATTTATAACAAAATTTCCGCTCTGAAACATGTCTCTGAGACGCTGATTTTTCAGCAAATACAATTCAAGGAATAACAATCCTGAAAAAGTAATACGGCATTTTTCGTGGAAATTGGTGAAGTCGCCATATATCTTCGCAATTTACTTCCTTAATCCATTTGGAGTTTTCTTTCTCGAACGAAACAATTAGGACCTTCGAATTGCATTAGAATGGATGTTACTGGCAGCAATATCTAAACATTTTTACTGAATGCGTCTTTGTGCGTTAGCTGAAATATTGAGAGGACAAAGAGCTCGAAGTTGATGAAACCCTGACGAATGCACTCAGCTTCGTCAAGCATCGCTAGAGGTGATTGAATGCATTTCTAGGCTATACAATGGCTTATCTTGACCTACTAATTTGTCAATTAGTGCTGTTATCTCTCTAAGCGTGTCGGGCACAATTGGACAAACCCGGAGAGATGGAGGACATGATTGACCCGTTGAGTTGGACCGAACTAATGACAACGTGTGTGTTGTAAGGCGCCTATAATCACTGGGCTATGCGCTTCCCTACACGCCAAGTCCTCATTTTTGATAGCGCTCATTAAATCGGTGATTATCACACATTGTCTTCCAACTTAAACGGTTTACGCATAAAACTTTGCGTCCACAATTAGTCGTACCAGGAGACCTCTTGATAATTCATAGGAAGGTGACAAACGTTTTCAGCACAATTTCCTCAGTAATGTAAAAAAGACTGAAGTTCTGAAGGTCTGCAAGGTAGAAGCAAACCCATTCTTCATTTTGTAACCAATCATTAAATAATTTCAAAGTACTAAAGCACATTCGTATATTTTAGGCACTCTGAATGGTCACCATCCAGAAATTTTACTGCAAGATCCTTATCATGATCCAGTAAGCTATATTATTTAAGTAATCACTTTCGAATATGTATGATTTTCTTTGTCACAATATGGTTTTTCACAAGCTCCGTCGATATACTCCTTGATGAGAGAGGCGCCTGAAGAGTTTAAACTTGACAAATCATAGAAGAGATTTAGCATTATGCTTTCAGTTGTATAGGTGAGTATTTCATTAGACAATATTTCTCCCTTTTAACTCCGTTCAACATTCACGGTATCACGGATTGAGCCCGATGCGAGAGTGAGCGAAAAGAGCAACATTTCCAGTTCTAATGATACATCGCTGCTCGTAGTTCACTTTATCATTGCATCAAATACCATTATTTCCTTACAAACTACAATGGAATGCAAACTTTTTTAGAGTGCGCAAATGACTTTTATTTCACTATTTGTCAATGTAACCTCGGATCTTACGCAGTGAAGCAAATGGCAAAGCGGAGTTTCGTGAAGCAGGAGTGATTAGTTAGCGAAGTGGTCGTTAATGTTGGCAATTGCCGCCTTTGCGTTAAAAATTAAGCGTTTTTTCGTATAATTACATTGGAACGAGAAGTCAAAGTCGCCTGTGCAAGTCCTTCAAGCACTGAGGGTCTCAAGGGCTTCAATCATTTGAAAGTGTCTGTAGTTAACAGAGAAACAACATCATTGTCGATGTCTAAAAACTCAAACCGCAAGAAATTCTGAAGCAATTTTTAGAAATTTTTCTTAGGCTACACTAGCTGCGAACATTGAAAATATTTTCGGAGAGTTCATGGCGCTCTCTTGGAAAGAATTATTGGTTGTTTAATTTTTCTGCTACTAAATATGCGGGTCTCAAGAATGAAAAGAAATAAAAGGCAAAGTATATAACCGAAAAGTCGATGCTTTCACCTCAGTACAGTGTGAAAACGACAATGCATGAGATGCATGAGTGATGTATGACTGATTTTGTCACGATTTTGTTAATCGATTTTTTTGAAATATTATATCTCATTTCAAATCACGAACTTTAAATCGCGTAATAATGGATAGCTGTTGTTGTTGTCTCGGCCTTATAAATCCATGATAAAAGAAGCACTCGCGTGGAGCTAAAGTAGTTTGAATGGTGAAGAAATCTTCTGACAGTAACAATACCGTAACTATGATAGTTACCTTTTACTGCCGTGTCGGTGGCACAGGTAGCGTAGTTGTTGTGATGCCAATGAAAGTGTGAAAGGACATGGTCTGGCCATGTCACGAACCAATTAAGCATACCAGATTTCCGGAGCAAGCCCATTGACACCAGACTGGAAAAAGCTTCCTCCGATCCACAAAAGCCGGTACCCGTCTACTATGAAGGTTTGGAAGTGCCTTAGCACGGTTATCTTGTGACTGCAGTGCGAATCGCCTCGACTAGTATTCAATGGCATTCGTAAAGAAGACCAGTAATTCTCATAGAACAGCCGGATTCACACAGTGCGAAGGCAATCTTCAAATATGGATGAGAGGAAACAAAATTATTACAAGAAGTGCTGGACTCACACTATATGTGATGTCGGCTCATGCAAAATAAAAATAAATAAACTCCCGAGAAGTGTTTCTTAACTATGAACAATTACAATAATCTAGTGTTGAGGACATATTGCTTTCTACAGACATGTAGTCGCCATGGTTTTTAGCAGAAAATCATTAGAGATAAAGTTAGTAAGTAAATTGATCTCCGTAGATCAAATTAAAATAATCAGTTTCGACTAAACACGACGTGGAGAGTAATATTTTGTTACGTGCTTCAAATTCGCCGAAAAATCAGTTATATACACTATATTTACTTAGACCGTTTTTCTTCCTTCGCGTCATGTTTGGCAATTTACTAGAATTGTTTTTTTGAAAACTAAACTGCATACAGATATATTTACTCCTGTACAATTCTGATAGATAACTGTATCATTTTCCTATGAAAAAAGCGGCAGTGATTTAGAAGCAAAATGCTGTCCATTCATATCCTGTCGAATTCACATAAAACTTTCCATAGATACGATTTGTTGAGAACCATTCAAACATTTCTGAACTTGATAAAATAAATGAAATAGAGCTTTAGATAGAGCATAGATAGATGAAAGAAAGTCGCGATTTCAAACAAGACAGAGCATAAAATTTTCATGAAATAAGAAAAATCAAACGAATAAATTGCCACGAATAAACGACTTACCAAGAAATTTCACTAGTAAGGTCATTCTCAAGGTGTCCTCGTCTATATATCGCTCAGCGCTAAGATTCCTGAAGCGCAAACCGGTCTGCTTAACGTTGTCTAGCTCTCTGCGCTAATGGAGGGTCAACAACTGACAGTAAGTAGAGAAAATCAGGTTAACTTGCGTTGGGTAAAACCCCTTCTGGGGAATCACATGCAGTATGATAATGATAGGCTGTGGTAGTCGTAGAACGGTGTTAGCTAACTATTATATACCATAATCATTTAAAACTGTTACAAGTTGCGATTTTTTCGATAAGTAAAATTTTTGAACGGAAGGAGAAGGACCTGTAGAATGTAATCCGACCGCCTAGCAAGATATATTAGCGTGAGAGTTGCTAGTCCTTTTGAGTTCAAGCCGTCCTTTCTTTTGACTGGTCATGAATCATTCTTAAGTTCTATACTACTTACAGGAGCTGATGTTTAGCATGAGACCGAATTTTGTAAATTTAGTTCATAAGGTGTAAGAGCTTTGTAAAATATAGTTTTTACTGAACGAAAGTTCCTTTCTGTCACTTTGAGGAATATCTTAGTAATTTCTCTAGAGATAATTTGTTACCATAATTTGAGAACAATGAATGGATTAAGTGGTCACCTAAAAGCATCGTCGTTTTTATGACTAAGATGCATCACTATTAAACTGAAGCAGTGGTGGATCAGGGTAAAATGCAATAATTTCATGAACAGTTCACTAGTAATGCAGCTAAGCTTGCCTTCAAAATGCTCTTTAGCTGTGCTTCACTTAGCAATATCGACGTACTATGAAGTTCTTCATTTATTCAATATTTTGCTGTCTTTTTTCTTGGTGAGCAAATACGGTGCATGCTAGCAATAGAAGACGTTTAGATGGTAGTCCAGTAGTCTGAAACATAACCTCTCACACGAGAGTCTATCACAATTCCGCAGAATAGCTGCCTTGTAACATTTTAAGCGATTTCAATAATCCAGGAATAACCTGCAACGAGGAGCATCTTGTGGTCACGATTAACCTTGCCCCATTCTTGAGGTTAGTATTTCTGATCTGATCCAGATATGTTCCTTGGTCTGCTAAGACTGTATGCGGCTGGCCCACCAAATAGTAAGTTGAATAGCTGAAAAGAACAAAACAGCTGCTGCCCAAAAGAAGCTGCTTATTATTTTAACGAAAGGTTGTGCAACGAAGTTTCTCTGGTGAAATTATGAGCGATTGGCAGAGTAGGTTGAGAGCCAATTTCACCTTCTCAGTGTGTGAAAGGGATGGAACTGCCAAAACGTCATCTCAAATTGTATTGAATAAATCTTGTTACTATCAAGATCATATTCGCTCATAAAGATGGATTTGGCAATAGTTCAGAAGTCGTTCTTGATATGATTCGTGGGTGTTAAATACGAGCAAATCATGACCATAAGGTCCACTCTGATTCTTTCCTTCATAAGAAAATTCCGTCAGTTTTCAAGAATGCAGCGTTCATTATATTCCTTGTGAACAGAAAACAGAAGTTCGGGAATTTCTGCAATAGTGATCTACATTGTGCTGAAATTTTAGATTGTCTGAATTTCCGTCACTTTGATACTAAGTCGACTCATGCTGTAGAATCAGCATTCATCATGGGTTGAAAGCTGCTATTTTTTGCAATACTGTTCATCTGTATCACTTGTAATATTCTTAATCATTGAAGGACTTTGCCAGGTTTTGGTAAAGCCTCATTTGATTCATCCACTTATCAAATGGCCCTGTGATATCTGCTCGTTATTGGCACACAAATATCATTTTCTATACAAGATTCTTTACTGTTTTTTGGTGTGTGAATACAAATGAGTGCTTCGCTCGCTTCAGCAGTAAGAGCTAGGTATATTATATCCATGCCATCCTGATAAAGACGTGAAGCTTATTGCTGTAGATGATCATGAACCGCTTCCTTTTTATTCCTCAATCTCTCGATATCTCACTTTGGTGAAATCCAAGATCAAGCCATATACAAGTAAACACACTCATCAATGACTGCGTATGAATACATGCACTGTAAATTAATTCAGTTCGTCATGCTGAATTCTATCTGTTGAGTCGGCTTGAATCCCACCCAAGGCATGAATAGCGTTTATTCTGCTTTAAGTTCATTACCACCAACCAATTTACCCAAAATAGTATCGTGTTGGCTTTTATCAAGATTATACCGTCCCTTCGTTTCTCTGTCCCACGAAAATAACTGCGCATTTTGTTGTAAGTTTCCTCCAACAATGGCCAATGCTATCAAACAAACTCTGCATCTAACTAGAAATTATGTTACTCTTTAAGTTGTGGGATTAGTGGTGCCTATGTTCTATTTTGAAATCCGGTCTCAATGAGCCAAAAGAGGCAAAAGACAGAAATAAAAAAATCATTAGCTCATATGTTTTAGCAAACAACGGACGAAGTCCCAAACAGAACATCATGCGCAGAATTGGACCATTTGTTAAAACTGGCGACAGAAATTTTCATAGAGTCTAGAAGTTTGTCAGAGCGTATATCAGGTCAGTCTCTCCTATCATCCAAGGGAAATTGCGCTTCATCAGAATACCTCACATTAATGAAAGAACACTACATTGAGGTAATCATGTTGTACACTAAATTTTTATTCCTCTGTGATGTAGAAAAGCAAATATTTCGAGAATTTCTCATCGAAAAGTAGATATATGGGAGCGCCGTGGCCGAATGATCGTGATGCTCTCTCGGAGCGCGGTGAAGTGTCACTCCACCCTCCAACTCTCTCCGGCAGTCAAGAAGAGAGGCTTAAGGGACGCCACAGCCAGGCTAGCTTTACGGTCGCAAGGTGACTTGCTCAACCATTATTCTAAGCCGTTTAAGAATCAGGCAAAAAATAAATTGAATGCTAGAAGTACTGGGAGTCACAGAGAAAAAAAAAGAGAAAACACTTTGAAGACGGACTGATAACATAAAACTAATCAAAAATTAAAGTAGGATATGCAATATTTCTAAAAACATATGCTAGCACAATATTGAGGGTATACAATGCAAACATTGTAGAAACATTTTACCAATCTCCTTGCTATGGGCCTCAGGTCCAACCAAGGGGCAAAATGCATATCGGGTCTATGAAGAATAGAGCGTTCAACGTTGGTCAGTCAATGAATGATGCGCTATGCATTCGACTACTTTAAAAGTTGACTGAGTGCACATGTGGCCTAAACAAGGAGTTTAGATGACCAGCACTTTTACCACGTCAGTGTTGATACAAAACTATGGTTATTACTAGTCAAAATGCGATAATTACAATGAGTTCCGTTTTGTCAACGTGTTACGAGTATAGGCATTAATTATATCCAAAAGTTTTAACCGCTGAATTGAGTTATTTAGAGGGACTTTTTGATAGCATACTAGATGTTAAGTATGTTTTTTATAAGGGATATCGCTCTATCCGTCATAATCTTTTAACATGAATTACTTAGCTTCAGTGGATAATTCGGTGGTTTATCTCTGTCCAAAGTACGTCAATCGCCGCTGATTGTCACCATAAGTTCATTTTCAGTTGAATACCACGATGCGATAATGGTCACCGTTGTTGTAGATAAGGAGATCGGAGCATAAATTCACAGACGACAGAAACTTTGTTTTCTTTTTCACTCAGACAGCACTCATCTGTAAAGCGTTCGTGACTCATGATCAATCGGAATTTATTTATCTGAGCGCTTCTTGCAGTGGTACGATGTTACAGTATACCCATTAATGTGAACTGCTGTGCAAGAACATTTGCTTCAGCCGGGAAGCGAACCCAGATCTCACTCTTTCCGTGAGCGTGTGCTAAACCGTTGCACTACCGACACTCGTTTTGTACAGCACTCTTTCTACGCTACAACGCGTTATCTGCCAACAGCCAACCGTCGACGGTTTGGCAGGGCAGGCGCTATCTGCATTGAACCTATTTGTGCTAAAAGATATTGGGTATCAATAATCAAACGTTTTATATATGTTTCTGCACAGCTTTTGTGACTTTTAGATTCAACTGAGGCTCTCTAATATTGATAATTTACTAAAGCAAAGCTCTCTGCCTCTTTCAAACTCTTGTAATTTGCATTATTAAACGATTTTGAGTGCTTATCAAGATAATGGAATGTCGGCTTCGACCGCAGTCAATCTAATATCAAAAAATGTAAAGCTAAAATTGTACTGTTTGATCGTGAATGGGCTTTTCAGCCAATTTGGATTTGCGCAAATGTTCTTATATTTTTTACTCACAAGCTCAAACTTGCATAGATAGTTGCTCAGATTTTCTCTCATTCTAGTCTCGTATCATTAATCTAAATCACATTATCAATGACCCAAAAAATTGGAACAGCACTTGGAAGGATATTTGTTATTCCAATCAAAGCATAGGAGATTCATGAATGTTAGTTTGAAAGGGCAAAAAACAGTGTACCTGAATGTTTAACACTGCGAAATCGCATACTGCTAACTGGATCAACTAAAAACTGCATGAATAAGTTATTTTGGAACAGTCAGCAGAAATAATAATGTGGCCAGAAATTTATATTGGAGATATTTTAGTCTGAAGATACTTTCCTACATGAATTGATTACGCATAATTGAACAATTTGATAGTGTTAAACGAGGAATCGATATGAAACATTTTAGGTAAAATGAAAATTGAATGCGAAACGCTTGTGGAAGAGCAAAATGCAGTTGGAAAAAAATTTGATCAGAATTGATCGCTATATTATTGAGAGAAGACTTTTAAGTTTTTGTACCAACATAAGAGCAGTGTTCTTCTAAAAAAGATTTACCAATCGAGATTAATATAGAATAAGCTAAACTGCTAATGGACACTGAATGGAAAAGAATTTGATACGATAGCTCATATTCGGACAACAAGGAAGCCGCGAATTATTACGCGATGACAAAATGACGCTTTTTCTCATCTTTAGCAACTCATGAGAGACCTTCAATCAACCTTTCGTGGATTAGTCATAGACGCCCTATGGAACCAAAGTTTTCCTTCTGGACACAAATTTCACGAGCTTGCAACTACATCACTCTCACGTAATGAGGCATTCAATAAAGTGATTACTTTTTTTCAAATTTATTCAGCATTCTTTTTCAGTTCTCCACAATCTTTTCCAGGAATGAATTCGTGTTGATAAACCTATTCGCGCTCAGCTGAGCCAAGATCTCCTATTACTTCAGCAATTCGCGTTTTTTACAGGGAAGTTAACATGATGAACGACTTTGTCAGAGAATTGAACCAGAGAGAACAAGTGGATTGAAAAGCATAGCCAAATGAGGGGCTTTGTAGCGGATAAAAGCGCTTGTTGCATATCTACCTTCTCGACTACAGGATTGTCTATATATTATGCTACATTTAGCAAAGTTTGACGCAATGTAAGCAACATAGACTGTTTTTTTGTCGAACGACTACTGAGAGAGTAGTAGCATCATCACGGATCAGCCGAATTTCTAATCTGATCATTGAAGAACAAAATGCTTCAGAGGATTTGATGGTAAGAATTTTCAAGATGTCGCGAGGGAGGAAGGCCGAAATCGTAATGCGCCATGGCGACAACCGGAGGGCACGGGCCGCCATCGAGTGCTTGTCATCGCATGGCATATCGAACTTCGAATAAGGTGATCACCGATTTGTATGGTTAGATTGCAACGGTTATCGTAAGACATACATGATGGCACCAACCTTATCCCGGACAGTTACCATTAGATCACTTATACAAGCAATAGTTACAAATGTGATTTAGTGATGATTCATTCCGTGATCAAAGGAGGACAGGTCATACTTGGATTGCAAATTATCCATAAATCTCCAACTAGTTCTTCTTCCTAAAATTCGGCTAAAAAACTACTACTGGCAGTTTGACGACGCAGATTTATCGATTCTTGAAGCGAATTCATTCTTTAATGACTTTCAAGTGGTTGTTTGACTTCTAGGAACGTTATATTAAACAAAGTAGCTTGTAAGTGATGAAAATGTGTTTTCAAATGTATGAAAGGACGCAGTGCAAAGTTTCCTAAGCTCAATTCTTTTGAGCTCGAAAAAATCGAGAGAACTTATCTTGATTAGCTGACGCGAGGTTGGTAAATTGGTCGTAGAAATTCGGCTGACGTTTCGGCGACCCGCCTTCTTCAGAGCCTGGGCGTATGTAGTATTAGTCTATTTGAATGATTCGGATGGTCGTATTTATATGCTGCCTAGGTCAGGTTAGAAGATCAAACGAAGAAAGGGTGCGAGATTTTGCGTGATGGTGACGCACTCGTCCCTTTAGTTCATTTCGGGATTTTGAGCGTTTATCCAAAATGCCTCAAGAGTTTTGCGCATGGATGTTTTTTGATTCCTGCGCTAGGATTGTGACAGTCACATATATTGCGCTTTTGTGCCTTATGTAAACTTACCTAAGTATAAACGGAAAAGAGGGGAATTGTATGAGATCGGGCACAATTTATTTACTAACATGTAAAACATGCGGGAAGAATATATAGGCGAAACGGGTAGACCAATTTTTATCAGCATAAAAGAACATCTAGATAGCAAATTTAAAGCAGATAAAACCAAACCTTTAGATTTACATAGGGCACAAAAACACAATAAATGTGACTGTCACGATCCTAGCACAGTAATCAAGAACATCCACGCGCAAAAACTCTTGAGGCATTTTGGATAAACGCCCAAAATCCCGAAATGAATCGAAAGGACCAATGCGCCAACATCACACGTGATCTCGAGCCCTTTCTTCGTTTGATCTTCTAACCTGACCTAAGCAGCATATAAATAAGATCATCCGAATCATTGAAATAGACTAATACTATATACGTCCAGGTTCTGAAGAAGGCGGGTCGCCGAAACGTCAGCCGAATTTCTACATCTGCTTTACCAACCTCGCGTCAGCTAATCAAGATAAGTTTTCTCGATTTTCATATAACAACTAATTATGCCGAGGTTTATAGAAAGTCGAACTTTTGGATTAAATTCGAAGAGTTATCTGCAAAATAAGCTTGTTCGCGGAGACGAAATCGTCTTTTGATTAACATCTCGAATCATTTCTGTTTCTCAATACTATTCCACAAATTTGTGGTATTGCTTTCATGTTGTGATGGGTGTACGATGGTCTAAGAAATAGACTGTATCGTGAGAGATTGTGCTCTAACACACCCAAACACCCTCTGCAGTCAATTTCAATGGAGTATTATTTTCAACAAGATTTCACGGAATTTTACTGTCTTCCACCTGAATTTTCTCCATTATTTCTATTTTGTTTCAGAATCATCTAAAGTTGTCCATTATTTGTCTTGGTAACCATGAGTTTCTTCTAGGCTTCAGTGTCATGGATACGTCAATGACACGCTGAGTATTTTGCGAGTTTTCTCACAATTTACCGAGACTGATGTCCACTGCTGACTTACAAAGTTTTTATTTTGGGTCTGAAAATCTTAAAGATCTTTCGGATTCTGCTGCATGCAAAACATATTAGCAAATAAGCGGTGGTTGTTTATTGCGTGAAAACCAAGAAACTCTTTATAGGTAGAATTTTTGGAAAAGAAAAATTGTACTCAGCTTGTAAGGGTCATTTTCAAACCTATCTAATGAGATCCGATAAGTATTCCACGCTGCGTGACACAATCTTTGACAAGACGAAAAATCAGTGAAGCTATAGCAGGAGTAAATATTGAGTAAAAGGAAGTGCAGCTGTAGCAGTAGTCAGATCGTCACCTTATTTGTTCGCATTGGAAACCCGTTTCCAGTCTTTCACGTAGAACACAAAATAATACATCTATAGCGAGACAGAGTCGCATAAATTATGAAGTCGATCGAAAGGACGGAGAGAATTTTTCAAATGGTCGTTCCAGTAGTACAGATCTCACTTACTGAGAGGCTCACAGTCGGTAAGTTGCAAAGCAATGAACATAGTTCTGTCGCGGGCATGAAATAGTCGAAAAAAATCGCAAGAAAAGCTACTGGGAGGTTTAACGGGGGTGGGGGGGGGGGGGGGGGGGGAAATATCGCTC
Organism: Parelaphostrongylus tenuis; assembly: GCA_019055375.1. Classification (NCBI taxonomy): domain Eukaryota; kingdom Metazoa; phylum Nematoda; class Chromadorea; order Rhabditida; family Metastrongylidae; genus Parelaphostrongylus; species Parelaphostrongylus tenuis. Next base: position 372,984 of record JAHQIW010001680.1, read on the forward strand.
ACTTATTATGACTCAGTAGCTTTCCAGTGTTATTGTGAGCATACTCAGAACTTACACCCACATCCCGACAAGGTTTCGTAGATATCAAAGATGCTGTGTTGAATATAGGAAATCGATCTCCTGACCTCGAAAGGGCTTTAGTACGACAGCTTTGAGTAAGACGAGTAGGCTAATACGTCAAGGATTACTGAATTTTACGACGTTTACATAATGAAAGAAACTGTTTTCCAAAACGTGTAAAATCTAAATTTTCCATCAAGGGTCTCACAGTGCAGGGAGTAGCATTGAGTACAGCATTAATTAATAAGTCTGAGAAACAGACAGAGCTCAACTAAATATTGCTTATGACACTGATAGATGTAGTTTTCCTCCTTATAATAATATTATAAAGAGAAAAGGATAAAACTCTCCGCGTTAATCAGTCCTGGAGACATGCACCATGCATTCCTCTTCGATATTTTACTTCGTCTGAGGTGAGTGAATGCATATCTGGCCTTTACAATGACTCGCGGTGGCCTCCCGCTGTATCGAGTCAGTGATGCTTATCTTCCCAGACAAGTCTATGACCAGTCACGTACTAAATTTCCGAACCTGGCGAGATGGATAGTTTGGGGAGCCCTGGGCTCGCGATTAAATTTGTGCGACGCAAAACACCCCTTGACCACTGTGCCACATGCGCTTCTTTTCTGCACATAGGACTAGATCAGTCGGCAACATTGTTTATTTTCGTCAAATGGCTGTAGCTACTGATATAGTGACCAAGCCTGAACGCTTACTGTTACAGAAAAATGCGGAGAATGCTAGCTTCCATCATAGCCTGCACTTCAATCTAAAACTGTGACGAAGGCGAGAAATCAGTAGAACCATGAATAAGTTCTGCGGAAAAGATGGCGCTTCAAGGTCATTGAAGTCTTCAGTGCAAAAAGATGTCACTTCAACAGAGCATCTAAGGAACTTCATATCGTAACTGTCGGACTGGAGTTCAGTAGACATAATACGGGAGTCTGCGTGAATTCACATAGTTTTCCGGAACCATTCACAGTAGCTTACAACTGCAAAAAAATGACCTCACAATGCTGGAACTGGGAGACTTCTAACGTAGTATAAAATTATGATTGCATGTAACAAGCCATAAAACATTCTAAGCTTTCTTCAACAAACATCGTTGCTCTCTAGAAATTTTATACAAGACCGAACCATAGAAGATTTGCATGAAAGCGAATTGCGAGAAAATAAATCTAAAAAATTCTCAGAAAAACAAGTACTGTCGTTAGAAAATGGGCTCGAACTACTTAGATATTCGTCCTAGTGTAAAAAAAAGACCCATGTAGCCACAAGCTTCCAAGTCGATGCACCAACGTGACGTGAAGGCAAACGGGCCCAGGAAACATATCAGTTGTGGAAGTGCAAAGTTTTCAGCGAAGTGATGACAAGTTGCCTCGAAAAGAAAACAGTTGCGTAGGATATGATCTGCACATCTAATAATTTTCTTCTGCCCATCCTCATCAGGATCTGGACCTAATTACCCACAAGTCATATTAAAACGGGTGATAAAACACTGATCGAATAAGCGACGATAAAAACAAGCATGATTTTGAATTGGATTTAGAATGATAAAGTGCATACATACGAAAAATAGCAAATTCTTCAATGTCTAATCATTGTAGTAAAAAAAGTTTTACAAACCGATATTACCTTGTCAGAATCAAAAGGCTAAAGGGTGAAGTTCTCGGCGTTGATAAATCCTTGAGGGATGCGTCATGCATTCGTCTTCCCTTTTCAGCTTCATGTGTGGTTGACAGAATGCATATCTTGCTTCAGTGATTAATCTACCAATGTATCAAGTCAGTACTGCTATACTCTTAGACAAGTCTCGTACCTATTCACTGATCTCGGAGAGATGGAAGGTTTGGTGAGACCTGAGCGCGGGATCGAACCATGGACCCCTCGGTTTGACCGATCCTGTGTGCCGTAGACCACCTCTAAGCACTGAGTTAGACGTGCTCTTTAGTATTGAAATTGCTCAAAATCATTGTCAGGAGCAATGGGCCATTGTAAATTTTTTTGATTGGGTTTTATTAGAGTAAAATTTGATGGTCTGCATTCACAACATCCTTTTTTGATTGTGTCACTCATGTAAATTGCGCTATATGTCTAACGGGACACCACTATCAATCTCATTAACTTTTGCCGAAAATTTAGTTTGTCTCACCAGGGACTCTGTGTTTGCAAAAATACCGTTTCTGATTCTCTATTTACACTCATTTAATAAAAATTGTTGTTTGGTCTAGTTGTACGCGTCTGATTGCAATATTCAACATTAGGAATCAATTAACTGCAGAACTGAACGGGAGAAAACAAGATTTGTAGAAAGTGAAGATATCAGGATCCAGTTTTCAATGGACAAAACAGAGCCCGTCGACTCAAAACGCATTCCATAGTTTTTGATTACCTATGGTGCAAATAGATTTGAAAATGTTGATCCTAGGTAGAAAAGAAGATAGAATTTTACGATTATCGTAGGCAATTTGAAAAGGTTATAGAATATTTCTTGTTACAAAAGTCATAAAGGAAATCCAATTTTCTCGTATTTATCGAGATTCAAGGGTGATAATCGCTGCATCGGTGATGCGGAAAATAAAATGATGCAGACCGTGAGATATCTTAACACAAACCAGAGGAGAAGTCGTAGTCGAGTGAGTCCTCACCAGACATCAAGCGGGTTATATTACGTTCACCCATGGGAAGACCATACACTTATAACAAGGGGACAGTGTGATGGAGCATTACTGGAGCTTCTTTGAATTACTTTAAAATAAAAGTGATTTCCACACGCTTGAACAATCCTAATATAACTGTACTCGTTTTTTCGATAATTAGATTTTATAAAAGCTTGAGTTAGCGACTTCTAGAAGAGGTTTGGCTCGATCATTGTGAGCGTGTACGTAGTTCAGGTTTCAAAAATTTCGTGATTACAGATCTCAGCACTCTTTCGTTCGTTCCATTAACTTTAAACGTCATTCGCACAAGTGATTGAGAGTAGAAGTGTCCTCTAGCGCGGATTTAAGCTTTGCTTCATCATCTAATCAACACTGTGGCAAGATTTTAAGGAAAACAAGCATGCTACAAGTTAGGCTATGATGCTTTCAGTTCAACATCACAAACAATTCACTATCTTTCTGATTTTAGGTGAATATTCTGGAATGGCGACTCGGATTGTTCCACAACGCCAGCTGTTCATGTAGCACAAAACAGCGGGGGTGCCAACGTGGAAAATAGGTTTCGATGGAGTTTAGTGAAAAGACTTCAGTAGTACTTTTTTTTTACTTGGCACTTTATTCGATCAGTCATCGCACTGCTTTTTTCCACTCTGCGGATCCCAGTACTTCTAGCATTCAAATCGCTTCTCGTTTTCTTCTAGGACGGCGTAATTTTGGTTGAGCGAGTTTCCTTGCAATCTCGAGGACATCCTTGCTGTGCTTTCCATAGCGCTGTCGCTTGACTGCCGGAGAGAGCGAGGGGCTGGAGCTCGGCTCCAACGTGCCGCGACGAGCATCGCAACTACGCGGCCGCGGCGCCCCCTTTAGACTTTATTAGTAGCTAAGATAAATGAAACTTATGTGAACAATGGTTTAGCGATTCTGTTAGGAGCGCTTAATGACGACGCTTCCTCATGCACGTGGAGAACTTTTACTATGCAATTGGATTTCGATATGGACAAAATTAAAGATGACAATTACGAGAAAGTTGACGTGTCATAGATTTCTGCGTGCTAAGTCATTCACTTCATTTACTAATTTATGCCAGCGACTCAAAAAAAAATCTTATCCGGGCGCGTGCTCTATCATTGCATTACCGACGCCTGTTTTGTCACCACTCTTTCTACGGTACAACACATCTATCTGTCAGCAACCATCCGTTGACGGTTTGGCCTGGGTAGTCGAAATCGGCATTAAACCCACTTATGAGGGCAGATATTGGGTGTTAACATGAACAAACAAAGTTTTTTCTGTTTAACCGCTTTTAGCAGTAGTATGACGTTAGGATATATCCAATGGTGCAGAGTGATGTGCAAAACTTTTGCATCGGGCGGGGTTCGAACCAGTAATACACCCTATCCGGAGACGCGTGCTCTTATCCGTATCAAACCGTTCACGGTTGGTTACTGACAGATAGATGCGTTTTAGTGTAGAAAGAATGCTGGTGAAACAGGCGTTAGTCGTGCAACGGGTTAGAGCACGCACCTCGGATAGGGTGAAATGCGGGCTCAAGTCCCAGACCGGCGCAAAAGTTTTCTACATTATTGGGTATATCCATAACATCATACCAGCGCTAAAAAAGCGGTTCAAGTGAAAAAAGGATTATTGCTTGACTGCAAAAATTCACAATTTCAGCAAGATTTTGTGAAGCAAAATTATCTCAGTGCTCATTTACAAAGGAGTGAATACGTTCTATTTGATTACTTCTGCACAATGCTGAAGTCATTGTTTTAACGATGATTTTTTTTGCTGTCGCACGGCATCCATTTACCATTTCTATCGCTGAGTTGAGCAGAGTGAAATTGCAGAATCTACACATTGCCATAGACGGTACCACATGATTAAGGCGATCAATTCAAATCAGGAAGGCAGTGGAATAGTAGAGGTCTCTACATAATAGTTGATACCCTTACTAATGTAGGGATATACTAAAAAAACGAGACAAAAAATATTTGAAATGAAAAAATATTACATGGATACTCAGAAGGAGATTCATAGATTCTCAGATGAATGGCCTTAAATTACAAGTGTTCAGGACATTGTATAAAAATTGTTGCTATCTAAGAGACTCACTTTCAATTCAGATAATTCATGTGAATCTGGACAGCGATTGCATTCTTATACCTGAATATACATTCACATGGCTTATATAAAATTTGTCGTAACAATCCAGCGCTCTAATAAGTTAATATAATGCCAATGAAAAACTTCCCTGAATATTGTAAATACTTCATTCATTTGTCATTTTCTAAAAAGTGACGGCAGGTTCAGATTCATTCACGCTGTAAAAACGAAGAATGCAAAGGAAACAGAACCAAGTTGGAAATGTGATGATAAGCTACCACAAATTGTGATTGTCGATTTTAAAGAAGCTAGTGCTCATATACTGATCAACATATTGCAATGTATTAGGTATTTCAGGACAATTCACAATCCTGTAAGAGATGGAAGAGAATATTGCTATGCCTTGTCCACACAATCGAAGTTTAATGCCTTGTGGGGAGTTCTATTGAGGCTTTCATACTTGTAATGGGCCACATCATTAATCTAATGGGTTAATACATAGCTGCATAATGATACATTGCTTTTCGAGACAAGGGCGCATGATATAGTAATTACAGACCCAATTGAGGAATTGCTCAAAATACATTACATCTTTGCGCATTCACCTACACAAGGCCACTTTTTTTTCAAATCATAGACCTGCTTATTTCTTTCCTATGACAGGAGAAGTTTCATCATTTTAGTTTGATCAGAGTCTCATAGCATATGCGTAATGAGGACAAGTTATATTATACATATATATATATATTATATTATATATACGTATATATACAAATGTATACATATATGTATTATATTCGCATGATTGCTATTATTTGTAATCCCACTAAACGTGGAGAAACTCTAGGCCAAACATGCCACATATGGCTCAGGACGAGAAACCGTTTGGCGGAATGCGTAAAACGCACTTCGATTTGGTGCAGTGCTCTAGATTTTCACTCTTCTTGGAAAGAAGACAAGCACTTGAAGGTGACGGGCGTTCTGTTTTTGTCATGAATTTTCACTTGGACAAGTCTTTAGGTCAGAGGCTCCAGGCTTCTGATCTGCTTCGGCAAATTCTATTGAGAACACACAAACACATTTGGAAACAGTATGGAAAGTAGGAAATATTCTTTCCACGTGTGCAGAAACTTACTTTAAGTAATATGTCACCAATCGGGGGAATCTAACATTGATCACGGTCAGTTGCCAGCCATCAGACAAAGTTAAAACTGATGGTGGAGGTAAGTGCATGCACATTGCAACAAAGAGCTTGATCTGGGTGGGGATTTGCAAAGTGACCGGAAATATATGATGAAGGCGAATGGCGATCGCTTCTATCAGATACGTGCTAGTTAATT
>JAHQIW010001681.1:0-13259 GCA_019055375.1 Parelaphostrongylus tenuis
CTAATGTGTCATGTTATTAGTCATCCATATTCTTCGACGGTTTACCGAGTTTGATAACTTTTTACTTGACTTATATTACTCCGCGCACAAGATAAATTTGATATTTCCACCAGACATGAGAAAACCTATGGACAGTAGAATACGGAGATGTTTTTGTGGATGTTTTATGACCGGACCGGGGGGCCGCGAGTGACTTGTGATACTTGATGTGGGATTGACCACCCACACCGAGCACTCTCCAGGAGTGAAACTCTGTGACCAAACACAGTTTGAGTTGATTTGCTTCGCAAAAGCAAGTGGAATTTTCAAAAGAAAGTTGGTCGTTGCTATTGGCCATCGGAAATATTTGTGAATGTTGTCTTGAGTTCCAAGAGAGCGTTGTATATCTGATACACTTCCTTGTAGATCGATATTTTTAAAACTTTGAACTTTTGTCGTCTTCAGAGCATATTGTTAAGATGAGGGAAAAGGTTCCTTAACACTCGCTGGAAATTCAAAATACATAAATATAACTAGAAACTCCTATGGATTTCAATACACGAAATTTCGAGCTGAAATCAGCGGCGCTAATAAGCTTGATTGGCATGGGTCAATGGTTTTCTTTTTATAAACATAATAGTCATGTTTCTATTACTCTTCAACTACTGCCACGAGATTCATGAAAGAACTTATTTCGGTTTACATTCAAAGGTCTTTATTCACAGTTGCGCGTCTTCTCTGTAAATCTACTTCTTCCCTTCATATAATTTGAATATCGTTTCTCAAATGATTGCCCATGTCTTTTGATCAACTTCACCCTATCAACTGGATTTCAGTGTTTTTAGTGGTTGCTAATGCAGAGACCCAAGATAAATAGGTTTTCAAAGTATTTGTGATATGTATATTATTTATGGGAGACATCCGGAAGCTGATTGTAATAAGGTCCAATAGTTCAGAACTATACCGCTGAGCGAAAAAAATTGTTAACAAGATGGAAAGCTTCAGAGTGTGCAGCTCAGGACTGAATTTGTTAGGGAGCAAGAGTCGCGGAATTAATTCAGCTTCATTATCGTTGCCCTGTGCCACTATATTCGATCCTATTGCGCTACATAATTGATAGTTCTAAGAACGTTGCTGAGGGCCTTCGTTTCCCTCATAATGTATAAATGACTGATTAGACGGACTGCACATAGCTCCTCAAATGTTCGAGTTTCGAAAATTTTCGTCTATTAGGGAATCCACCGTCCCTTTCATGCCAACATAAATCAAACATGCCACTAAGCTTCCGAGATTAAAAACTCAATGAATACATAGAGATTTTGGGAAAAGTTTTTCACAGCGTGGGAAGCCTCCATCGGTTCGTGTATCCTGTTGATTACATTCCATTCTGAAAAGGCTGACAAACATAATGCCGCGTCATAGGAAGAATTTGGATACGTTTGTCCATTTGCTTCTGCGCCCAGCAGATTACAGGGACGTGTGCTCAGATAATTCACACGTCATTTGAGCCAACATGTCATGTGGTCTGGTAAGAGCTCTTGTACAGCCCGAGACACGTGGTTTCGTCCTTACAGACTCATCAGCCGGGCAGAACCCGTCGTCTGTCGATCTTTTTATAGTCAGTTCTCTCGGGAGCCTTACACTCCTTATAGAGAGTCATCGACGAAGTACGCTTTACACTCCATATCAAGTGAAACATTCACCTAACACAGAGTGTTTTCGCACTCGATTGTTTGCTGGCTGGTATTTCTATCATATTACACCTTTATTTCGAGTGCTTTATTAAGACCACGCTCTAATTTCAATAGATCCTTTCATCATTATTCATCGTCGTCGATAACACTCTATAAGGAGTGTAACGCTCCCGAGAGAACTGACTATAAAAAGATCGACAGACGAGGGGTTCTGCCCGGCTGATGAGTCTGTAAGGGCGAAACACGTGTTTCGGGCTGTACAAGAGCCCTTACCACACCTTATGACATGTTGGCTCAAATAATGATGAAAGGATCTATTAAAATTTGAGCGTGGTCTTAATAAAGCACTCGAAATAGAGGTATAATTCACACGTCGTTGAAACAATCTCTCAGGATGCTCAATAGACTTGAATTTCCAAGTGACAAGTGTCTATATCATTTTTACACAATATGGAGACCTTAAAACGGTTAATATTGAAAAGTTATCGGTGAGCCCCATGTAAGGTGAGGTAATATCGATTGACCCTCTCATCTATTATCTGTTTGCATATGCACAAAATATGTATTATATGCGGAAAAGGAAAATGAACCTAAGCACTTCGGTCAGTTATAGGCAAATGGTCTTGCCATCCAATGTCGGTAAGAGATGTGCAAATTTTGGCATCAGTTAGAATTTGCACTCTTATTTCACCTTATCCGTGATCACGTGCTCGATCCCGATGCGCTCCCGAAGCCTATTTTGCCACCTCTCTTTGCGACGACGCATCGGTCGGTCGGCAACCAGCCGTCATTTTTTGTGACGTTGTTGTCGATATCGACATTGAACCCAGTCACTTTGATAGTTATAGGTTATCGCTCATAATCATTATTTGCTCCAGCATATCATGTGGTCTCTTTATGAGCTCTTGTACAGCCCGATACATGTGTTCCGGCGTTGGCAGCCTCATCTGTCGTTCAGACCCTTCGTCTTTAGAAAATCCTCTCGGGGTGTTCCAGTCCCTTACCTAAAGTAGACGACGGCGAACGATTTACACTTCTGTCTAGTAAGTTAAATCATCAGATCGGCAGTGTCGTACTCTCAGTTGTTCTTGGCTTGTATTTTTAATTATTTTAGGGAAAAGATTCAAAATATATATGTTAAAGGCAAAAATTTTTGTCATTATGCTACTTTATAGCGGTGGTATCCATGTTCCACGGCCATTTCGTTTCTATCCAATATTCCTTACCTGCGTCGTACCATAGCGGAAAACAAGTTGAATTTATGTCCGGTTTCTAAAGTTTGAGGAGCACTATGGAAACCCTTGAACTGCTCTTGAACTGACTCATAGGTGGCTAGATTAAACTGAATCTTACGGTTGGACTATCGAAAATCCTGTCAAACACATCCAGCATGATATGCGTCCAAGAATGCACATATGCAGGCTTACCATCTTATAGAAGTGTTGGAAATGAACAGGAGAGAGAAACAGTAATGAATTTGTGTTTCACTCAAACAAATAAACACCGTACTGGAAAAATCAATAGGTAACGGACAATGTCGAAATGTGTTTTTATATTTACTTCATTTAGTTGCCTAAGCCGTGATCCCAATTTACTGTGCGGATGTCAGCACTTCTTGACTTCGAATCATTTGCTCTAATTCATCCTGCATTAAAGTCTTTTTACACTTTCCGTATTATCTCGATAATTGATGAGGACTTCTTCTTCTTCATAAACCGCGGAAAGATCTAGTTCTCATAAGTTTCTCTCCAGTATTTGAGGGAATAGAGCGAAGTTATTAGATAAGTGTGAACGTAATCTAATGCTTCCTCTGTGTCATTCCTCCTTGGATGCCGGTCTTTCTATGTTACTAGAGCGATTTCACCTTGTTCTGACCATTATTTTGTTGTGAGCCGCTGTTAAGTAATGCTTAGAAAGATCCTGTAAGGGAGTTTGAAGCAAATGTTGAATTGCGACTGATCACCCGAGACATGGGCCTGCTCGTATCTTTTTGCTTATCGTCGCAACACACAACGCGAAATTACATATTACGGCCTCACAAAGCTTGGAATGGTCCTGTTCATTACAATGTAGTCGGCGCAATCAATACATTCGTGATGCTGTCAAGCAAGCCCAAGATTACAAAATTGATCTCTAAACAAGTTGTTTTCAGACGGTCACTGCTTTATATGAGCTTCTCATTCAGTTTTCCACCTGAGTACACAGTAAAAAGCTTACAGAGAAGGAATACTATTCACTTTCACGTTGAGAAATCTTTTGTTTGTTCATCAGTACACCGTCAAAATTTTTTAGGCGTACCTTCATGTCACATTGACGCGAATCTGGTGTAAAATCAAAGTAGACTATGTGACATCTATTGGACACTGTAAAAATGCATGCTTACAGAAGAACTAAATTTCATGCGTTTATGTATGTGAATGTGTGCACGCCTTTTTATATGCTCATTTGAACTATACATTAACACATGTGATAGCGAGGAATAACAAACTCACGAGGCAGTATACATTGTTCAGCACTATTTGCAGACTGTAATCACACCTGGGAGTCACAAATCACAAACTTCTTGCCAACTCAATACGTCAATATTAAGATCCTTCCAAACATAACGTCAATTCAAGGAGATCAAAGGATACGTGTACGACAATCAATAAATCCATACCTTAATAAAAAGTACAAAATTTTCAGCTAATGAGAAGGCCGTCATAATCGCTTACGACCTCTATTACGGTCCAATACCTATGCTACTCTGTAATCTGGTTAGTAATTGTAGTATTCAAACTAAAACATTTCGTAATTGCAGTGGGTTTTTTCTAAGCTCTCTCTCTCTCTCCACTTTTTCCGTGTTGGTATTCGATAGTACAAGATATTACGAAAGCCAGCAGTTATCCACATTTTCAGTGAAGTTTGGGTGATTTGGTGAGCCGTGAACGCGAATTTGAACCATCGACCAGTCGACTTCCGTGGACCCACATTGAGCGTGTCCGGCTCCACCTCCTCTGCCCCGATTATACGCAAACTACAGGGCTGGTTTTCGTTACAAGACCGCACGCGAACTAGTTCAAAACTTAGCTGCAGGTTTTGTAACGAAAATTAGTGCTGTAGTCGGGGACTAATCGGGAAGTCGATTGGTTGAGAAATACAATGAAATGAAAAGCATCCTTCTTGCAAAAAGGTATTGAAGAGTAATACCGCCACATTTAATATTCATAGAGACCATCGCACAAGGTTTTCACAGCGCCACGTTGAATCTCAGAGGCAATTTTACTGGCATATCTGATCACTAAACACACCTTGTTTACTGGCTCTTAACCGACTGACCTTTGTGGATCCATGCTGGCAGACACGCCCAGTTTGGGTCCGCGGAAGTCAACCGGTGAACCGGATAATCTGCCCCCAACAGAAGGAAGGGGAGGGGTTGTATGAGTTTGGGTAGAGTACATTTACCATCACATGAGTGCACGCGGGACGAATATATCGGCGAAACGGATAGGCCCCTTTGTATCCGCATGGCAGAACATCTAGATGGTAAATCGAAAATTCAAAAAAAAAAAACATCTTTGGGCGCATCCGTGGCACAAAAAGCACGACGGCAATGAATTTAAAGTGACGTCACGATCCTTCGACAGAAAGCAGAAAGATCAGCGCGCAAAACTCTTCAAGCATTTTGGAGAGACGTGGAAAGAAAAACCAGGAATGGACCTGGAGGACGAGTCGTCACCACCACGAGCGGCCTCGTACCGTTTCTTTCAAACTGACCTACGTGATATATCAGGGCATCGATAGTTCCCCGAGTCATCCAAATAAGCAGTTCTAACCTACCAACACGCGCTGAGGAAGGCTGAGTCGCCGAAACGTCCACCGCCGATTTACTACTACCACGACTGCTACCACAACAACTATTACTGACTTCGCAATGGATAGATAAGATAAAGAATAAAAGGATAAAGGTCTCGGCGTTGATCAAATCCTGGGGAATGCGCCATGCATTCGTCTTCAGATTTTAACCTCGTTTGAAATGACTGAATGCATATCTAGCCTTTCCAATGACTCGCTGTGGCCTCCCGCTGTATCGAGTTGATGCAGCTTATCCTCTCAGAATAGTTCGCGAACAGTTCGATGTCAATTTACACGTCCCGGAGGGATGAATGGCTTGATGAGCCACGAGCACGAGATCACACTATCGACCTCGTGTGCACGCAGAGCGCCTACAACTGGTGCGCCTCATGCGCTATCAAATAAAATAAGGTCTCAAAATTTACATATATCTCACTTCCCTAGATTCAATCGATGTTGTTGTTCTTGCGAAGCCGTTCTTTTTGAACATCATTCACTCCTTCCACCCCCCCCCCCCCCTCAAGCCCCACGGTGTGGTGATCACTATGGCAAGGTCATACGGGAAGATCAAACCGTAATAAACGCCGCCAGTCTGCACCAGCAGTGATCTTATGGTATTAATCCGAACTTGTTACTCTTTATAAAGCTCTTCACCAATTCTCAAACATTGTGTATTTGAACAACGCCTCATCAAAGATAGGGATGTGTGTCTGGCGCAACAGTTAGAGGTTCCTTGCGATGGAGACATCGCCGATGATTACTCCATGCCATGTTTTACCAAGCCATCCATACCGTCAGAGTCGGTGAATTGGTACCAGCCTTGTGTGGGAAGTTGGCAGCACTGACTTGTTAGATCGGCAGGCCACTGTGAGTCACTGTAAAGGCCGCAAGACCCAATCAGTCATCTCTAAGGATGCTTGATGAAGTCGAATGAGTCGCGCAAGTCCTCAGGGATTGATCGTCGAGAACTCAATCCCTTTATCCCATCAAAGTCGTGACTTATCGCTCATAAAGTATGTGATTATACCAGCCCGTTCACCTCTGACACCTGACACAATCCGGCTGATATCATGTGAATCGAGTCGACCAGAGAACGTTTTACAGTGCTAACAACTGCGTATTTGTACTCGAATTTGAAACACTCGTCATACCGTCGCGATCTCTCGTCTTTCACGGTCAAGTTTTATCTGACCGTTTACTGGTATAACTATTTATAGTGATTTCCAAAGCCGTTCATCTATTGCTATCGACATTCCTCAATAATCAACAGCTCATTCTCAATGAGCCAAGATTTTTCATTACATAAACCTCTTGTTTTCTCTCCTCATGAAAAACCTCTAAACTATTGACCATTTCCTATTCTTTTATAAGATCTCTGTGGAAGAACATATGTCATCAATCAGCAAAAAATTCATCAATGAACCACTTGAAGGTGGTGGATCTGGTCATGAACCCTACGCTGCAGGTGAGATGTATTTCTCTTAACACTTGATTTGCGATCTACAGAGCAGGACCTCGATCTTTGGGATTCTGACCGATTTCATACTAATTTCTGGAAATCACTGAAGGAACAGTAAGGTAGAAAACGTCCAACATAGCTCCTTTGATTCTACTGGAAGTCAATTTCAACAACAGAAACACCGAAAAAAAGCTGCATCTCGCCATTGACTAGTTCCTGAAAAATGCGCCATGAACTCGCCTTCATCTAGCACAGTCTGAGCTAATCGTGAGCATCTCTGACCTTTCTAATGACTCACGGTGGACTACAATGTATCAAGTCAGCGCCACTATCCCTCAGACAAGCCTGGAGCCAAATCGTCGAGCCAGGAGGAATGGAAAACTTGGTGACATGTGAGCGCGAGATGAACCACTGACGAGATGTGTCGCAGAGCGCCTCTAAGCACTGCTCTATGCGAGCACATCAAGAACAGCTGTGATTTAGAGTTGCTACGAGAACAACAGCATATTTTAAGGTTACGTTGGACGTGGAATGCTCACTGCCGCTGTTTCCGGTGATGTATTTGCTTCACTACCATCACGTCATGTCAGCGCTGCTTTAGACTCCACCACAACAAAAGGTTTGAAGATTTACAGCTGTTTCAACCTTATTAAACGTCATTATCGGATCATGGGTTGAATGTAAAGCGAATATGGATATCCAAGAGTGGTGAGCGATAGGCAAAATTTTGACCTTCGGGCAGTAGCTGAACCCGTGTTTCACCCTTACGAAGGGCTATAAGGTTTATCGCTAACAGCTGCGATAGTTTATACCGCAAAAAGAGTGGTAGCCGAGCGCAGGCCTCGGTAGCGTAGAGGTTGGCATACGCCTCCAGAAAGAGTAAGACGAGAGTTCTCTTCCGTTCAATGTTCAGAGTTTTGCATATCACTCAGTATTCTTGAGTCTCAAGTGAAGACGTTTCCATTCAATTTGATTTAGCGTATTGATAGGGGATCGATTCTATTCATCATCAACTACACCGGTGATCGTCTCAACTTCGGCTTAGCAGCTGAACGATATCTAGCAGCCGGGCATCACGTAAAAGTAAGTTGCTTGTTTCCGTCCTTAAAACAAGAGGCAGTTTATCTATAAGACCTTCACTAAGTGATCTCAGATAAACTCAGTGATGTAAAGTGATGTGCAAAACTTCCGCGTCACGCGGGACTCGAACCCGCATCTCATTCTATCCGAGGCGTGTGCTCTAGCCCGTTGCACTACTGACGCCCGTTTTGCCACCACCCTTTCTAAGTTGCAACGCATCTATCTGTCAGCAACCAACCGTCAACGGTTTGGCTCAGGTAGTCGGTATCCGCATTGAACCCAGTTACGCTGACAGATCTTGAGTATTGGATGTTCAAATGGAGCTCTTTTTATTTAATCGCTATTGGAGGTGGCAAAACGGGCGTCAGTAGTGCAACTGGTTGGAGCACGCGTTTTCGGATAGGCTGAGATGCGGGTTCAAGTCCCAGCTGACGCGAAAGTTTTGCACATCACTCTACATCATTGAGTATGTCTATGACATCATACCACCGCCAAGGCCATTAAATAAAGAGTTCTATGTGATCTCAGATGATATCTATTGCTGACGATGTCGCCATTGAATCGCTGAGCAATACGGTAGAACGAAGAGGTTTAGCGGCCGCTGTGCTCATTATTAAGGTTGGTTTATGGGATAAGAAGTGTAATCATGGGTATCATATCGTATAATTTCGTAGATTGCGGGCACTATTGCAGAAAGCGGGAATACACTATAGAGCAAATAGAGCCGAAAGCAAATCGATTGAAGGAAAATGCTGGCAGGTCTCTTCGAGATTAAGCGCTCTTTATATCGTCTTGTGGTGGAAATCGTCTCGAGAAACTTTCATCATAGGCGATATTCCAGTAGTAATTCACAAAGAAGGCCAGATTCGATGGCTGACGAACACTCACATAAGCTTTTTAGGCACTATGGGAGTTTCCCTATATCCCTGCAGTCTACCGGGTTTTGGCCAGACATTCAAAATCCCAAACGATACGATGGAAATCGGTCTTGGTATTCATGGAGAGCCCGGATTCCGTCGCGAGCCAATGCGTTCAGCGCAACAAATCGTAGATATTATGATGACTAAGCTTCAAGCAGCCGTTGGATTTACTAAAGGTACGTGCGGGATCCACACAGTAAGATGTGATAAGCGGTCATGTAAAACAGGAATACATAGAAGTTCGTATCAATATGTTAGAGCCCGTGTGGTTTGATGGCTAAAGGTGCCCCGAAACAAACACGTGGTCGATGGTTCGACTCGGAGCCCACGACTCAACAACCCTTTCTTCTCTCCAGGCTCGGTGAACTGGAATCGGACTTGTCTTGGAGGATACTTGCACTAACTTGATACATCAGTAGAGCATCGCGAGTCATTGTAAAGGCCACATATGCGCAGTTGATAACCTCAAACAAGACGAGATGAAGTCAAATGCATGATGCATTCCTCAGGGATTGATCAACGCTGAGAGCTTATCCTCCATACTATCACCACTATCTTCAAGTCCCTGATTCTATGCGATAACAAGGAAGGCAGTGTAGGTAACAGAAATCTGTGGACTAAGACTTATACAAAAATATTTGAGAAGTGTTCCAAAAACGTAGGTTTCAATGAGAAAACGTTCGCCGTATTCCAAGCTACCAAATGACAACGAAAGTCGTCAAAATACTCGTACATCCGCAGGGGTACACGCTGTCGCCAAAGGGTTAACTACATTCTTGTAAGATGCTAAAGTTATTCAAATTTTATAGGTAGGGTATACATTTCACTTCAAATTCTTAGCAGTACAGTGACGTTGTAATTATATTTCCAAAGATACTGACTCATATATAAAACTTTTGACACCAGGCGAGAGTAAAACCCGCGTTTCACCCATACCTAGGGCAAAAAAGTAGTATTAAAACGGTGGCGCCTGTGGCATGGTGGTAGCACGTCCCTGATATGGAAACACAGGTTCAACTTAAGCCGTGTGTTGAAAGTTTTGCATATTCTTTTATTCGACTTTCTTCCGACCTCGCCTAGAATGTAATTTAATCTGGTAGCATATCTCAAGCCTTTCAAAGATCTGGTATGCCATTTCTAGTGCTAGACTTACGTTTCGGCTCATTAGCAAGCCTCATCAGTAGCACATGCCTTTTTTCCCTTAGCTATAGGGAAACAGTTGAACCGAAAGGCTTGTGCTACTGATGAGGCTTGTTAGAAAGCCGAAACGTACGTCTAGCTCTAGAAGTGCCATACGATACCTGTGATAGGCTTAAAATATGCTACCAGATCCTTTTGCGTATCACAACATCGCAATTATCAAACCTTAAGAATTCCTGAAATACCGACTTTGAGCCTCTCTTTCATTCTTAACTCTTTTTTTTCTAGAACAACCAATCGCTCTCATTCTCAATAACCTCGGCGGTGTTTCTCAATTAGAATTGAACATAATCAAAACAGAAGCTATTCAATGGTGTCGTACGTTTGCTCGATACTTCACAATGAACTATTCAATAGTTAAGTTCTTCTAGTCTTATTCGATTTTCTCGTGACTACATATATTAACGGTGACTGCCCACGATCATACTCATTTCACAGGTTATCATTGAGTTGCTATAACTAGAATACTCTGTGGTTCTTATATGACATCCTTGAATGGACATGGATTTAGCATTACTGTCTTACGAGTAGTCGAAAGTGACATAATAGACCATCTAGGTGAGTTAGAGAATTAAGCCTTATTTCCATGGACTTTTTCGAAGCTGAAGACTTCATAGATTAGATGCATCAACGTAGCACCAGGGTGGATCGCTGCCGAAAGAATCGGAGAAGTGAAGATAGCCCCACTTGTCAATAGAAATCATCCTCTATCAAATAACAGCAAACCTTCTGTTGTGCCTTTCACAGAAGGTTATCCATTTACTCCTTTTAGCCACGAGAATACCATGCCAGCAGCCCGTTCTCAGGTCCTCTAAAGAGCAAAACAGATGCTAATCGTGCGGATTAGGATGCCGTTTCTCATCCAAAACCATACTTCTTGCAGAATGCTGGCGAATTTTTGTACAGATCCAAACGGTTTGCGAATGGAAGTGTCAAATCCTGTAGACTAGGTGATTGTGTCACGGAAACAGCTTTTCTATGCGCAGCTCAGCATTCAAGAATACCCTATTGTTCATGGTGAGACGGTGATACATCGCCGAAATCTATAAGAGAGGTCGCGAGGGAAACGTAGATCCATCGTAAGGGGCGTTGCCTAATGGCATTTTTTTATGCCACACGGAATGAGTTATAGGAAATTCATTTCTGGAATCCTTGTAATCCTGCAGGCAACCTTCAGAGATGAGGTACGTAGGGCACTGCCTATTTGGGTCTTCCACCATAGGCTCAATTAGAAAGGTATCGTAAGAGATCTCAACATTTCTGAAAATTCTCTACCATTTCAAAACGACCTCAAAAGTGTACGATGGTTCTTCAAGTCCCAAGTTTATGCACTGAAACCATTACGATCTTTTTTTATTACGAGAACCCATTGGCAAGGCTCTACGTTTGATTTTGCCTTACATTTTAGCCTTACCTTCATGAATATCCACCGAATATAGCACTTGTTGGTCCCACAGCTGTGGTGTGGTGCCGTTTCCAAGGATGCTCTGCTACTCACACGTTGTCCACAGTTCGCTCCAGCGTTCAGGCCTCACGCGGCCTTCCATGCCTACGGAGTGCGTAAACTGGTACCAGATTTGTTTGGGAAGATAACAGCATTGACTTGATCCATCAGTTGGCCATGGCGAGTCATTTTAAATCCAAGTATGCATTCAACCACGTTTAACGATACTTCGAGATCGAATCAAGGTATGGCGCATTCCTCAGGAATTGGTCAACGCTGAGAGCTTTGTCCTTTATCCTTTTGACCCGAGGGAAGCATTTTTGGCCGCCAGATGCCATATAAAACAATTTTAGAAGAAGCATCACTAGCGAAGAAATGTGTTCAAGCAGTCTGCAACAAGATGACATCAATGGAATCCGAGCTGAATGCACTTGACGGAGTTGCCGCTGACGGTGACTGTGGCTCAACATTCGCTCATGCTTCAAAAGGTGATAATAGACACCTTCCAAATGTACTGAGAATATCTCAGAAATTCCTTGACATAGTCAGCTATTGCAACTGCAAATGAACTATCCCACAAACTTATAGCATGTTTTAAGTCTTTCAGAGGTCTGGTAAAGGCATCTATAGTGGTATACGCAAATTCGGCGTATTCTCGCACGCCTCATCGGTACAACATATCCTACGGCTCACCTCTGCTTACACCTAATATCTGCAACAATCAATCACTCTAAAAGAATGCCATACAAAGTGACCTTTTCAATTGATTTAGAGTGATAATTTTGCGGCATCAATTGCTAATAGTTGCAGAGGTGAGCCGTAGGGAATATGACTAATGAGGCGTGCGCGAATTTGCCGAAACGTAGGCACATCATTAGTGATGAGTGATGCCTTCACCAGACCTCTGAAAGGCTTAGAACATTTAGTCACTTTATATTGAATTTTTTAACGAGGTCTTAACATATTCGACTGGAAGATATGATATATCCCACAGATAGTCCTTTTTTAAAAGCTTGCGAGAGGTTGATATATTCTTCTTCGAAATCGATGGCTAACGTTTCGGCGATTTCGCCTTCCTCAGAGCCGTTTGACTGCATATACATTGGTGACTTCTCTCGTCACATGTATCTCCTATCGTCCCCGTTGATAGTCGAGTAACTCGAGCGGGCACTGGTAATACTTCCATTTTCCTTATTACGCGTCAGAGCCTAGTGAGCCCTTGTTGCTCTAGTAATTCGTTGAGCCTCATATCTTTCTTCTAGGCTTTTCGTGAAAAATCGGACCATCAAGTCAGCATTCTTCCTTCGGTGGGTCTCACATCCCAAAGAATCCGAACGATGACGGCATTCGCCCATCGATTGTCGTTTAAACGCATCAGGTCTCCGGCCCACCCTATCATCAATAGCCTGGCCCTGGCGTGTCCACTTCCATGTGTGGTCAAGCGACTCAGAATAAGGCGAAGTCACCAGGAACATTAGCCGTCGATTCTGGGAGAGATAATAGTTTACTGCTCCATGCCGAAGTTTAGTGAGAGTCAGTCTCTAATTTGCTACTGCAAATGTCCGTCCCCATATCCGTTGTAATAGATAGTTTTTTTTTTCCAGTGATTAGCGAACGAATGAAGACTCTTGGAGTCAACAGCGCTGAGC
>JAHQIW010001684.1:0-34899 GCA_019055375.1 Parelaphostrongylus tenuis
CTGACTGCAACGGAGTCATATCAAACGCTCAACGACTCCGTCGGCCGATGGAATTACGACCCCAGTATGAACACCGATGAATTTTACATGTGCTATTATTGGATTTAGGTTTGAAACACTACACATAACCTAATATTTTCATGATATTTCCACAGTTCATTCTTCAAGGGACCGCCTGGATCGAAGATTGAAGTGGTGTTTGTAAATTATACTGAAAATCTCTCTCTCGATGGATGTGCTTATGCGGGTGTTGAGATAAAAACATCAGCAGATAAACGTCATACTGGTTACAGGCAAGCGCGCACTGTCAGAATGCAAATTCTCTAGAAGCTCATCCTTTGAACTTGTTCAGATTCTGTTCCTCGGATTATTTTGGAGCAACTCTAATCTCAACGCACAACATCGTTCCTGTAATTACTTACAGCAGAGTCTACGTGGCAAACACCATTTTAGAGTATCGAATCGGTGATGTTAAAACCTAGATTTTATAAAGTGTCTTATAAGCACTTGATGCTAATTGAGATAATTCAGCACCTGGTTCGCAGACCGAAGAGGAGACTACGGTTCGGCCCGGTACGCGAACTAAAAAACCAAGGACAACTACCACGAGAACTAGAAAAACAACGACTACTGAGTCGACACCTACTACCGAATGCGAGGATCATGATGTGTATGTGCCCGTATTAATTTTGGTCTGTGCTCATGAAATACTTCAAACAGTTGTTCAGGTGCGAACATCTGCACGCCACCTTCTGTGAAGATTATGTCGATGACGAGGACATGAGATCTTTGTGCCCCGCTAAGTGCCAACTCTGCTAGCTTCTTCATAAATAAAAGCATTCACATAAGTCTTTAAGCACAGATATAGACTGAATATGAGCAAAAATTATCCACTCTAATAAAAACGACTTACGAAGTCATCCCTGCGGGGTCGATACATTGATGCCGGGTTAGTCGCAGACTTGTCTGGGAAGATAAGAAGCACTAACTCGATAAAGCGAGAGGCCACGGCGAGTCATTGTGAAGGTCAGATGTGCATTCAACCACTTTAGGGAAGTTGGAAAAGCTGGGGATGAATGCATGGTGCATCCCTCAGGGATAGATCAACGCTGTAAGCTTTATCATTTAATCTTCAATATGAACATGAACATTGATGCGATGTAAGATCTGTACACAGCACAAACAAGAAAAACAGTACTCATATGTTAGACAGCGACAAATCCTTAAGACGATCTCATTCGCTGGACAAGAACTTATCAACGGGTTGTTAGTAATCATTCGGAAGCTTGAATTTCTAGCTGCAACTCTAGGTCGTAAGTTTTTCAAAATATCTTTTCATAATGCTGTAGCATCCAAATAGAATCCTTATTCTCACTCGCCTTTCGCTTTTATTTTTACCATCTCTAAATTCGCTGGAAGCATGAAAGATATATCAGCGTGTGAAGAATTTTCCGCAGTATGAGAATCATGCGCTTGTATTTGAAGCTTCTGTTGATTCGTTGAGGAAATCTTCAATAAAATACTACTAATTGCCGCGGTTTTACGCATAGTGCGGTAGAACGCTATCGAGTTACACGGTGGATTAGGCGATTACCTTACTAACATGTCGTCGCTGTGACTTCCCCTAACGTTTTGCGCAGCTGTGAACGTTTTCGGCGGCCTTATTTACTGGCCAACTCACGGTACCGCGCGATCGATCGCGTCTGAAATATTGTTATTCAACTGGCGATTTTTTCACCACATCAACAGAAACATTAGATGAAAACGAAGATTCTGGTACTATGGGAAATTTTCTGTAAGCTGATATTCTTTTCATGCTTCGAGCGATTCATACGCATGATATCAATAAAGACGAAAGGCGAGTGAAGAATAAAATTTTATTCCGGATGCTACAGCATTATAAAAGAGTCTTTTGGAAAGACCGACAACGGGTTACTGTAGCCAGAGATCAACCTTTCGAAGAATTACTAGCACTCTCATGAAAAGTTCCTGTTCAGCAAATGAGATCGGCTTAAAATTTGTCCACGTCTAACATGTAAGTAGCAAAATTACTTTCGCCTTTAGACAATTACTCATAGGTTACGCTCATTCTTGGTGTAGTGTGATTCCCAAGCTAACAACTACGACAGCTTTAGTAGGTGACGTCTTTGTCGTAGCAATTTGCTGAAACTTATGTAAATTCTTGGTAGTCCGATTTCCCGTCCGTTCAAAGACTTTCGATTATGGGTTAAGCCTATATCAAAGAAAACCGTGGATTTCAAAATACCTCGGTGACTCGGTGAACTATTTATAGTGAAGCATATTGTTCATTGAGTATGTCATACTGGGATGTGATGTAACGCAGGTAATAGTAATGTGATGTACCAAAAAACAAGATGATAACCTAAGAAGTCGTTCCATTTCCTCCTCCAGCACTCTTCTAGCATCAATCGACGAACGCTTCAGGCAGTACCTCAGCTATACCATTCAAGATTGTTAAAAAAAATCATCAAAAATTAGTGTTCCACGACTTTCATGAAGGATGATGAAATTTTTTGGGCAGCAGAGTGAGTATCTTTTACTAGAGAATTCACCTCTAGATGAGAATTTTTCTCAAACGCATCAAAATGTTTGTTTGTATCTGACAGCGCTTGTTTATGCTCTGAATGTAAGTCGAGTCGAGATGTTTATGTGGTGACACATTTCTGCAACTTGATTGTTATGCTCAACTTCACTTGGAATAATGTGAACATAATCTTCAAGGCTAGCACGGGTTTGAATTAAAGGAGAAATAACTTTCTGTGAAAGTTTTCCAACAGGAGGCACATAGGTATTAAATGCTCATAATCATCACAATGTTGCACGAATAGACTCTTGTTCGTGGATATCAGTTGTATCATTTGTGCTCTCAGTGATCGTCTAGTGGGTTGAGCAAACGCCCATCGAGTGCTCATTTGTCCTAGTCGTGTGCGACAGTATTCCAGTGGTTCCATTGGCTCCAGGATTTCATTGAACTTGAATTTCTCACCCGAATTTCCCTTAAAGTTCCGACCTTTGATCCGATGGTCACCGTTCACTGAATCTTCGGAATCTTAAAGTATAAGGAGGAATCGTCATTAATAGCTGAGGCAGACCGAAACTTATGATCTCTTTCTTTACATGTGTGGAGCGGAACACTCTCTGAATTATCTTACGTGATTTCTTTCTCTAGGAGAATTCGCTCGGTTTGGAGACTCCTACGGTCAACGTTTATATTGAGCTTACAGATTCGTGAAGTACCAAGTATGCTCTTAATCCTGACAATAGACTGGGGTACTGCACCATCACATATTTCGAAACAAATCTATAGTGTTCAAGACGTCCTCGTGAGTACAATCTCTAAAGTCTATCGGTATTACAGACTTTGAAAAATAATAGGGATTCTGCATAAAATTTTTTCACGGCTAATTAGATGGCGCCAATTTCGTCGTCGTCATTAGATAATATAAGCACATGGGCAACGATATTCACAAAGCAATAGTTTGCTAGTCGTAAGGCTCCGAACTGAACTGTTAGTTTCAAACATTCCTATCCTTGATGGTTATGAATCAATATGACAAATGAGTCAATGCTCCATAATCTCCTACTGTTGCATTTCCTGACGGATCGTCTTTTGCGATGCAAAAAATCATCGGTGACAAATTGAAAGCAGTACAACGACGTGGTACTCGGACACCTCCATCAAATCTTTAGCAGACTTTTTAGATATAAATTTGAGTGTGTCATAAATGCAATTTGTCACCTTAGATTCTTGTGCGGTTGCATATAGTCATGAGAGCTTGCGGTGCTTTCAGCAGAGTCGATTGATTAAAAGTAATTTCCAGAAAACCCTACACCGACTTCTTATTGACCTTGGATTTGATCGAAGTTCTCTATTTGTTGCTGGACGCGTACGAGATTGTTAACAAGAATCATTTGGTAAAACAATTTTTTGAGTCTTTAACACTTTCGCCTTATTCGGACTTTGAAAGCG
Source organism: Parelaphostrongylus tenuis (assembly GCA_019055375.1). NCBI lineage: Eukaryota > Metazoa > Nematoda > Chromadorea > Rhabditida > Metastrongylidae > Parelaphostrongylus > Parelaphostrongylus tenuis. The sequence continues at coordinate 3,992 of JAHQIW010001684.1, forward strand.
TAAAATTGACACGCAGCTCATTTAGTCATTCGCATTCCTAATTATGGCAGAAAATCTTAATAGTTAACGAAATTGGGTGAGCCACTTTGCGGGCGTATCAACACCTGATCATTGAACTTAAAATTGAACCAAATAATCCACTAGGCGGGTGTAGGGCACAAACACCTAACGGGGAAGATTTCAGAACAGACATTACCATCTTCGCAAAAATTATAAAATTCTCTGCGGAAAGATCTGAATTGGGTATATTGCCCGCCTTTCATAACCGAAAACGGTGAGTGTTCAGAAGGAGTTATTTACTTTGGGAATTAAAATTTGTCATAATTTCAAACCAATTTCCCTTCAACCTCAGCATTATCAATCAACAATGTTTCCGTATGAATGAGTTAACACTACGAGGTTTTTGAGCAAATTTAGTCGGTTAACGTTGCGGCGTCTACGTCTTCTGCAGAGTCAATGATTCAGATCGATTGCCCACATTTGTTCGCCTTCGTCGTGGGTTTCGTCCTCGTCCTGCAATCCTCGTTAGTGGGCCATTATATGTAGAAGAATCTCACTCAGTAAGTGTCCTAATGTATGGGATGGTTTGTATGCTAATCACCCGCTGCGCTTTGTATTTTCACATAATCCTCTAATATTTTTTACATGGACAGTTCTAATCTGAAGGCTGTATACATATATGCTATATCGTTTGATGCGCCAGAAAACGAGCTTTCTGATGAGTTCAAAGTCACGCAAAACACTTGTGCAAAAATCATTTTCTCAACAGAATTTTTTTGCGGTAGAATTTTTTTACAACCTACTATGTTTCATCAGTAGAATGTACTATGAAAGTCTTTTCACTTAACAATCCAGTATCGATATCGTAATTTTCCAAGATATTTATTGATTGAAAACAATAACAAAATAAGAAAAATGTTTAATAACAAACAGACCCACTGATGTTGAGTGACATGCAAAATTTCAACGTCAAGCGGAACTCGAACCCACATTTCACCTTTTCCGGAGGCGGTTGCGATTGATTGGGCGTGCATCCCCGAGAAGGGTGAAATACGGGTTTGAATCCTGCCTATCGTCAAAGTTTTGCACAAGCTCATCATTATCGCGTACATTTGCAACATCATAACGTCTTTGAAAACGATCAAATTGAAGGAAGAATTCTGGTAGATAAAAAGTGGGAAAATGTTCCTTTTTGTAAGAAAGTAGTTTCTTCTCAATTGACCCGAATTTGCATTTTTGAGTGCGTCAGTCTTCGTAGCCGTCGAATCGGGGAGGCACAAATGAAAGTGAAATTATCCCTCACCGTCCGCGAAAGAACATACATACAGTTGTTGTCATTGATATTATTGTACTATTGATAAGACTATCACTATTGTTATTATCATTGTCTTTTATTCCTGAGTCTTACTACTTCAAATGATTTTCGATGAGTCACGCGCGACCTACTCACTGTTCATCGTCAGACCAGATAATGTACACGTCGCTGTACTACTGCAGAGTAAACAGAAATGAGGATAATCATAAAAAGTTGTGATAATATTAGTGTGACTCGATATGGCGCACAATAATTGTCATAGTAAAAGATCTCCAAACTGTCTTGCAGTATTCTTTTATTGGAATATTATGTGTTATCATTTTGGCGGTTTATAGAAAGTCGATGAGGTTCAGTTAATGTCTCTCTAGGGATTATCCATCGATGAGAATATTTGGAAAAACCTTCAAATTGTTGGATTGTTGAAAACCGTTTATGATGGCGAAATCATGTGCAACTTACGTACCTCTCAAAAACCACTCAAATTAAATAACCATATCAACGAATGCGCACAATGATTCTCCTTCCAAACAACTGCATATCTAACAATGAAGCTTTTATGCATACTTACTTCGACAATGTTAGCTGCTTATTATGTACTTCACGACTATCAGAAAGTGTTTGACAGTGTCGAAACCAATGTAGTTTTACAGCACACTTTGGCAAGGTGTGGGTCAGTCCTGTGTAGTACCCCATCATACTGTTATCGAATTGGACCCAAAAAAAATACTCCATCAAATCCTCATCATACTCACTGGAAAAGCGGATCGGCAAAGCGATACGACATCTCCAAAGCTGCTCACTGCCAAAGCGCAGTGATTCCGATAGAGCTGACGACTTCCTAATGTTAAATTGTTATTAGCAATGTTTCGGTACGGGGCAGTGTATGCAGGTATGAGATAACTTCTGACCATTGTGGCAACGTTCTTTTAGATTTGAACGATGATGTTTTCACAATTACAATCCTACTCGATCCATATTCACACTTGCCATGCTGCTCCGTAGTTCTAGAACGCCTGTAGATTAAGGTGCGAGTGCACCCTACATGAAACTTAATCAGACTGCCATCAGAACTGCACCACGAAAATACAGCTCTTTTATCGACCTCTTAACATATTCATTGGAAGGAGTTCGACAATGCATTACGATATCTTCAAAGCTGTTCACCGCCTTACCGCAGTGGATAACGAAGTACCTTGATTGGGTCAAGAAGAGCATACTCATTGATGGAAAATTCCTGCCAAACATTCGTTTGCGAATGGCATCGTAATTCTCTCAAGAGCATAGTGAAGCAGAGATGATGATCAAGGTACTCAACAAAGCGGCAAAGAAGATCGGACTCTGCATAAGTAGCGCAAAGTCCCAGTTCATGAAAGACCACTGGTGAATGATGAACAAAACAAACCGAATGGTTTAGCGATTTTAGAGATCTCCCACTCCGTGTACCTAAATCGGTCACTAAATATGGAGAGGAACATGAAGGAGGAACTTGATGGAAGATGGAGACCACCGTGGACCACATTTGGGCCTCTCGAAGAAGTTATCGAGCACACAAGGGAGCCTAAAATAAGCGCTAACCTATTTGATCCAATAGTCCTCCCAGCGCTCTATTATGCAGCACAGGCCTGCGCTGATACGTCGACCTCGTCAAGACTACTGCGAACGACTCACAGAGTGCTTGAACGATATCATGTGAAAATCAGTCGCCACTCACAACATCTACCCGATTTACGCAGTTCAGATCTCTTAAATCTATCATTTCTTAGCGACTCAGAAGAGCATGTATCGATAGCGAAACACAGATGGGCCGGCCACATAGTGAAAAGATCAGGCGACCGATGGATGAAACGAACTGTAGAGTGGACTTCACGAGGATACACCTGTCCCCGAGGGCAATCACGTACACGTTGTGCGGACTTGTTCGCTAAAAAAATTGATCAGCTTCAGCTGTATTTCGTCTGTATTCTCTCGAGCCGATATTCTACAAATCACAGTATGAAACCAGCGTCAGCCGCCATGATCGAATCAAACCATCACCATGGAAGACAATCGCGAGAAGAAGAGACGAGTAAAAAATGTGCTAGGTTCTGCACAGTTCGTGAGACGGACTGCTCAGGTATTCAAGTAAGTAAAAATTGCTGAAGCAATCACTACTTGCATCCGACTTTTCTTGCACCTCATCCCCGACTGTCCTCGATCTACTTGCGTTTGAGTTCGTCTGGTGTTTGTAAGGGCTGTCTTCACTATGAATATCATTCAGCGTTCGTCGAGTCGATTGTTCGTGATTCTGGAACAATCAAGTCATAGCTAACAGGGTTTAAGTGCAATGAAATTTCATTTGTGGTACAATTTTGAAAAGACACTGGGGTTTCACCTTCAGCGATATTCCCCTGTTATTGTGAGGCTTTGAGTAGTGTACTTAAGGACTGGCAATACAATGAAAAATACAGGTGCTAATTTTATCCAAAAAATTTTCGAAAATTTCCCTACAGTAACTTATCCACCCTTATAAATAAATATTTCAATTGGGTTTCACCCACCTCTACTGGCTTTCGAACGGCTATTGGCTGTTAGAAGGTCGAGAACATATGGGAAAGAAAGGAACATTGTACTGTTGTTGGTCTTCATAGCCTGTATAGTCAGTGTTTTCTCGTTTCACTGTAGTCATTATAATTACTATAAAGAAATTTTTATTCAGAACAGTTAAGGGAAAAATCTGCTTCTCTTTGATTTACTTCTTCTACATTTAATTCTTCCTAATCAAATAGTTATAGACAGTTCTATTTTTTGTTAATTCACTTCGTTCTGGATGAAGCCGTCGTCGAGTGGCTGTGATGCTTGCCGCGAAGTGCGTGGGCTAAGTCTCGCCCTCAAACACACTCCGGCAGTCAGCACCAAATGCTCTAGGGAAAGCCAGAGCCAGGTTTTTCTCGAAAATGTAAGGAGACGTATCCAACCAATGCTTGAGACCGTATTGTGGTTCAAAAGAGAGACAGTCATAACCTAGTAATTTATCGCAGAATCTGTCTGCTGTCCACCGTCTATAAACTCTTCACGCGACCAGCGGTGTGTTGCTGTAATATTTGCCTAAGGAGATTGAAAAGTGCACAGAAAATCGACCACAAGCAGGAGTACAACCTGCGGTTCATTCTCACCGTAGCGTGTGCTACCACTACAGCACCAAAGCCACTTTCTGTTTAAAGTTAATATTCTTGGATAAGTATAAGGTAAAATTATGTGAAGAAGACTAGTCGGGAGTCGACAAAAAGCTAAAATTCCTTTTCAAATGTTGAAGTTTCACAAGTTAATGGTTGAACGAAACGGTAATGCGTGACCAGGTATTTACATTATTATCTATTACTGTATCAGTGTCTATTTTCTTTCGCCATCATGTTTTGCCAAAAATCACTGTGGTGTCGTTGATAAGGGTATGCTTCTCATTTTTCCCAATCTATTTCATTTCTACTACGGTATAGTCATGAAGCTTTGATGCTAATGAAGTGAGGGTTACATTATATATATATATATATATATATATATATATATATATATATATATATACATCATATGTTTATTTCATGTCGCATATGTATATCTATATACAAGAGCTTATGTGGCGCAGTGGATAGGGGTGCTGTAACTCACCTTACCGTTCAGTCAAATCGATGGTTCGATCCTGTGCCCAAAGTTCATCAAGACTTGCATCCTTCCGGAGCCGATGAATCGGTAGTCGGCCTATTTGAGAGATCGCAGCGGTGGCTTAATACATGGGCAAGCCACCGCAAGTTATTGTAAAAGTCCGATATGCATTCAGTTACCTTAAATAAAGATAAGAATTGAACACAAATGCATAGCGTATTCTGTAGGATAGGTCGGAGTCGGGAGATTCTCAAAGCTTCTGTACAATACGCATAATGGTTCTCATTGATTTTTTGAATTCGTTATTCCATAGATTATAGATTATCGTGTACATTCGCCGGAGTAATTTAGCGCTTCGCAGAAGGAATCGAGGTGTGCTGAAAATTTCGCATAACTATCAGGTACTGCATCATTGATGGCAGGTTTCAACTTTATACAGAACTTTGAGATTATATATGTTGATAGCATATGTAGGAAGTAAACAGTCATTAGCGATGTTTTTTCTACAAATCGTGCTAAACGATTAGGCAAGTATGTGTCGAAGATAATGGCCTATAAAAATAGTACTAATTCTATGTGAGTTGAGCAAATTTCTTCCCCTTAAGTAATTCCATAGGCTAGACGATGTTTGGAGGTATTGAGCTGCTTTAGAGCGAGTTTCATTTATCCTCATATTATTAGGTCGTTTCATGGTTTTAGCAGTAGAGCGATATGCAGCAAATTTATTAAGCATAAGTGAATAAAACTGCATGATCTTGGTATCAGTTATTTTCTCATTTTCTTGCAAGCAATTTGTTATGCAGTTTGGCTGCACTTGCTTAAAGATGGAGCTGTTGTGCGAACAAATTTGCTAGCTATTCATGCACGAATGGCGCGTAAGGGAAATTAATAATGAACCAGAGCGCAAGTGGTTCAAATTGCTGCTTATTCTCCCAAACAAGTCTGAGACCAGTCTGGTATCAAATGAGCGACCCTGGAGGGATCGATGGCTTGCTGAGCCATGAGCGCGAGATTGCACTATTACCCCATTTGCAACGCAGATCACCTTCAACCACCGTTCCACATGCGCTCAGCTTGTGATAAGCAACAATTAATAACACATCCGCACCCGAAATTGCGAAATAATGCATCCAAGTGCTGAAGTTAAAAATGTACTCCCGTTGATTGTTGAGTGACTCAAGAGGACGTTAATGAATTCTTCATTCGTCGTTGTTGCGCTTGAAGTAGCCTGCGGATTTTAGCCACTCCAGGCTCCCTAAGCATCGTCTTTCTCTAATGATTCCGCAAAGAATTCTGAATATTGAGTGGATGATCTTGCTGCGCCCTCCATTTCCCATTCGATGGGATACACTGGAGTGCGTGCCGAATGGTGCTGAATGAGCTTTGAACCTGCTTAAACAGCGGAAAGGTTCTCGACGTATCTTCAGACGCGAAGAATTGTAGAGTCAAAGAGATAAACATGGAGTCGAACGTCTTTTATTTTCTTCGTTTCATGCTTAACATCCTCGAGGAAGAAGTCAGAGCCCTGCCGTTTTTCAAGCGCAGGTCTGCTGTTGAGCCGTTAATCATTTTGTTTTTGCCAGCTGGAATTATCTGTAGCATACGCAAATGTTCATTTCATTGAGTGCGAATGAGATCAAAACAATTTTATTCTAAATGAAAAATTTCTTCTTAAATTTACTAAAACATCAATTTTTCCACGGATGCTGTAATAGTCAGGGCACGCGTTCATTCCACCATATTAACATCTAATAATTTTCTGAGACACTATATGTAGTGGAGGTTCAGTGGAGAAGGTGGTATTAGAAATGTTGTTTGTGATTGTCAAAGCTCCTAGCTCGTAGATAGACTGGGAATTTATGTGAGTCTGCCGCGCATGACTTTTTATGATTGCCTCTGAGAAAAACTCCTTAGATTTGGATACATCGCTTATCTGTATGGTAACAATACAATAACTGCAATACTAGAATTTGTGTGCATACACAGCACATTGAGATAGATAATCTATGAGAGTGGCAACCAAGATTTTAACCATGCAAAAGAAGCAGAATGAATTCACTTATACTCACATCTTAACTGGCGGTTTTGAAAGAAGCGAAGATCAACATCAATTCTAAAGGAGAAGACTCCTCAACACGAATATAAGACGTACATTCTCCACTCATTCAGGTGAAAAGAGAAATTGTGCACATGCCCACAACTACGTGAGAAACAGAAAGTACATTAAAAGTGCAACTGACTCCCTAATATCGAAAGTGCGTGAGATGAGCTATCGAGATAAGTAGAGGATTCCATATGGCAAGATGTAATAACAATTTCAAGTGAGTCGTGCTCTAAAAAGGTTTTTCGCTTTTTTCTCGAGTAAGAATCTTGCGTTGCGGCAGTCGATTTGTGAAAAGCCAATCTAACACGTCTTGAGGATTGGCGAAAATGTCTTCGAATGTTTTAATATAATTCTATTTGTATCCGCAGCGCATGCACGATTCGTCACCTGGCAGATTATATGTCGATTTTTGTACCATGGATCGGCATATCTGTCTTTCATAACTTCATGTGCTGAAAAGAGAATGTTGCTGTGAAGGATTCTAGTAGTAATCGTTTAAGAAATTTCCAGTGCTTTTTTCCATAAGCACAACTGCTCTACATGGATGGCGAAGTGAGAGTATTTTGATCTGATAACTGGCAGAAGCAGAATTTTAAAGAGCTCTCTCTTGAGCTTGAAAGCTCCTTCCAAGCTGCTCAGTTTCAGCCATTGCTGCTGTTTTGTTTCTCTAAAAAATGAAAACTTTTAAGACAATGCTCTCGGCGTTTATCAGTCTTCAAAGGATGCGCTAGGCATTCGTCTCCATCTAGCACAGTTTCGAGGTGATTAAATGCATGCCTAACCTCTAAAAAGCCACGCGGTGGCCTAGCGATGTATCAAGTCAGTGCCTCTATCCCATCAGACAAGTCTGGTAACCATTCATCCACTCCGGATGGATGAAAGGCTTGACCTTTAGACGCAGGGTCAAACCAGCGAGCATCAATGAGCGACCGCCCATACGAGCTCCTTCGCCTCTCTAAGGCATTCTTTTATTGAATTTCTAGAATCTTTTCTTTCCTAGAACATTTACAAACATGCACGTGAGCTGATGACTCTTTACGCTCCGTGCCCCTTGGCCTTAGCGTAATGCTCGAGTAGGGATAGGTATATTCTGGAAACTTTCGAGCTATCGGCTTACTTAGCGTTAATATGGAGAAATTGTTGTTTTATACACTAGTCACATTCTTCATCGGCTACCGATAATGGCGTTTTTGGAAAGTCGATCAATAATGTGAATAAATCCCAGTTTGCGGTATTCCTGTAGTTTCGTTTTTTTTTTACCTTAGTCGCTTTTTTCGTTTCCGCGAAGAACAAACTCTTGCTTTTAGGAGGTATCCGTGTAAAAATTTGAAGAAAGAGCGGCAGTAGCTGAGCAAAGCCTTCGATTTGGTGATACTCATTATTATTATACTTTTCCGAAGAAAACTCTGACGTCCAGCGGTGATAGCTGATTTCTAAAGTATTTAGGGCCCATGTAGAACGCTCCCGCTCAGCTTCTATTATAGTATGCGGATACGCATCTGACGAAATTGTCGAAGCCAATATTGATGCCACATCTCATCAGTCGTAAAGTCCGATTCAGAATGTTAGTTGTCCGAATGGATCGATGTCTATGGCCACTCGACGTAAACGCCTAAAAAATGAGAAGTAGGAAATGGGGATGAGTTGTCGCCCCATTGATGTGACCTTCGTCTTTAAAGTGGGATTTTTAGGGCACGTAGAGGTTTTTTTTTTACTAAAAAGGACTTTTCTAGAAGGCTCTCAATGACTTATCATTCTTCCTGACCACAAATTGCCACCAGCTTATGCGTTTGTGATACAAGTATCAATGCACCCATGCCAAGTTTAAGCTGAGTGCTAATTTATTCAGAGTGGAAACGTGATCTAATTTTACTTACTACGGCACACTAAAAAGTCAGTTGAAAAAACCAAATTTGATCTTATGAGTTCGACTTTCTGTGCTGTCGAATGATTATTAAAATTCTACTGCAAAGCTAAGCATGAAGGATGGCGAAGGACGCAATGCATTTCGAAAGCGAAACGTAATTTACTGTTAGTCGTTACTACAGCGCAATAAAGAGATTCGATAAAATCATTTCAAAATGCAGGTTCATATTCAGACTGTTATCTTGCAAGCTATAGCAGAAACTAAAACTTCAGTGAAATACTCCAATCGACGAAAAGTATACGCTCCTGAAAAAAACGTGATACCCTCCTCGTTGCTACAGCTCTCCAGAAAAGCGTTTTCAAAGGCGAGCAGGCCATCACGACCACAATTTTTTTAGCCATCAAATGACTGCTAGAAGTCCTACTAAAGATCCATGCTTCACGAGAAAACCACGAAAATGCACGTGTACCATGAGTGGTACACGTAGTTCTAGTTTTGTTGATTAGCAGGCTTTCATGCTATCTTTTATGATAATATGTTGTGCAAGCGTTCTTCGACATTCGTAAAGAAGTCGGAATCCTCAAGTAGTAGCCGAGGCAAGCATGAAATTTTCGAAGACTTTTATGGGGGTTAGACGCGAGCAATCGAATCGAATTCGAGTAGTGCTGCAGTCCGAACAATAATCTGTGATAACGGATCGTATAAAATAATTCCGCCAAAAATACGAAAAGGACAAAGTTCTTATCGCTGATCAATCCCTAACGAATGCGTCATGTATTCGTCTTGAAATTTCAGCTTCGTTTGAGGTGGTGAATGCCTAACTGGTCTTTACTATGACCCGCTGTGGCTTACCGATGTATTGAATCAGTGCTGCTTATCCTCCCAGATAGGTCCGAGGCCAGTTTGGTACCAAATTACCGATTTCGGAGGGATGAATGGCTTGGTGAGTCATGAGCGCGAGATCGACACGTGCATGTGTGACGCAGAGCACCTCTTACCTCTGCGCTACATGCGCTCGCACAAAATACATCACTTTCAAATCGGCGCTTTTCTAAAAGCCTCGACACAAACGTTGAATATAGTCCTTGAGAATGTTTGGAGCCCTTTTAGGTTAGTTCGTATCGCTCCGTTCGTGGCTTACGTACATTTCGACGGTATCATAGACATGGGTATTTGAGCAAAACTTCGCTGACGTCGCGTGAAATTGTGGTTGCCAGCGTATTTACGGTCGTTACCTTAAACGTTGGAGATGAGTGGCTCTGATGATGACGATACCGTCGAAACGTAATTAAGCCAACAACGAAATGATAGTACGCACCTCGAAAAAGATTTCAATATTCTTAGAGACTATGTGCAAAAATAATCTGAGAGTGATAGAGCTCTCGAATTTAATTAATCTCTGAGGGTTAAGCCATATATTCGACATCACTGAGCATTGTTAGGAGTACCTAAACACCATGTATGTGAAGTAACTAAGCCTAGCTGAAAATGCGCGGAATTATTTTATACGATCCGTTACCATAGATTATTGTGAAGACTGCAGCACTACTCGAATTCGATTCGATTGCTCGCGTCTATCCCCACAAAAGTCTTCGAAAATTTCACGCTTGCCTCGGCTACTACTTGTGGATTCCGACTTCTTTACGAATGTCGAAGAACGTTTGCACAACATGTTATCATAGAAGATAGCATGAAAGCCTGCTAATCAACAATAGAACTATAAGTACCACTCATGGTACACGTGCATTTTCGTGGTTTTCTCGTGAAGCAGGGCACCGAGCGTAAAGAGTCATCAGCTCACGTGCATGTTTGTAAGTGTTCTAGGAAAGAAAAGATTCTAGAAATTCAATAAAAGAATGCCTTAGAGAGGCGAAGGAGCTCGTATGGGCGGTCGCTCATTGATGCTCGCTGGTTTGACCCTGCGTCTAAAGGTCAAGCCTTTCATCCATCCGGAGTGGATGAATGGTTACCAGACTTGTCTGATGGGATAGAGGCACTGACTTGATACATCGCTAGGCCACCGCGTGGCTTTTTAGAGGTTAGGCATGCATTTAATCACCTCGAAACTGTGCTAGATGGAGACGAATGCCTAGCGCATCCTTTGAAGACTGATAAACGCCGAGAGCATTGTCTTAAAAGTTTTCATTTTTTAGAGAAACAAAACAGCAGCAATGGCTGAAACTGAGCAGCTTGGAAGGAGCTTTCAAGCTCAAGAGAGAGCTCTTTAAAATTCTGCTTCTGCCAGTTATCAGATCAAAATACTCTCACTTCGCCATCCATGTAGAGCAGTTGTGCTTATGGAAAAAAGCACTGGAAATTTCTTAAACGATTACTACTAGAATCCTTCACAGCAACATTCTCTTTTCAGCACATGAAGTTATGAAAGACAGATATGCCGATCCATGGTACAAAAATCGACATATAATCTGCCAGGTGACGAATCGTGCATGCGCTGCGGATACAAATAGAATTATATTAAAACATTCGAAGACATTTTCGCCAATCCTCAAGACGTGTTAGATTGGCTTTTCACAAATCGACTGCCGCAACGCAAGATTCTTACTCGAGAAAAAGCGAAAAACCTTTTTAGAGCACGACTCACTTGAAATTGTTATTACATCTTGCCATATGGAATCCTCTACTTATCTCGATAGCTCATCTCACGCACTTTCGATATTAGGGAGTCAGTTGCACTTTTAATGTACTTTCTGTTTCTCACGTAGTTGTGGGCATGTGCACAATTTCTCTTTTCACCTGAATGAGTGGAGAATGTACGTCTTATATTCGTGTTGAGGAGTCTTCTCCTTTAGAATTGATGTTGATCTTCGCTTCTTTCAAAACCGCCAGTTAAGATGTGAGTATAAGTGAATTCATTCTGCTTCTTTTGCATGGTTAAAATCTTGGTTGCCACTCTCATAGATTATCTATCTCAATGTGCTGTGTATGCACACAAATTCTAGTATTGCAGTTATTGTATTGTTACCATACAGATAAGCGATGTATCCAAATCTAAGGAGTTTTTCTCAGAGGCAATCATAAAAAGTCATGCGCGGCAGACTCACATAAATTCCCAGTCTATCTACGAGCTAGGAGCTTTGACAATCACAAACAACATTTCTAATACCACCTTCTCCACTGAACCTCCACTACATATAGTGTCTCAGAAAATTATTAGATGTTAATATGGTGGAATGAACGCGTGCCCTGACTATTACAGCATCCGTGGAAAAATTGATGTCTTAGTAAATTTAAGAAGAAATTTTTCATTTAGAATAAAATTGTTTTGATCTCATTCGCACTCAATGAAATGAACATTTGCGTATGCTACAGATAATTCCAGCTGGCAAAAACAAAATGATTAACGGCTCAACAGCAGACCTGCGCTTGAAAAACGGCAGGGCTCTGACTTCTTCCTCGAGGATGTTAAGCATGAAACGAAGAAAATAAAAGACGTTCGACTCCATGTTTATCTCTTTGACTCTACAATTCTTCGCGTCTGAAGATACGTCGAGAACCTTTCCGCTGTTTAAGCAGGTTCAAAGCTCATTCAGCACCATTCGGCACGCACTCCAGTGTATCCCATCGAATGGGAAATGGAGGGCGCAGCAAGATCATCCACTCAATATTCAGAATTCTTTGCGGAATCATCAGAGAAAGACGATGCTTAGGGAGCCTGGAGTGGCTAAAATCCGCAGGCTACTTCAAGCGCAACAACGACGAATGAAGAATTCATTAACGTCCTCTTGAGTCACTCAACAATCAACGGGAGTACATTTTTACTTCAGCACTTGGATGCATTATTTCGCAATTTCGGGTGTGGATGTGTTATTAATTGTTGCTTATCACAAGCTGAGCGCATGTGGAACGGTGGTTGAAGGTGATCTGCGTTGCAAATGGGGTAATAGTGCAATCTCGCGCTCATGGCTCAGCAAGCCATCGATCCCTCCAGGGTCGCTCATTTGATACCAGACTGGTCTAAGACTTGTTTGGGAGAATAAGCAGCACTGTTTCGATGGAACGGGTGGCCACCGCAAGTAATTGTGAATGCCAGATATGCATTCAATCACCTCAAAGGAAGTTTGTAAAAAGTTGAAGACTTTTGCATGGCGCATTCCACAGGGACTGATCAACGCCGTAAGCTTTGTCCTTTATCCTTTTTAATGCAAGCTATAGTCTTACCAGTCATAACATATCGAAAAGTGGAATGAATGATTAGCCAAAAATCGCACTTTAGAAACGATTTTATCTCTACTTTGCAAAACTTCTCTTTGCTTTTCTTCGTTCTTTTTCCTCTGCTCTTATCATCAAGCTGCAGACTCTACTTCTCGTCCTTTTTCACCATTTAGATCAATTTCACTCGTCAAAAATCGGATTTTGTGTCAATGAGCCATCTGAGCTGAAGGAGGCTTCAGCTTTGGGTTTGATCGACTCCTCATCAAGTGTAATATTAGATGAACAAGATGTCCGGAGTATAACGTGGAACCAGCTTAGCTCTATATTGAGAAATATATGACTAAAATGACTTGAAAGAAAAAAAATTAAAGTGTTGATGAAGATAACGGTGAGCAAAGTAGTAGTTTGATATACTTAAAATGTGAAAGACCTGCGACAATTCGGTTAAAGCTTCAAATTTTGATTCGTTGCTCAGAAGGGATTAATATTCACAAATTATCAGTTTTCTGCATCTGACATTTGGAAACTAATTGTGACCGGGGCGAATGGCTATGCAATATAGAAGAAAGTGTCGCACTGCCGAATAGTTGAAAAAAATCATTGCGAGAAACCACTCGAAAATGAACGTCGATATGCCATGCCATACAATGTTACGAAAGCGTATCCACGATATCAAATCCCCATTTTTTGAGAAACGGTATTAGCGAGTCGCAGTGTGAATGAATATCTGGTCTCGTTTAGACGGCAGGGAGGGAGAAAGAAATCAAGAGCGTCAACCTAATTCAACTACCCAACAGTACAAGAAGGACGTCGTAATTTGACATTTCAAATATCGCGTAGACGGACTAGATTGCATGTTTGAAAACGTCAAAACAGGATCCTTCGAATAAAAGGTTTCAAAGGTGTGTTACAACAAGAAGGCAGACCCAATGTGGCAACAATTTTTGTGAAGAGAGTAAACGAAAAATGAGTTTTGTTCTGTTATCCGGAGGGGATGTGAGAGAAATTTTTTGCCCACAATTTGTATTTGCTATAGTTTAAAGCAGCTTCTTGCTGTTATTTTGATATATATCACTTACACATTTGTTTTAAGATGGAGTTGTCCCGAGAGCAAAAGTGATTGTTGAAGCTGCACGAGTACCGCTTGGGTTCAAGTTCTGCTTTATCTTTATTTTTCCATTTCAAAACAATGTATAAGTGTTATATATGAAGACCGCAAGAAGCTGCTCTGACGATAGCAAAAACAAGAACTTGAATACATGGGAAATAGTTAACAAAAGCGAAAAATTTTGGAAAATTTTTTGCCAACCCAATATATAGGATTCAAACAATTTTCTTAGCGCTTTCAAACAAATGAGTTCATCTGCTTAGCAAGAAAGAAAGCATCAACAGTCTAAGTGGTACAATTGAGTTTTTGCATCTGTCACTAAGTAAAGGGCAGATGTAATTGAGTAAAAAAAAATTTCTAGCTTTTCATCAATATTCTCAATGATGATCATTAATCAATTACTGTGAGATATCTCTAAGTTGTTTTTATTTACTTCAACAAGCTTCGAACACGTAAGGCTACGTGAAAAACTCATGAAATTTGACGAAAGGTGTCATATGACTTCATTAGTGCTGAAGCAAAATGCACCATTAGTTTAATGAAATCATCAAACGGACTCGAAAGTTGGCAAAGTTCAAACGGATTCATCAATCGTTCTTGTGAGTCATTTCCACACGAAATAATCTAGTGTCCTAATCTTTGAAAGAAGTCCCTGTTTCCATTATTTATTACCTTCAACACTGAGTGTTTTGACTATATTGAAGTAACCAAGATTTGTAGATAAGAGCATGCCGTTTATCTGAATTGGAAATCAAGGAACATCTGATTTGCTTCTCGTAGCTCAAACGCTAATTGAGGACAAGCATAACGGAATTCAGCACCGTCGATCATAAAATATAAATTGCTTCGATACATGGATTACCAAAGTCCATAATCGTGTAAACGTTTCCGCATTTCCCCATATAACGCCATCTCGCTCTAAATCACATTTTTTACTTTCTGGAGTGCCATCAAATCCGTGCCTATGTGTTCCCAAGCAAGTGCTGCAGGCAAATACGCAACCTTCTGAACTGGAACGTTTTCCGTCGCGTGACTAGATTTGTTCTAGGATAGCAGCAACTCCTGAAGTCTACTCACTTCTGACTATACCTCTGGATGGAGATGTTAGACTCATTCTCAGCTCTGGTAGCCGACCGTAGCTGAACATTCAGCTGTGCACTGTAGTTCGAAATCCATTGCCATTGACTTGCCAGTAGAGGGATGGGCAGCAAACCACAGGAAGATTTTCAACACTTAATAGGTAACACATTATCACATGCGAAACATTGTAATGGGTTGAGAAAACGTTCTCAGAAAATGCTTTTAAAACATTTATTCATGCACATATTACACCCAAGCAAAGACGAAACTACTAGTCAAAGTCACCCCTCCCCCCCCCCCTCC
This sequence comes from Parelaphostrongylus tenuis, assembly GCA_019055375.1. Taxonomy (NCBI): domain Eukaryota; kingdom Metazoa; phylum Nematoda; class Chromadorea; order Rhabditida; family Metastrongylidae; genus Parelaphostrongylus; species Parelaphostrongylus tenuis. Next base: position 19,578 of record JAHQIW010001684.1, read on the forward strand.
AATTTAAGTACTTCCTGCCACTTCTCCGGCAAAAGATCGATTCCGCGAGAATGAAATTCCGATTTCTTGCGTTCACTTGCCACCGCCGCATTTGAAGCCAAGAGCCATTCCTGCATCATCAACAAGCTAATTTGCTCGCTTGTTAACTCCATCTTGAAATAAGTAGATAAATTATTACCAATCAATGCGGGAGAAGACGAGCTTTCAGATGAGCCTAAAAGCACAGAAAATGGCCAATACCCAAAAAAAGTTACAAGCATTTTCTCAGAACTTTTTGCCCAACCTAACAACAATAAAAGGTGTTACGATTTCCACTTTGTCAAATCAACTTCTCTCAATAGGTTTTCTCTTACGAATTTAAGGAGAACTGCACACGATACACATTTGTACATAGACATCAGTAACGCATACATACATATATACGTTCACTATCCGCCTACACGTCAATCCATTCATTCTTAGTTTCTCGTTATAACCTAGCGTTACTGCAGAACACAATGGCAAATCGCTAATGGCCTGTGGGGACGTCGCCGATGAATTCAATAAACGCTGATCATGACTGGAACAATAATCTCTAATTTGGAAAATAATGCTAATGCAAGTGAATAAGCAGACTAAGTCATTTTTGAGTAAAAAGTTGTTAGAATAACTAATAATCCGCTTCGTGTCACGTTCTTTCTTGAATAATCGAATGTGCGTCTACATAATAAATCACACGTTTCTCTATTGAATTGTTATAAGAAATATAAAAAACTCTTTCTCGAAAACTTCAAAGCTCGTCATCAGCTCAAAAAGATCTGCACATGATCACTCAAATCACATTGCCCTTATAAACCAATTAGTACAGAAGAAATCTGACCGAGCTTTTTTTCTGCAGCTGTAAATTAGCCACCTTTTCAATACCCCACGGCATTTTTGCGAGAACTTTAGTTCGTCTGCTACAACGTTCACTTCTCCGCGTAAACGATTAAGTGGGTTTTTTCGCTGGATAGAGCTACTCCTACAGACTTACGATAATTATTCGAAAACTTGAATCTCGACGATTTAACACTGTGCGTGTTCTCTAAAAAAGCCATCTCACTGCGCTGCTGCAATATAAATAAGATTACGTTTAACAGTCAACGCGAATTTTTTTGCTCGGCTAGGGTCTGTGGATATTTTTTCATTGAGAGATTCAGCAGTTATTTGACAGCATCAATCTTTCTGATTCTAAAACTCATTTAATTTCTTTGAAGGTCTTCATAAAGCGCTGTAAGAGCGAAAAGAAGATCGCGTTCCACATTGAAAGTTTTCTTCGCACATGAGAGTTATGGACAGACCAAAACGTATGAGCATGTTGAGAAAGCATAGACCATCTAAATAAGGCCAGAAATCTAGAGATTCTTTTCAAAACGAAGAGAACACTCCAATTAAGTGATGAAAATCGCACCGCATGCAAATGCGCCGTGATCATTCATTTGCCGTCTCTAACGGGTTGACGATTATATGACCCGACTTCACAAATTATGCAAATCAAAGCATTCTAGCGATTCAAGGCAGTTACCTCACATCCGCCATCCACGAAAATGTTCAAAATTGGACGTGGATTCGCCTGCGATTTGAAAACTTCGTGTTCTTTATGAACGTTGCTGAACACTAATCCGACTAATTCTTCCTCGAAAATCGAGATTATGACAACACGCTCAGTTGTTCGCCGCTGGCACTCGCCACTATTTTTGGGTTAGAGTTTTTCGGGTCGTACAGTTGTTTCAAACTTGCCACCGATTCATCGACCGAAGGGATGCATGATTTGATTGAAGCGGCATATGATCGATATCAACTACCACGCTTTTACTGCTATTCCGTGCTATTTTTACACTTCCAACAAAATCATGAATAATCCGACCAATGTCATGACCACTTCATGATGGTAAAAAGGACATGACACTTACATAGGTATTTAGATGGTCCGTCTTACTAATTGTGCGGATTTGAGCACATATTCCAAATGGTATGTTGGGACACCGTGAAGACCTTAAAAGACCCTTGCAAGGTTATGTCAGGAGACCAAGGAATACTATATGCAGGACCAGCAATATACCATTTGGAATAGGTGCTGGGGTCCGCACAACCAGTGAAGACGTACCATCGAAGTATCTAAGTAAGTGAAAGTCATGTCCTTACTGAGCACCACCATAAAATAAATTACTTTGAGAATCGTTTTGAATGCAAAACTTAATGGTACGACTCGTCACTTTTTTAGGAGCACAAGCGAGATTGCTGCTTACTTACAAAAGCCGACATTTCGGCGTATTTCACTTTCTCAGAGCTTCAAAATACCGTTTTCAGCAATCCAATAAGTCAGATAGCTACATAGACTTGGCGGGAAAGCGCAAAGCCTTAATTTCGATCGCATTTCACTGTTATCAATCTCTTTGAATCGGCCTTTCACAGAATTCACTCTATCAATGAGCTTTTTTACTTTCTAAAGATGAAGAACGATTTAGACGGGGCTCTCCTTCCGCCAGACTCGCTGCTTGAGGGCTTTTTTTTTACATTACACCTGACTTGAATAGCTACGGCTCCGTTACCATTAAAAAGGATTTTTCACGCAACGAGTTCGAAACTTCTCTCTGTTCTTTTCATATAATTGAATGATGAATGTTTAAGACTTGTTTCTCACACTCTCGCATGTGAAGAATGAGAGAGAAAGTGATGAACTAGTCTGTTTTTTTACTTTGTTTCCAGTATGATTCGTTGATGCAGCCCTATTCCTATGGGTTACTTCTAACGCTTAAAAATTGAAGTCAGTTTTCTTCTTTTTTTAATAGTACATTTCTCATGGGGAAAATTGATGATTCTAAACACTAAAGAATTATGAGTTGTTAAAATTTCTTTCCTTTTTCAGTAGAATAGCTTTGGACTAGATAAAGTCGGATGGTTTTCAAAGATTTATCTTAGAAAAATGTAACAATAACAAAAATGGTAACGATTAAACAAATGTCTGGTTGAAATTACTTGAAAGAATACATGAAAGTTGACAACAAAATGTAAATTACTTTCCACAAAACTCCTTTTCAAAGCAACACCGCTTTCACCTATCAATCATTCCAAGCAATGCTCTCACTGGCAGTTTCATAGAAGTAAAATCGGAGCTTAATATGTAAGACGATGAGGAAAGAGGAGTGCGAGGTTGAGAATGAAAATCTGTAGTTGAATATATAAACGAATATCCAGCTTCAAATCAAAAGCAAATTCTATAACAAGCTGCAAAAATTTTACGAAGAAATTTTATGAGTGAACAATATACGAAAATCAGACAAGATCATTCGCCGACCGCAATTAATGTTATAAAGTGTGAGATTGAATGCTTAGTTTCAACCAGTCGTTTTGTATCCACTTCAAGACGATCAAAAGAGTTCAGCAATTAAAGAAAATTGTACGACCCTTTATGAACAAAGGAGATGATTTAGCATGACAAACGACTGATCAAACAATTCAGGAAGTAATCAGGCCTCTTGCTTAACAACAAATTAGGAAGCAAACATGAAACAGTGCTCAATTTTCATCGGCAATCAATTAGCCCAATGTGTTTGATGTATTGCGTCAGATTTGACATGACTTGATATCTCTAACTGTTCATGGCTCTCACCAGTTCCTGAAATGTGAGGAGTAAGCTCAGACATATGAATCATGTGATAATAACTAGACCTTCGCGACGATGCTGGTTTTTCGACAGTAGAAAATGATTTATTTATTCTCAAAGTGGTGAAAAAGTTTAGAATTTTATATTTCTCTGAAAAATACTCTGGCTTATCGCATCAAGATTACACATCAATCGTGGAAAAATACCAATCCAGCTCTGAACTTTTGAATTACAAAAAAATTAAGAAGGCAGCATTTGCTTTTGAAAATCTCTACGAGAGTGGGGCATCTACAAAAGGCAACGGTACTCCATAGAGAACCAAGACATGTTGTTAGATGAAAATTTCGCTCGTCCAAGCAACTGTTAACCAATTACCGCGAAACACTATGTGTTCGTGAAATAAGTTTTGATAATTAAAGGAAACCAAGTGGGTTACATTCCATAAAGCAAATTTCCTATTCGATAGCAGCAGAAAAACTGCATTTTTCAAGATCTGATCTTACAATGCTTCTTAGCCCACATCTAATGAAACCCGACATGGGATCAAATGTCGGTTTGATATTGAAGTCGCTTTTGCATTATAAGCGTTAAAACAGATGAGCGTAGCTGCGAATGTGCAAAAAATACTGCAAACTACCAACAGCTGAACAACGTACTTCCCAGTCTTCATAACTGAACGATATTATAGCCTGATTTGTTACAGCAGCTGACTTGTTGTCGAGTAAATTCTGCCGCTCTTCGTCTGACACAGGCACTAAACCGCACATTGTTAACAAAAAATAAAGACAACAAAACATCAACTTTGTTTTGCAAAGGATGAAGTTTTGTAGAATACAAAGATAGCTCGAGAAAAGAGTAAAGTATCCGAGTTGAACAATTCCATATCCCTTTCAAGTTGGTGTGTACCTTTGGAGATACACAAATTTCCAAAGGCTTCTTTGGCTGGTCAGAATCTTTCCCTATACTTCTGGTAATCATAAAGCTCGAAACTAGCAATTTCAACACTGTGCTTAGTTTCTAAAGAGGTTTTTTTAATGCATGTAGCAGCAGAAAGAAAAACACATTTCTCAATGATTCTGATTTGTCCGTTTGACTACGGTTTACGGACTAGTTTTCGCTGAACTTTCGACACTCTTTCGATAGCTCAAATCTTGATGATTCTCGAAGCCGCATTGAAAGTTCTACATAGAGCGCTGAAAGAACAAAAAGACTACGTTTCACACCATCGCCTGGACTTCATAGCGGTAATATGAAAAGAAAATGAAAGCTAGTACCTACAGAACAGTAGAACAAAGCATTTTCTACAATTCTAATGCACTAAACCTAGAAATTTTTGGAAACTAAGAATAATTTCTTTATAAATGCAAAAATCGCGCCAATCAAGATGGTATTGAAATAAATGCGCGCAGTGCGATTTGAGGACGCGCAATTTCCATTGGTCATTTGGAAATTTTTTCTCCATATAGCAAAGATTTTTTAGATTTCTTTTCATATTCTAATGAACTACAACTTTCTTAACACGCTCATTTGCTTTTGGTGTGTTTAATTCTAAAGAAGAAAAGTATTTTTCTTTTTACTTTGTGAAGGCCTTTACAAAAACCTAGACTGAGTCTCAAAATCATCGCTTTCTAAGCTTTTAGTAAGCATTAAAATTCTGTGAAACACCCTACATAAACCTTAGTAGAAGCAAGAAACTAGCGAAAGTGAAACGTAACATCATTTCCGCTTCTAAAGCGCATTGAAAAGGCATTTTGAAAAGCCCATACATACTATTGGAACCAGGTATGTTCGAGCTATTAAATGAGTACTAAAAGCCTACAAAAAAACCGAAAAGAAATACCGTTCTGAATGGGTAAAACCCTTTGGGGGCGAAAGTTGACCGCTGAGTGCACACGATTTTCGCTGATCATAGCTTTTTTTCTCCTTTTCGGAAAAGATCTTGGGTTTTCCATGTTACTTTGTACACCATGACTTTCCTTATAGTCCTCAATGTTTTCGCTACTCATAAAACTCAGCGTAAAACGTAGTAATCTTTTTTAGGACAATCTATAAACACCTGTCCGAAAATCAGACCTATTTTCAGATTCTTCGAGATCTATGTTATCGAATGACAGCTAAAAACCAAGTGAAAAGGCAAGCACAGACGCCAGTTAAGCAAATAATGCGTCTTGTGATCAAAACGTATTCTCTCCTTGCTGTAACAGTGCAAAGAAGACTTATTCCGAAATCAAGCACATTAATATGATTGCCACTTTTCTAACTATCGAAAAACTGGCTGACAATGTCCCGTTTAAGCGCAAGTTTTGCACATCACTCTACATCACTCGATATGTCATAGAACATTATATGAAACATCATGCCACCGCTAAAAGCGGTCAAAGAAAAGAATTCAATTTGATCAATTAATACGCAATATCTGTCAGCATGACTGGGTTCAATGCCGATACCGACTACCTGGGCCAGGCCGTTCACGGTTGGGCGGTTGATAGATAGATGCATTGCAGTTTAGAAAGAGTGGTGTGCAAAATGAGCGTCAGCAATGTAACGGGTTAGATCACGCGCACCATGATAGAGTAAGACATGGGCTCGAGTCCCGCCTGACCCCAAGATTTGCATATCACTCCGCATCATTGACAACGTATTTTGAGGCATTCATGAGGTCTGTTATGGGCATTTATACAATGGAAGACAAGTGTTTCAGCTATACAGCCTCGTAGTTGCACGGTATCTTTTCGTTCAATTACTTCCTCGAGGATCGACCTCTAAATAAAGGAATAAGCGATGAACTTCTCACATTCAACGCACGGTGAAACAATCACCGCATTGCATTCTTTCAGAAGTGCTCATAACAAATCTTATGAAAAGCTTAGAATACATTGTCAGACTACACTGGTATAGAGCGAGGTCTCGAAACAGTCGATTGGAAGGTATTGCTACATAGACTTCGTAATAGCCGTGCGTCATATCGACAATCAATAACTCTGAAAGAATGCCTCGGTAAATGTTTCAACGTACACTGAGTGAAAAAAGTACGCCGTCAATTACTCTATTGAGGGGAAGTTCCCCGAGGAACCAACCAACCGACTGCACGAAAAGGCACCGTGCATCTGACAAGGCTCTAATGTCGAAACACGTGTCCTGCACTTTATAAGTGCCCATAAGAGACTTCATGAAAGGCTCAAGATACATTGCCGGATTATATTATTCTTGAGCAATGTCTCAAAACAGTCGATGTAAGGTATTGCAAAACCACAAAAAATCTGATGAATAAGCGCTCTGTCCAGCAAAAATTTTATGGATGTACGCTTGCACTGCATGGAGTGCACACTATCCTCAAAAGGTCAAAAGTGCAACAAGCATTCGACTTTACTGAGCGTCATAGAGGTTGATTCAATGTATCTTGGATCATAAATCAACTTGAGGTGGCCTACCGATGAACAAGTCAGTGTTTTTCTTTACTTCTTAGGCAAATCGAGTATCATTTCATCGATATCGGATTGATGGAAGGCTTGGTGAGTCTGAGCGTGAGACTGAACGTGCGACTATGTGACTTCGCCAGCACACTGCGCTTCATATACACTTGATTTGAAGAATACTCGACAATTTCACGGCAGTGCTTAGTTTTTCAATGCTTGAGATAACTTCAGGAAAATGTATACTGAAAGCCGTCTTGTTAATTGTCATGAAAGAAATAGTAAACAAAACTGATATAGATACGATATAGGAAAATTAACAAAACGAAAACGTAGTAAAAAAGAATTAAAATGAAATTATAGGAACAAAACCGACTTCTTTATTATCTAGATTATTCCTTTTAGGCATGATTGCTACTGATTTTCGGTCTACCTCCTGTTAAGGTACTCTATTGAATGGCCCTTGTGCTGAAGTCATAACCTTCTGAGGGTTGATTAGACAACATTTCCTTTTACCAACAATCTCCTTTTTGGAAACTAGTAGACGGCAAAACCATTACTAGAATGAATGCGATAATCATGCTTTTCAGACGCTTTATACTATAGTTAGGCTCGTGTAACACAGTGATTGAAAATGGCCTCCAACACACAGATGGTCGCTGGATAACTCGCGCCTCGCTACCTCTAAGCTTCCCTTACGCGATCTTACTGTGATCCCAAATTTGTCTGAGAATGAAAACACAGCTTGGTTGGCAGGCACCCGGATACAAGTTACATTTGTACTTGGTCACCTCTACGAAGCTATGAATGGGGCAAATGTATGGAGTATCCCTAAGAGATTCACTAATACTGAGAACTTTTCTCATCATCCTTATCTATCTATATTACAGTATTTAGCAAGCCAGCTCAACCCACACAACACGGGAAGCTGCTCGTCGTTCATCGTCATTCGCACATGTCCATCCTTTATCAGATATGAAATGTAGAGCATATTCTGAACCTGAAAAAAGTAGTTGATAAAGGTAAATATCAATTAACACATTCGGGACCATGGACGCAACCATCCGCGTCTCTAAATCGCAGCATGTTGCGTCTAACAATGGAACGTATTGCCATTGATAGACGCAACACGCTGCGGGTTAGACGTCAATGTTCGAAGCAGCACGCTAATAGTTGGAGACGAAGAGAGTTCAGGCCATGGTCCCGAACGCGTTAACAATTGCTGCACCAGCAGAGTGCGACAATGTAAACAAATGAACAACTTAAGTGAACAGGAAAAGCGACATTATAGAGACAAAACTTATAGTACCGTCATTCCAAAATCTGTGGGATCCAATACGAATTTGAAGTAGCAGATGGAAGATTCGTCCTTCCAAGCCTTTTTCAGCGCTTTTCGCACCTTATCTAGCTGAACAAAACTCTTTGAGGACTTCCAGTAGAGTTGAAGTATCAATACGAGACCAAAATTTGGTAAAATTGTATATGAACCTTATTTAAGATTGGTGTATAACTGTAAATGCTGAGTAGTATGCAAAACTGTCGACCCCTGAAGGGAGGTAAAACCATGTTTCACTTGCACCATAGACGCGCGTTACCACCATACCGCCAAGGTCCAGCGCTTTACTACCACTCTTTCTTCAATATATTCTATCGTAACTGTCAACAACCAGACATTTAACAGGTTTGGTCGGGTAAACACAAATCGGCACTGAACACAGTTTTGGCTGACAGCTACTAGATATGGATGATCTGGATAATTTCTATCAAAAAAACCAAATCCCATGGCGGTACTCGCATTTACCGGTACTGAAGGAGAGGAGGAAGGTTGGGGTGGGGGGTGGGGGACGATTGTTTGGAATATTCGTTTGATGACATCATATTAACCCTTTGCAAACAGCATTTGATCAGTCTTCACAAGCAGCGCGCAATTTTCGTTACTTAGTAGAATTTTCGGCTTCGTTTCAGGGGCAAAAAGAAACTGCAGGTTTTCTACATTGCTGTGGATTACAAAATCTTCTCTATACCCCATATACTTTTTGTGCATATATATAACTTTGCTGTGCGAAGGAAACTACGCGTGTTGAACATAATTTTATTCGTTCCTATAGCGCACTATGAAGACATTCTTAAAACCCAAATTCAGCTTCCAAAGCTGAGATTTGTGCTATCGAATGCGTATTAGTATAGTCTAATGAAATGCCAAGCACAGCCAGTGGGCCGTACAAGCAATGCATCCGAGCTGGAAACCAATTTTATTTTCGTTGCTGTAACGCACTAAGGATGCCTTTTTAGAAACCAAGCATAGTGCTGAAATCGCTGAAATTTAACGCTTACGATTCCGTGGACCCAATCTTCTGCGTCTCTAACATCGGTTCGTGATACGTTTAACGATGGGTCTAACAGCGGCACGATAGGGACTAGATGCCAATGTTAGACGCAACACGAACCGATGTTAGAGACGAAGAGGGTTGCATCCATGAAACTGTAAGGGCTAACTTCCGCACGACCGCTAAAATCCTTATGGAAAGAACTCCGCCCATTGAAAAACTTTCGAAAAGTTGACGGTCAAAAATGACTTTCCGACCTCCACAAAGGGTTGAAGTTGATATTAAAAGCAGAATCACCTCTCGAGCCAGAGAAACTTCATCATCAACAGATTCCAAGTGTTTGTTTTCAAGAACAACAGCCTCCTCTTTGACGTCCTTTTGTCGCTGAGCTTGCTTCATCTTAACGACCTCTGAAGAGGCCACCACTTGATCATTGGGGACCTTTGTTTGTCTAAATGAATAAGATGCAAGAAAAGTTATTTACCTTGCAAAACTAGGAAAAATACTGATCTCTTGGAAGAACACAAAAAAATGACAAACTCACAGTGACACATTTTTGATCGATACATCATGTGTCAGGGTCCCGTAGTTCTGACGACCAAACCATCGCCATTGATCAAAGCTTATCTACAGAAAATTTTGATAGATGGAACTTCGAAGACTAATTACAAAAATAACTAAACCTTTGGTGGAGCGGAAACACCCTCTGACTCGTCTAGATTGTTTTCCACTTGACTCATCCCACTCGGTGAATCTTCTGAATCGACTTCTGTTTCATCTAATAGCAATGGATTGGACACACTTGGAGGGTGTTGTGCACACCGTGGCTGCGAACTCATCAAAAAAATCTGAATACTTGCGAACTCATTTGAAGAATAACAGAAACATTTCAGCTAGCTATTGTAATGACGGCTCATTCTGATTACAACAGGAGAATTGAGAAACCGATCTCATCTTTTGGAGACAAACTCTTTCTAGGAATGTTGGTAACACTCGAAAGCTGAGACTCGGCACTACAGCCCCACGTGGGCAGTATTCGAAAAAGCCTTTTTTGACGTTGTCACAAAAAGAGGTTTCTTGCGTTGCAGACGCCCATATTTCTCGTCTGACAGAGCTCTGTTAGACTATTAGCAATCATTCGAAACGCGGTCGCTTCTGATTCCAGCGCTGTGCTTTTATCCTGAAAAGCCCGCTTCTCTAAAACGCAGCAGGCAAAATAATGAGTTCCTATTGGGGGCCAAGGAGGTCTATGACAACTCACGTGCGGTTGGTTCAGGCAATTCGATAACGCAAAGATCATTGATTTTTGGGGCTTATGAACGTGTAGAGAAGTACCGTGTGAGCAGTTCACGTGGACGCCTCACGCATACGCACGTGAATTGGCCAAAGACCTCTCGATCGCCGAAACTTATTTTACTTGCTGCGTTTCAGAGAAACGGTCTTTCAGGATATAAGCACAGCTTTGGAATTAGAAACGATTACGCTATAGAATGACTACTAGTAGTCTAAAGAGCTCTGCCCGGCGAGAAATATGTGCATCTGCGACATAGTTTTGTGTGGAGTTTACAGCGTTGAAAAGGGTGTTTTGAAAACCCGCGACGTGGGGCTGTAGTGTGAAGTCTCAGCTTTCGAATGGTTACTAAAACTCCAATGAAAAGTTCCTCTCCAGCAGATGACGGTCGCTTTTTCATTTGCTCCCTCATAATCAGAAAGAACCGACAATTTACTAGAAAACAAAGCCTCAGTATTGATGAATTTCTGAGAAATGCGCCATGCATTCGCTCCATTCGTAGAAAGATGGATGTGGTTAAAAGCATATGTGGCCCTTATGGTGACTAGTGGAGGTCCACCGATGTAACATGTCAATGTTGCTAGCCTCTTAAGGGAATCTGGTACCAATTCAGCGACCGTGGAGAAATGGAAGGTTTGGTGAAGCTTGAGCGCGAACCGAACCGTCAACCATCGACATATAGATCATATGTGCCACAGAGCACTTCTAGCCACTGCGCCACTTGCACATTTTTGATTAGCCGAACCGAAATTACTTATTACAAAAAGCTATGTCAGCTTTGAAAAAATACAATATAGAAAACACTAGTGGAACTAACCAGTGCATTAGCGAAGTTTTCCGGAGTGACGACCCGCTCAGCGTTTGCAATCGACACCAATGTTTCGGCGTCGGTCGCAACTTCTTTGTCTCCAGCTCCGATCTGCAATCACTCAGAAAGATAGTTTAAAAGTGAACTACCTTGGCATGCATGATTTGGAAACATTACATCTTGATAGGAGCGCTCAACGTCATTGAGGGACTTCTGGAGATCATCATTCAAAAGGGAATTGCCTCCACTATCAACTTCGCATTTCTCTGAAATGAAAACTATATTTGAATACGATCTGGAAATCCAACGTCTTCGAGCAAATCGATCTCACAATGAATGTCACAGCCAAGCGCTGAGATACCGAAGCGATAAACACACCCACCTTCGAGTTGATTACAGATGCCCTGATAGGCCTCACAAAGCGAAGCACGCTCAGACGGATCAGCTTTATCCACGATCGAATTCAATGACTCAGCCTCGATTATCTTGAAAAAAAATTTTTCACTACCATCTTCATAGTTCACTTAATTCGATCAAGAAAAAGTCAAGAAGATAAAATAAAGGCAAAGAATGGAGCAAACAGAGTTTTCTCTTGATCAGATAAGGTTGAACGATATGGGGAACTTCGAACATCGCTAATGAGTTATGCTCGCGTTTCACCCTTTCCGAGAGCGCACGCTAACCTTTGCACTGCCGGCGCTCCCGTTCTTTTATCACTCTTTTTGTGATCTAACGTATCACTTCTGTTATCTTCTATTGTTCCATTCTCAACTGCGTAGTATTTTCAGGAGATATTGAACGTTTAACATAGTCCGTCAGAATGCTCAAAGCCTTACCGAGGTTGTTACGTCAGAGCCATACGTAAGTTCCGGCGGTGTCTCCCGCTTCATTAGTGGCCCACGCCCCACATTGAACCCTATTTTATGGCAGGGATAGAGAGAAGTTATTTATGATCATAACACGTAACATTGTGTTATCACCACTTTTCTTTACGTGTAAGTCACACACCTTGCAGGTCATCCTCACAACTTCCACAATTTGCACAGCACTATCTTACAGGGACACGTCAAACTTAGAACGAAAACACCATCACTCCGACTTCTTCGCGGAAAGCCTGGAGGAATAACATGCTCAACGAACCACGAGACTACTTTAGCACTCGCTACGGGAAGATAGAAGCTACGTTTGGGTCTGCTCGAGCTATACGACGACCAACGGGACGACAGGTGATCTTGTGAAATCCACAGAACAGACTTTTGCCCATGAATACACCTATTCTTGCAGATTTTCACAAGCTGAGCTCTTTCAAAAGTTTCCCCAGAGACTGGTAAATCTTCATCAAATCCATGGCCAACGCTCCGGTAAGTTCACCTTTCTCAGAGCCGTCTTTCTACTTAATTTGAAAACTCACTAGTGTACTGTTACTCACCGCGATTAGAAAAAAGGGACCATTGTGGAGAAAGGCATCAACATCAAGGTTTGATCCTGCTCATATTTCTGAGCAATTCAGACTGTGACAACACATCAATAAACCACATACAAGATAAAAAACGGCTCTGAGGAAAACGAAGCCTCTCAAATGTCAGTTATCGATTTGAAGAGGATATACCGATCACGAGGAAACTTCTAATAGAAAGACAGTTTCTAATACATCATACATTTTCGACGCCTAGGCTTGGTGGTAGTCGTTCTTTCGCTATGCCGTTTTTCAAAACTATTGAGTGATTACAGAACATTTGGAACCAGGTGGAAGTCGAACCCGCGTATCACTTGTACCGGGGGAAAGAGGAGAGAAAGAAAGAGAGAGAGAGAGATAGAGAGGGAGGGAGAAAGAGAGAAAGAGAAAGGGAGAGAGAGAAAGAGAGAGAGAGAGAGGAGGAGGAGGGGGAAGTGCTCTAATCCGTTGCACTAGTGACGCCTGTTTTGCCACCACTCTTTCTATGCTACAGCACATCAATCTGTCAAAAAACGAACGTCAACAGTTTGGCCTGGCAAGCCTCATTGGCATTGATCCGAGTTACGCCGACAGATATTGGTTATATGTAATCGACAAGAAAACTTTTGATTCAACCGCTTTTTGGGGTGGCATGATGTTTCAGAAACGTCCAGTGATGCCGAATGATGTGCAAAATTTTGACGTCAGGCGGGACTCGAACCCGCATTTCATTTTGGGATAGATACCGGTATAGCTTGCCAAGCTGAACCGTTGACGGATGGTTACTAACAGATTGATGCACTACAGCGCAGAAAGAGTGATGGCAAAATGGGCGTCGATAGTGCAACGAGTTAGGGCACACGTCCTCAGAAAAAATGAAATGCGGGTTCGAGTCGCGCCTCATGTCAAGGTTTTGTACGTCACTCAACATCAAAGGATGCTTCTAAAAACATCATTTCGCTGCTCAAAAGCGATAAGATAGGAGGAATGCTTATCGATCACATTTCATTTGTGTTACACTTATGAATAAAAGCGCGTTTGTAATTGCGTATAAAAGTCGGCTTATATGTCAAACGGGGATAAATGATAAACCGTTCTCGTTCGCTGTACAAGAACTTTTCATAGAAGGGTTAGTGATCATTTGAGAGCTTAAGTCTCTGGCTAGAGCCGCACTTGACTCGTTTTTCAAAACAACTTTTTATGTCGTTGTAAAACTCAGAAAAAAATTATGTTCCATACGGCCACGTGTTTTTTTCCTTATCTCGCCTATATTTTGTTGGACAAAACCCCTTCCTAAGAGTGCTGGTGCTCTTTCGATAGCTCAGGTCTCGAGGAATCCAACAATTTGCTTACTTGTTGAAAAAGCTTCTCAACAGCGCTGTAGGAGAAAGAAAAATGCTGTGCTTACGACCTCGCCGGGCAAAGCTCTTTCCTTAAAGCTCTAAATCTATTCGATAGCATAGATCCCAATGATTCCAACGGTGTGGTCATTTTCTGGAAATAGTTTCTCTGCACGCTGATATGCTTTTAGTGTCTCCAGCGAACCGTACGCGTGAGAAAAGTGAAGGCGCGCGGAGGGCGTGGAACATAATTTTATTTCAAATTTTACAGCTTTACAAAAGAGTGTTCTAAAAATCGGGCGAAGTAGCCCTCTAGCAGGTGATTCAAGTATTCGAATGATTACTAACACTCCTATGAAAAAATTCTGTTCAGCGAATGAAATCGGTTTTTCATTTGTCGCCGTCAAACGAATACGTACCGAAAAGCCTTCTCAACTAAACTTCTGAGTAGCTTTCCGTACCTTCCAGTTGGAAGAACATGGGAGCTTCCAAATACGTTCATAAGAGTGGTTTTCAAACCAACACACAACTAACAAACTAACCTGTTTCCTCGTTAGACCGTTCTCCTCTACGGCATTTCGTCCATCTTCATTTCCTGTCTGATGACTACTGTTGCTGTTTGCAAGCGGACGAGGCATTTTCACCGATGAATTTAGCACGATTTTCCTAAAATTAGAATCTAAAGGACAACGATGGATGCCGTAAAAATGGATCTTAAATGAGACATTTGAAGACAAAAGCGCCGGTAAAAGAAAAAAGTTCGATGCTCAGAAAACATAGGGAATTCTAAACAAAGCAGGCACATTTCTCATTGCTCATGAACATTTCGATGGCATGTAGAAGACGCCACGAATTCGCCGCCTTTTTTGCCTTGGCTGGGTTGACTTCCGCGGACCCAAACTGTTCGTGTCCGCCAGCTTGGGAACGACTCTACCCCTCCGCCCCCATTACTCGCCGGCCACAGTACAGTTTTTCATTGCGAGACCCTCAGCTAATTTTAGACTCGGTTTTGCAACAAAAAGTAGTACTTGAAGTGCCGTAGTCGGAGACTATGGCAGATGAGGTGGCGTTGTTCCCACGCGG